>OY992880.1:44423943-44813943 GCA_963921405.1 Cepaea hortensis | reverse complement strand
ACGCTCAGTAGTTTCTGAGCTTTCTGCGCGACCGGCTCACATACCCCCGTAAGTAATCAACGCGACGCGATCCGCTACCGAATCTCGCACAGCTGTGTTCCCCACGTGAATATACGGGATTACGGAGAAAGTCGTTAAACCCTTCGCCAGGGAGCCGGCGTTACTAAAGTACAATATATCAACACGTGGGGACCACTGGTAGCACAGGTTACACGCTTGCTTGCCTGCCTAACCTGTGGCCATCTATTCGAATCCTCATTGAGGCGATTTTATCAAATCAACCTTGGTTTCCTCTTGCTCCATGGCAAAGGTTTACGGGGGCGGTTCGTGATCCCGTATACCCGCTTTCGAAACACAGCTGCGCTCGATTTGGCAACAGGCGCCTTTGGGTTGTTGTTTTATTTACGAAATGGTATGGGTGCCGGTCGTTCAGAAAGCAATGGCAGACTACTGAACGTAAACTTGTCAAGAGATGACAAACAGCAAAAAATGCCGGGATTGACTGCGACATCCTGTAAAGGATATGCATCTAACTTTAACCTGGGTTTCCAGGTCGATCCCACCTAACACGGGTACCCGGAAATGTTCAGGGAAGTAAAAGGCAGTCGTGGTGATACTGACTACATGACCCATCCAGTGCCACTAAACATATGCGCTAGTAATACCCAATATGCCTCAACGTGTCGCAAAGTGTCTGATACGTTTTTTGTGTTTTAAATTAATTTCTTGATCACCATCTCATCTCGCTCCTTTTATATTTTGCAGTGTTGAAGTGAAGCATAAACAACATGAGAGTGCCCGTTTATGGACTTCATATATCGAGATTCCCTATTATTCCTTCTGTCTATCGTTTAAATGGTCGGCCTCTTCTTCTGGTTGCTTTAAGTCAATTATCAGTTGTTGGTTTTTTTTCGGGAGTCTCCTTGGCGAAGTGGTCAAGCCGTTTGACTCAGACGGTTGTGGGTTCGAATCCGGCCGCGTCTTTCGGTTCATGAGTGCATTTTTTCGGAGACTCATGAGGATCGTCGCTGGAGCTACGGAGTTCGTGCTTTGTGCGACGCTTTTGGCGGTTCGCTGCGGAAAGAGACTGGGCCATATAGGATAACAACCCGGTGCAATGAAGTCGACCCTGTCGCGACTTTTTTTTTTTAATTATTAGTTTTAAATTGGCAAAGAAGCATCAGATGGTGTCTGGGAGTCAACGTTGCCTACGTGAGCCCTAGAACAATATCAGCTTTCCAGCCCGTGGACCTAGGGCTAATAATCACGTTTACCGTGTATTTATTGTCTAAGGCAAGCATTTACAGAAGTTATAAAACACTTTAGCAAAGTAAATTACCGTTTTACACGTCTGAAGGCGCATAGGACATATGTTTGCTAGACCCATATTTTTATAGACCAATCAGCTCTCCGTGGGTCATGTGATCGCTGTCACATCGGCCTCTTTATTTCCCAAGAACTTTTCTGGCACCAATTTTAGGCTGGGTCGACTTGGGAACCCAGGTAATTTTTGTTTAATAAACGGCCCTATGTCGGATTCGAATTTGTAACAACGGGGCCATCCCTGGAGGGTCTAGCCACTACACTACCTCGGCTCTCATAAAACACCTTAGACATATGCTATAACAAAAAATAGTCATCACCGTGTAGCAAGTCTTTTACAGAACGTCAGTCGCACCACAGCCCGCGGCAAATATCCTTCTCCAGTTTCCCAGCCTCGTGCGTAGTGATACCCAGAGTCCTTTAATGTCCCGTTTCCACAGTCGTTTTAGTCAGCCCCAACTTTGTGTCTTTCGCTGCTGTTTTTTTTTTTTTTTTAATATAAACCACTAGTTACATATATGAAATTGGTTTAACTGTGGTAAAATCGTGTAAATGTAAATAACTTAAAAACACAAGATATATATATTGCATATCCTTTTTACAGGACATCGCAGTCAACACCAGCATTTCTGCCGCTGTGATCTCTTAGCAAATTTACGTTCAGTAGTTTGACATTGCTTTCTGAACGACCAGCACCGATACCATCGCGAAATCAACACAACGCGGTCTGCTGCCAAATCGCGCGCAGCTGTGTTTCGAACGTGGGTATACGGGATTACGAACTACGTCCGCAACACCTTCGCCACGGAGACGGCAAGGTGTATATCAACTATGTAATAATACAATCACAAGAGAGAGAGAGAGAGAGAGAGAGAGAGAGAGAGAGAGAGAGAGAGAGAGAGAGAGAGAGAGAGAGAGAGAGAGAGAGAGAATGTTTTCATCCGCCAACAACGCAAAAGCAAATCACAGCAACGCAAAACAAAGACGGGGGGGGGGGCTAAAATTAAGCAATTATAATACAATAAAATGTATGGTACTTAACTCAAGGGCTCTAAATACAAACATGGCGAGGGGAACTCTAACGCAAGCCTTGACGTATAGGCTGGCGGTGGAAAGATGCTCGGTCGTGTAGAAGTTCGCAGACTCTGTCACGTCTGAGAAGGAGAGAAGTATTGACATAAACAGTTGAAACCGTCTTATCTTCTTAGTGGGATGCTTATCACTACATGGCCTTAACACTCAGCACAGTTTTATCTAACTATTGTATTGTTACTATTCCCTCTGTTCCATCACTTGTTGTCATTCCTTCATTCTGCCAGTTTTCAGCAGTTTTATCTAACAGTTATTATTTCCCTCTTTTCCATCACTTGTCATCCCTCCATGCTGCCAGTTTTCAGCAGTTTTATCTAACTTTTATTATTTCCCTCTTTTCCATCACTTGTTGTCATCCCTCCATGCTGCAAGTTGTCTGTCCTCCCCTTGATCTATGGTATAGTTTTCTTCACCCATTTCTCTTCGTTGGATGTTCAGATACTCGGCAATGCGAGACTGCATCCTCAGTGTCTCGGTTTACCATGATGAGTAAGCAGCGGTATCGTGTATCCCGCGTGTATGTCCAATTCCTTTTTATCATTTCTTTACTTATTCAGTCTTCAGTCATTGGAGATTTGGTCGCAGTAGACGAGCAATATTTCCGGCGGGCCTATTCTCGCTGGTCGCAAGATCCGCACACTGGCAGGAAGGGAGATTTGCTCGCAGCAGACGAGCAATATCTCCGGCGGGCCTATTCTCCTTGGTCGCGAGAGCCGCACGAGTCGGGGGGGGGGGGTGTCTGACGGTAGTACACGCTTACACAGGTCCAGACACTTGCGATTGACAGGTGTACGTGCCCAGTGGTTCGGGCGCGTATACGACTCTTACCTGCGGGATTTGGCTGAACGCTTCTAAGTCAAGTCCCAAAGGTTTAGGGTCTGGTCACCACTCGCCTCCTGCTCGTGGGGACGAGGTCTCGGAGGTTTGACGCTGAGCCGCCAGCGTCTGCAGCCTACCTTGTCCCAGACGTACTGGTTATCCATTCCTCTGGATCAAACAAGGCAAGGCCGAGAGAGGGAACATGTCGTTTGGGCACCACATGTTCTCTGAAGCTCTGCCCAGGCATTGTGAGATGGAATTTTGGCCAAATTCCAATCCACTTACTTTGGTATGTGAAGACTGCAAGGTGCAACTCATGTAGATTCTTCAATAGTAAAGTAACTTGACTTTATGGTACTCTTGTACATAACCCCACCACATTATTTTTGTCTTACTGTTTCGATATATGAGCAGCCATGAAAGCAGCCGGGATGAATATTGTTAAGACACACTCATACTTACAGCTTATCAATCATCCTTGATGTCTTAACTGCATGTGGATTTGTGATTTTTATGATGGTAAACTCATAATTAGCAAGTGAGAAGCTCTGCTGAATATTTCAATGCAGCTGTGTAACAATTATCCCAATTGTGTCTCCTTATACGATGTGCATCATTGTACGAACACTCCCAGTCTTACAGTAAATGATCCCACATTGCAAACTATGGTTTTTTTTTTTTTTTTTTTTTTTTTTTTGCGTATCCTTTTTACAGGACTTAGCTGTCAACAGCAGCATCTTTCAGCTGTCTGTTGATCTCTTGGCAAGATTACGCTCAGTAGTTTGCCATTGCTTTCTGAGCGGTTCTTTTGTACATGTCTTGAGGCGTATTGGACATATGGTATTAGCTCAATATTGTAATAAACTAAACGGCACTCCGGGGTGATATAGTCAGTATAACACCGGTCGCTTTTCCTTCCCAATGTATATTCTGGTATCCATTTTAGGCTGGGTCGCAGTGTGAAGCTCAATTTTGAAAAGTCGCCTCGATAATAATTCAAACATACGACCACCGGGCCGGACCACGCTACCACGATTGCCCTAAGATGTATCGACGTATTGTATTTATGCGTTGAGTCTAACGAAGCGGGGTATAACAACTATTTTTACTGTCTCTGTTGTTTAGTGAACAGTAAAAGATAAGCTGTTCATTCTAAATTACCTTTATGTATGATGGTTTTATTAGACTTATTACGCATCGTCCTCTTTTTTAATTCATGCACTCTACCCTCTGCTCTTGTTTCTTTGAAGTAAAGGACTCTTTTATGAGTTTTGAGGCGCACTTGGTATATGTCCTAGATCCATTTTATAGACACACTGGCACTCTGTAGGTTATGTGGTGAATATCACGCCGACCTTCTTTATTTCCCGAAACATGTTCTGGTACCTTCTTTAGCCCATGTCGATCTGGCTACATTTGTAAATATTTGCAAAGAACTGTAACACTGTAACCTACCATGCGACTAAGGAGGTTTGACGTGAGATTGGCTACCCAATCGTGTAGTAAACCTTTGCTACAAAATCCAACCTATTACGAAGATATAGAAGAAGCGAAAGAAGAAGAAGCAGCAACAGTATAAGAAACGGCATGCTGGTCGTACCCTGGATCACGAATATAAGATCTCAGCTAGATTTCTGCTGATGGTGGGGAATATGTGTGTGTGCGAGCGTGCGTATCTTATGATTTAATCCTGCGGAACCCAGTACTGACATCATTGTTTACCCTCTACAGCAGTGTTTCCCAACGTGGGGCCCACGCCCCACAGGGGGGGGGGGGGGGCAGTTCGATTGTTAAGGGGGGCAATTCGAAAATGGAAAAAAGATTTATGGAATTATTTGATACTCTTAGTGATTTTTTAAGCAGAAAACCTGAAATGAAAAATCTGATAACGGTCGATACTAAAGCATTTGTGAGTTATTTAGCCGATTCCCAACTTGGATGATGCAGCCAATGTTAGTGGATTTGTCTGATATTTCAAATATGCAGTATCAAGAAGAACTCGCAGAAATGCAAAATGATGAATCAATTAAAACTGTATTTAATTTAAAAGGTGCGATGGCATGGCTTTGTGAGGAAACTGAAATCAAATTTCCAAATGCAACCAAATGTGCAAGAGAACTATTGTTACCATTTCCATCTTCATATTTAGCTGAATGCGGATTTAGTGCCATAAATGATTTGCTGCTTTAAAAAAATAAAATTTAAAAAAAAAAAAAATCGGCTGGATATAACAAAACGGGGAGACTTGAGACTGAAGTTAACTAAATTTGAACCTGACATAAAATCTTTTCGCAGCAAGCATCAAGCGCAAGGATCTAATTAAATGTAAATAATAAATAATTAATAATAATTAAAATAATATAGAAAAATCTTTCATTAAAATTATGGTGTACTTAAATTTCAGTTCTCCATTATATGTTTTGAAAATTTACTTACTGTTTGCTCAATAATTTCCTATAATGTGTGATTTCTTCCTAAAACCTATCATTCAAGTTTCATTAGTGAACATTTCAAGTTTTGAATACTAAAAATTATGTATATGTTGGGGGGGGGGGGGGAGATAAGAATTTTAGAAAGGTTTAGGTGGGGCATAGCACAAAAAAGGTTGGGAAACACTGCTCTACAGTGTCGTGTGACGTCTGTGGGTAAAACTCCGGTCACAATACTTGGCTGGTTGGTTCGGTCAGATCTCATATTCATTACATTACGTTATCTTGTCCAACAGCAGGCCGTGATCTAGCATTGTTTCTCCACAAATGTGGTGACAGGTCCGTGTTAAACAGTTAGTTGTATGTCCTTTTACAGGGCGATACCTTCAGCCGCAGGGTGTCAATGTAGACTGGAGGAGGTGGGGGGGGGGGCGGATAACGATCAAACTAAGAATACAAAAGACAAGAGGAGTTGTTATAACACTATGCAATTTGTGAAAGCCAACAGAAATTGCCTGCTCCGTGGTAAAGGCGTTACGGACGCAGTTCGTAATCCCTAATACCGCGTTCGAAACACAGCTGCATGCGATTTGGCAGCAGACCAACCTTGCGTTTGTTATTTTGTTATAAAGTGGTATGGGTGCCAGTCGTTCAGAAAACAACGCCAAACCACTGGACGTAAACTTGGGAATTCATCGCAAACAGCCAAAAATATGATGGGGTTGGCTGCGACGTCCTGTAAAGGATATGCAACTAACTAACAATCTTAACACCAAACTTAGAATATTCAATTCTAACGTTAATTGCGGGCTACTGGGTGGATCAGAAACACGGAGAGCGATTGAAAAGAAAACAAATAAACCACAAACATTCATTAATTGGTAACTGCCAAAATATAATGAATAAAATGGTATGACAGAATAACGGAGTGGGGAGATCTTGGAAAGAACTGGGCAAACGTCAGTGAATGAATAGATGAAGACAAGTCACTGGCGCTGGACAGGACACACACTGAGAAAACTGAAGACCCGAACACACACGGAGAAGAGGGACGAAGAGGTGTTTCCAAGGCACCATTGCCAGGTTCTATACTGGCCAAGACCTACTAACACGTCCTAGCCGTGCGTCCTGGGCAACAGTTCCCTTCGGGGTCCTGGCTAACGTAGTAGGATCGCTGATTCTTTCGAAGTCGGAGAGTATCTACCTGCACGGCGAGGAACCACCAGTCTGCACACCTGTAAGCCAGACATGGGACAACGGATACTCACGCAAACCGCAGGTCCTGTATGACATCACACTGATGTTGGACAACAGGATGTCTTCATCCGACATACAGGGCTTCACGCTGGAGTTCACAGCCAGCGAACACAAGCAAGCAAGCACACGGAGAAGAGAAGAAGAGGCAGACATGATTAATATGGGGAGGCCATGAACGGAGCTGCATGGGATATCTAAGGATAGATCTGTGTGAAATGATTTGTTGAGGACCTCTGGCCCAGTCTAGGGTGTGTGTGTGTGTGTGTGTGTGTGCGTGCGCGCACGAGCGTGCGTGCGTGTGCGTGCACGCGCGCGTGTGCGTGTGAGAGAGAGAGGGAGAGAGAGAGAGCACTCATCCCAACATTTATTGGCTGTTTTTTAATTTGCTAGGCAATTTTAATTTCAGCGGTTTGCCATTACTTTCTGAACGACCGACGATTTTACCATCAAAATCAATACAAAGAGATGTGCTCCCAAAATTTCTCAAATAATTCCGAACCCTGGTATATCGGATAATTATGAAACAGCTTTCACCAATCACTGACGCCTATATACCCACTATGTACTAAGCCACTGACGCCTGCATAGTCGGTACTCATTCATTCATTCAGTAGCATGTCCTTTGCAGAACCCCGCTCCCATAACAACCTTCCGGAAAACCTCTCGATCATAAGCAAGATGTCGCGCGTCCGATACACCCATCTGGAGATTATCCGCCACATTCTGCACCCATCTTCTCTTTGGCCTTCCTCTTCCTCTCTTCCCAGGCATATATCCCTCCATTTTTGTTCTCTCCAAACTTTCGTGACGTTTCAATGTGACCAAAATATTTCAATTTTCTTTGTTTTATCGTTTTTAATAGCCAACCTTCTTCAATATTCAGCTCTTGAAGTATTGATGCATTTGTTCTTTTCTTTACATAAAATATTCTTAGAACTCGTCTGTAACACTTATATTCAAAGGCATTTATGCGCTGTTCAGCTTGTTTAGTAAGTGTCCAGGTCTCATAGGCGTATGTTGCAATGGGAAAGATGCACGCTCTTAAAAATCTAATTTTTGAAGTTATGTCTGTCCCATTCCATAATTTATTCAGTTGTTTTAGTCTTTGAAGAGCAATCGATAGTCGTCGTTTAATTTCTTTCATTGAGTCACCGTTGTTGGTAATCAATGACCAAAGATATTGAAAATTTTCCACCACCTCCAATTTTTCCTCATTAACATATATTTCTTTCTCCATAGTGGTTTTATCTGTATGCATTATCTTTGTTTTTGCAATGTTACAAGCTGCGATTTTCACTATTCAATTGGGTTGAGGCTAATAGGTTTTCTATACCAGTCTGTGTTGTCGATAGCAATACAATATCATCAGCATACCGAATCTCTGGTATGTCAAGACCACCGATATTTAGGGCATCATATAGCTCCCTATTTATTAGTCGGTACAATTTTTTTTTTTCCGCGTTTCCATCCTGTTTCAGGATATTGCGGTCAACACCAGCATCTTTCAGCTGTATGTTGATTCCTAGGCTAGATTACACTCATCAGCGCGCCACGACTTTCTGAGCGACCGGCTCCATACTCTCATAAGTCACTTTTGCGATTCGAACCACTGCTAATTCGAGTCGCGTCACGTGACGAGAGTATTCGGGGTTAGCGGAGAAAGCTGCTAACCCCTCGGCCATGGAGCCGGCAGTCGGTACAATGTTTGACATAATTACTTCCACAGTCTTGGTCAGAGGGCCGGCGCCTAGGGCTTAGGGGTAGTGAGAGCAGCTTGACATAACAGCTTCGAAGTCAGCCACAGGCGATTTGGAGGCTGATTTTCACAATGGTATGAGTTTCTGTTGTTTTGAAAGCAATGGCAAACTACAGAACGTAAAACTCGCAGGAAGTCATAAACTGTCAAAGAATGCTAGGGGTGATTGCGACGTCCTGTAAAAAAGATACGCAACTAACTATATAGGGCAGCGGCTTTATAGCTGTGCCTACCCACCAGCACCCCCATCCCCCTTACCCGGTCAATGATTGGCGACCAGGAGAGACCTTTATGGGGGTTGCATTTTTTTTCCATATTTAACTATCAAATAAAAACTGTTTTATTCGATCATAATATTCATCAGCTGGTTTTCGTGGGCATTTATTAGCCATCAGTTCTGCACTATAACAATTTAACCCACAATCCCATACTAAAGCAAAACCTCTACACTCATGGGATCAACATGTTTACTCCAGCCACGTGCACGTGTGGAATGGCCCCGCAGACGGCAGATCACATGCGTCAATACCACATATCTAGCCAAACCTTCTGGCCTAGAGAAACGACAGTGGAAGATAAACTCTATGGGCCATTCATCATCATCATCATCAAGTGCCCTGCCAGCTGGCGTAGGTGTTCATGGCTCTCCACAGATCTCGGTCTTTGGTGTTCTGGATCAACTCTGCTGATGATATTCCTCCATGCCACCGTCTCAATCCGTCCAGCATTATTTCTCTTGGTCTGCCTCTGCCTATCTTCCCCTCGATCTTTCCAGTTGTCACGATGTTCTCCAATACCTTTCTTCTCATCACATGACCAAAGAAAGCTATTTGTCTCTTTCTTATTGTTGTATACAGTGCTCTAGTTTCGTTAGCCTCTTTCAGGCAATCATTGTTAGTTGCTCTGGCAGTCTTTGTGAACTAAAACACTGGGCCACTGACTGAACTAAAACAAGAGACAACATTGCAGTTATAGGTTATAGGCAAATTTCAAGCGAACAAAAGAAGAAGAGAAGAAGATATGTTTACTCCTACGGAGATTCAAACTGTTTCTTGAAGGGTCGTCTTTTGTGCAATAGCCACCCTATGTGGTTCCTGAACTCTTGTGGTTGACTAATGTGTTGTGGCGCCATTTTGATTTAGCGATGTAAAGCGTCTTTGGTCTACAATCTACATGATCAGATCTAGTCTAGTTTTGTGAAACGTCTTTCTCGACGTTGCTTCCCCATATGACCACATGACAACTTCTTCTATTGACATATCTTCTCAGTTTCACCTTGAACTTCTCGTAGTTCACGTGCCATCTGTGACCCTCAATTAACCCAAGGTGTCGTTAACGCGTAGCCAGAGATAAAGCGGAATCAGGATTTTTTTTTTTTTTATTGTTGTTGACGATCGGCCGCTTTGAACTCAAGCGTAGTTAATACACGTACTACTACTTCTAGTACACTGGACTGATTTTTGCATGTATTTATTAGCTTTCTCTGTTACCAGCGAACACACTCGTAATTATTTTTGTTTTAAAAGTGTATTATATTATCTTGGAAGCCCAGTGGCGTGGCTTGCCCACCGTCGTCCTGATAGACATGTATACGAAATCACATCGAGGAGGAGGTTTTAAATTGACCTGGTCTGTCAGGTCGACCCAACCTAAAACGGGTGTCATTAAATATCGCGTAAGTAAAAGCGACCGACTTGACACTGACCGCATCATCCCTCGAATGCCAATTCACAATCATCATGTGCCGTATCGGTAAGTGTGGGCGGTCATGGTTCGCCGTCTCACACGATCACCAGAGTCCAGATCAAATCGTGGCCAAACCAACCAGATATTGATTATTATTTGCTTCTTTGCCATTTCCTTGCTCTTTTCGCATCAATCTTGCCACTTGGCACTAATTTCTCCAGTTTATTTCTTCTCATAACTTGCCCAAAATATCTTGATGGTCTGCGTTTAATTTCACTAATTAATTAATTATTTTTATTTGTTTCTTGAAGGAATTGTTATTATTCTGTCCATCCATGGGAGTCTTTTCAACAGTACCGGGTGGCAGATTTTCTCAGTATGATGCAAGTCTTCGAAATTCCGCCCCTTACACGTTTTTTTTTTTTTTCCTTTTACAATGCCGCCCCCTTACGGTGCCGCCTGATGCGACCGCCTCTCTGTATCATAACACGGCACGGCCCTGCTCTGTAATTTTCCCAGACTCCACATTTATTTATGTGGTAATTGATGTTTCGCAGCTTGTCTGCACATTATACGAGTTTCACGTCCATAAAACAATGTAGGTTTTAAATAACAAATCAACACGCCCTTTCTCACTGCAATTGACATAATTTTATTGGCCAGTATGTGAGTATGTTTTCCATCTTGCATAAGATTACCTGTGTCATGACGATTCTTGTTCAGATCTCTGCCAGGCATCTTTAGTCAGATGTTATCACTCTGTTCGGAGATAGTTCTACCAATTCACCTGGTTAAGAATGTTCACTTTAACCTGGAAATTGGCGTGTTACTTTATTATTTTTGAAGATTAACATAATTTCTGTTTTCCAGCAATTTAATTCTAGCCCTGGTTATAAACTGTATACAATAAATCAATAACCGCATCTATTAAATGTTGCAGGTCCTGCTCATTGTCTGCAATCGATTCTGTATCGTCTGAATAGTTTATATTATTGATTTTATGGCATCCGATGGCAATTCATTTCATTTCGTAAAAATTGTTCACAGTATGTGTACTATATCGGTTAACTCGATCTGGAGACATTACACATCCCTGTCGCACAGCGCTATTGATAAACTGATATCGACTTATTTCATTATAAATATCAGAATGCATATTTTCAGTGTCATACATTTTGTTCAGCACCCTGATGACCATGTCTATTCTACATTCTTCTACGGCATTGATCATTCTGTTGCGATCAGATCTTTAAAAAAAGGGGGTGCTGCATGTTTAATTAATTGCGTTTATTTTCACACGCTGTCCAGCTGAATAATACACACAAGTAGCCATAGCTGAGTAACCTCTGAGACAACTGAAATAGCGCGAGAAATAAATTAATTAGCACTCATAGTCAGAAAGGGTAAGATAAGAGGCCGCACTAAAACTGGCAAACATCGAAAGCTATTGGACACCAGATTCGAATCTGTGACCTCCAGATGACCACGGCGCCTCGCTAAAAGATCAGTTGTACTTCCACGCATGGCAAACTTCACCTTGGGTGTCTAGTTCTTTGCCAAGGGTTATGTGGATTGGGCGATATTTTTGCCTTGTCTCCGCCCAGTGATGTCATACGTTCCCATTACACATTTTCGACCGGTGTCACTGATAGTCTTCACTACAATCAGTTTCGTGTGACGTGTGAGTGAAAGAGACATTACAATTTGTTTGGCATCTTCTTCTAGTATTGATTGGCTTTAACATATTTAGTGCTCCCCCCCCCCCAAAAAAAAAAAGTATGTTGCGACCCAACAAAAATGGATGACGAGAAATGGGAAGTAGGAGTGTGTCACAGTTATGACTTAAAAGTTGTTAATATTGTATCAGACATGTTTATTATATATCAAATTAAAGAGAGAGTTGCATAAGGAAAACTACTGTATATAAGCCCGTGGTAGATGCGGGAAGTCGTTTAAGACGATTAAATATCCCATGGCACTGAATTAGTTGAATCAACAGTTTCATCTGCAACACAAAGTGTGCTTAGATTTCTAGCTGTGATCTTTTACTTTCCACTCGACCGGCTAAGAAATCCACCCTCGCTAGTGAGCCATCTAATTACACAAGTCACGTTGCCATAATGTGAGGATAAGAATAAAACCGTCCCCGTACTACTCAACTCGTAACAACTCTTATATCCGGGAAATATTTCGCGACGCAACAATAATCAAAACACACTTAAAATATACAGGATGGGCAATAGAAGGCGAGAGTGGGAAATGTCACAGGGAAGATCTTTATCAGGTCTGTCAATGCGAGATTAGTTTGTTCCGTAGGAGTCACTGAGAGAGAGAGAGAGAGAGAGAGAGAGAGAGAGAGAGAGAGAGAGAGAGAGAGAGAGAGAGAGAGAGAGAGAGAGAGAGAGAGAGAGAGCAATGGGGAATAATATGCCGCCAACCATTTTACACAGACTACATTTTGTCTTGTAACTGTACCTTGGTATACGGAATTACGAATCGCGTCCGTAGTATCTATATGTTTTTATCATTATATGGGCACTAGACGGTCATATTATGTTTAGATTTCATTATATGGGCACTAGACGGACATATTATGTTTAGATTTCATTATATGGGCACTAGACTGGCATATTATGTTTAGATTTCATTATATGGGCACTAGACTGGCATATCAATTATTATGTTTAGATCTCATTATATGGGCACTAGACTGGCATATTATGTTTAGATCTCATTGTATGGGCACTAGACTGGCATATTATGTTTAGATCTCATTGTATGGGCACTAGACTGGCATATTATGTTTAGATCTCATTGTATGGGCACTAGACTGGCATATTATGTTTAGATCTCATTGTATGGGCACTAAATGGGCATATTATGTTTAGATCTCATTGTATGGGCACTAGACTGGCATATTATGTTTATATCTCATTGTATGGGCAATAGACGGGCATATTATGTTTAGATCTCATTGTATGGGCACTAGACTGGCATATTATGTTTAGATCTCATTGTATGGGCAATAGACTGGCATATTATGTTTAGATCTCTTTGTATGGGCACTAGACGGGCATATTATGTTTATATCTCATTGTATGGGCACTAGACGGGCTTATTATGTTTAGATCTCATTGTATGGGCAATAGACGGGCATATTATGTTTAGATTTCATTATATTGGCACTAGACTGGCTTATTATGGTTTCGATCTCATTATACGGGCAATGGACGGGCATATTATGTTTATATCTCATTGTATGGGCAATAGACGGGCTTATTATGTTTAGATCTCATTGTATGGGCAATAGACGGGGCATATTATGTTTAGATCTCATTATATGGGCAATAGACGAGCTTATTGTGTTTAGATCTCATTGTATGGGCAATAGACGAGCTTATTGTGTTTAGATCTCATTATATGGGCAATAGACGAGCTTATTGTGTTTAGATCTCATTGTATGGGCAATAGACGAGCTTATTGTGTTTAGATCTCATTATATGGGCAATAGACGAGCTTATTGTGTTTAGATCTCATTATATGGGCAATAGACGAGCTTATTGTGTTTAGATCTCATTGTATGGGCAATAGACGAGCTTATTGTGTTTAGATCTCATTGTATGGGCAATAGACGAGCTTATTGTGTTTAGATCTCATTGTATGGGCAATAGACGAGCTTATTGTGTTTAGATCTCATTGTATGGGCAATAGACGAGCATTTTATTTGTAGATCTCATTATATGGGCACTAGACGGGCATATCATGTTTAGAGCTCACTATATGCTCACTGAATAATGAAAACAAAATCAAGGACAGTATATTGATGTCGGACACCCTTTTTTAATGCACTGAAATGTTCCTGTAAATGGTTACTTGTTCTTACGGCTGCTGTTTGCTGCCAACATATGTTCTTTATTGTTCGCAGATCTTTCCCCCCAATGGTTTGTTGTTCTGGTGGTTTCATTATTTCCTGGTCAAATGCTTTTGTGTAGTCAGTGATGCATAAATACAAATAAGATTTTACTTCTATAGCAATTTCTAATAGTTTCCTGAGACTTTCAGTCTATTGCTTTGTTTGTGTCCTTTACCTTTAGAAATGTACATTGCTCTTCAATAATTTTTTGTATCTTTGTTATTCTTCTAAAAACTACTCCCAGTAGTAACTTGGACATATGACTCATAATACTCAATGTGTGATGATCTTCACATTCCAAAGCACATGGTTTAACAGAGCTATAAATGTGGATTTTACTAGGTCATTAGGACTGTACCTACTAGTAGTTTTCATGTAAAAATTATTTCGGTTCCAAAGTCTTCCAAGGCCTCAATTTCTTCTAATATAGTGTTTTGTCTAAACGCCTTTCCTCATGTAATGTGCATCATCACTTCGAAAACAAATATTGGCAAACCTTCACGGTCATGAATGTTTGCACCTGGTCTCTTATCACCATATACCTCTTCTATGTATTCTCATTCATCTGTTATTATGTATTCCTATTTTATTGCGCTATCCTTTGATTTTAAACATCGGTGGTATCTATTTTCCTCTCGCTCGCTCTGTGTAACTCTAGATCATGACAAATCATGTGCTATATAGTTGCATTTTATTTACATGCATGAGATGTAGACACACTGATACCACAGAATAAGCTACCAAACCGACAAAGACCTCTCTCTCCATGCCCGTGTGGCTCATCCCTAAAACAGGCACTAGCCAGGACAGCAAACTCAAGACTGACCAAGATCTCCTCTATAAGTAATCATGCCAAGGACTGCACAGTTTGCACACTACACAAGAGTTTTAGTAATCCCCCATGAAGGAGGTTAACAGCACCCACATTTTGCACAACCCATGTGGAATACTAACAAGTATGCTAGGAATGCATGTGTTACTTTACTACTAACAACCAGAAATATACCAGTTGGTAACTATACCTTTCAATTTTTATGTTATCAAGTGAGTTGTCTAGTCTCTGATTTTTTTCTTCTACATCTAAGGGCGGCCATCAACATGAGCATCAAACAAAACATTTGTGTTTATTTATAAACTGCACCAACTAACCACGGCATCGCTAGTCTTAGATTCCATCATTTCACACAGGAGCAAATCATTCGATTTGAAAAAGTCTGACCAACAATTTAGATGCACTGCTGACAGTTTGGTTTGTTCTGTACAGGATCACATTTGGTGCTCATGGATATCTCTCCATAAGTGCTCCGTCTCCACCCATAGATCACACAAGGCATAAACTCCCTAGCACCAGCAAGGACCCAGATGTGTGTATAGCTTTTCTAATTTAGTGGATGCATTGGTCTAAGGGTTAGGATGTGACAATGGCATGACCAAAGGTTTTATGTCAGCTCTCGACACGGGACGCAGAGGTGTTTCCAAGGCACCAGGGCCAGGTTTTATACTGACCAAGACCTACTAACACATCCTAATCATGCGTCCTGGGCAACAGGTCCCTTCAGGGTCCTGGCTAACATAATAAGATCATTGATTCTTCCGAAGTCGGAGAGTATCTGCCTGCACAGCGAGGAACCACCAGTCTGCACACCAAGAAGCCAGACATGGGACAACAGATACTCACGCAAACTTAGTCCAGTATGACATCACACTGATGTTGGACAACAGGATGTCCTCATCCGACATACAGGACTTCATGCTAGAGTTTACAGCCAGCAAACGCAAGAAAGCAAGCAAGCTCTCGACACTTGCTACAGGAGGAAAAGATTGGCCATCCATTCATCCACACATTCAAGCCTCCAAAAACAAATTTGAATGAAGGTGTGCCGCCCCCCCCCCCCTTTTCCACCCTTGTCCAAGCAGGCTAGACGACCAGCTACCCCTGGATCAGGAAGGAAGTATGCAGCCTTTTGTTTTACTTTTGTGAAAATTCAAACAGCCAACAACCTGGTCAGCCTGAGTCAAAGGTAGACATAGAAACCTCGGATTTCTCCCCCGATGTGTCTCCACCTTGACGTGGTGGGGGAGCTTGCGTGTCCCATCGACCCCATTTGCTTGCCGATGGGTGAAAAATTACATATCGGACAGCTTATGGGATAGGGACCAGACTAAGAGAGACACAACCTGCTGCTCTGCAGGTATAGACTGAGGATAGCAGTCAAAATTTAAATCAGGTGCACGAAGGCAGAATTTCTTGGTTCGGACAAAACTCTTAAGGCTCCCTGTCGAGGGCTGTGGCTGAACGCCTCTAAGCTACAAACCCTCGGATCTGAGAGCCAGGCCGATACCCGTCTACCGGAAAATAGAAACGTGATACTGAGCAAGCTACATGCTCAGGTCTGATACATGTTCGAAGGCTCCCAGCTGGGGGATATGAGGGATTCCCGGATGAGAGGGCCAGACCGTTTCCCGTTCACTGCTGCACGAAGGTAAGGTGCTGAGCCGGCAGCACATGTAGCCTACCTCGTGAGCGAGTACAAAAAAGAAAGAAAAGTGCCCCAGTCGAAGGGCATGGTTACGGAAACTCTGTATCTAACTCATAGAGAGTGTAGATATAAGTGGAAGAACGTCTCAACGCAAAATGGAACGCACGGCGAGCGTACCTATTGCGTGGGTTGAAGTCACAAGCAAAAGCTTACCGAGTGGATGTCGCCCGCAATCTGACCGCTCCTGGTGTGTGCTTGAGCGATCAGTGGCAAGCGGGATGCTCAACACATGGAAGTGAGGAACAAAAGCAGCCATGAGCAGGACGTGGAAACTCCTTGGGTGAGCCCAGTCTCAGGGCAATATGTGCCGGCTCTGCAATTATGGAAGCCTCCTCGGATAGTGAGATGATGCCCATGGTCTGCCCCTGCCTTCCCTTGAGGGCCGTCCGCGATATCGTTGATCGTTCTATCTTGACCAGCTGAGATGTGGGTGACATTACAACAGTCTAACGTGTCTCGAAACCAGAGGAAGGCTAACCTCACTAAAAAATGCCCGCCAGAAGTCGGAAGTGTCGGCCTACGGGTGGCAAACTAAAAATTGACACTACGCAATTACGTCCGAGTGGAATGTTTTGCCCGAATGTCTCTCGTGCTAGGAACAGCTCTGACTACCTAGTTTCCGAATGCCGCTCTTGTTCGGAACAGCTCTGACTAGGTAGTTTCCGAATGTCTGTCGTGCCTGGAACAGCTCTGATGGGCGCAACGACAAGCACATGTCCGAAAACTCGCTGAGTGGATGCCGTCTGCGAACATGTCTGGTTTGTGCGGGAATGGCCCGGGGAAAACGAAATGACCAATATATTGAAGTGAGGATTTAAAGCAGCCATGAGCAGGACGTGACGATTTCCCTCGGTGAGCCCAGATCCAGGGCGTTATGTGTCGGCCCTGCAACTATGGAAGCAACCTTGGATGGCGGACAACAGGATGTCCTCATCCGACATACAGGACTTCATGCTAGAGTTTACAGCCAGCAAACGCAAGAAAGCAAGCAAGCTCTCGACACTTGCTACAGGAGGAAAAGATTGGCCATCCATTCATCCACACATTCAAGCCTCCAAAAACAAATTTGAATGAAGGTGTGCCGCCCCCCCCCCCTTTTCCACCCTTGTCCAAGCAGGCTAGACGACCAGCTACCCCTGGATCAGGAAGGAAGTATGCAGCCTTTTGTTTTACTTTTGTGAAAATTCAAACAGCCAACAACCTGGTCAGCCTGAGTCAAAGGTAGACATAGAAACCTCGGATTTCTCCCCCGATGTGTCTCCACCTTGACGTGGTGGGGGAGCTTGCGTGTCCCATCGACCCCATTTGCTTGCCGATGGGTGAAAAATTACATATCGGACAGCTTATGGGATAGGGACCAGACTAAGAGAGACACAACCTGCTGCTCTGCAGGTATAGACTGAGGATAGCAGTCAAAATTTAAATCAGGTGCACGAAGGCAGAATTTCTTGGTTCGGACAAAACTCTTAAGGCTCCCTGTCGAGGGCTGTGGCTGAACGCCTCTAAGCTACAAACCCTCGGATCTGAGAGCCAGGCCGATACCCGTCTACCGGAAAATAGAAACGTGATACTGAGCAAGCTACATGCTCAGGTCTGATACATGTTCGAAGGCTCCCAGCTGGGGGATATGAGGGATTCCCGGATGAGAGGGCCAGACCGTTTCCCGTTCACTGCTGCACGAAGGTAAGGTGCTGAGCCGGCAGCACATGTAGCCTACCTCGTGAGCGAGTACAAAAAAGAAAGAAAAGTGCCCCAGTCGAAGGGCATGGTTACGGAAACTCTGTATCTAACTCATAGAGAGTGTAGATATAAGTGGAAGAACGTCTCAACGCAAAATGGAACGCACGGCGAGCGTACCTATTGCGTGGGTTGAAGTCACAAGCAAAAGCTTACCGAGTGGATGTCGCCCGCAATCTGACCGCTCCTGGTGTGTGCTTGAGCGATCAGTGGCAAGCGGGATGCTCAACACATGGAAGTGAGGAACAAAAGCAGCCATGAGCAGGACGTGGAAACTCCTTGGGTGAGCCCAGTCTCAGGGCAATATGTGCCGGCTCTGCAATTATGGAAGCCTCCTCGGATAGTGAGATGATGCCCATGGTCTGCCCCTGCCTTCCCTTGAGGGCCGTCCGCGATATCGTTGATCGTTCTATCTTGACCAGCTGAGATGTGGGTGACATTACAACAGTCTAACGTGTCTCGAAACCAGAGGAAGGCTAACCTCACTAAAAAATGCCCGCCAGAAGTCGGAAGTGTCGGCCTACGGGTGGCAAACTAAAAATTGACACTACGCAATTACGTCCGAGTGGAATGTTTTGCCCGAATGTCTCTCGTGCTAGGAACAGCTCTGACTACCTAGTTTCCGAATGCCGCTCTTGTTCGGAACAGCTCTGACTAGGTAGTTTCCGAATGTCTGTCGTGCCTGGAACAGCTCTGATGGGCGCAACGACAAGCACATGTCCGAAAACTCGCTGAGTGGATGCCGTCTGCGAACATGTCTGGTTTGTGCGGGAATGGCCCGGGGAAAACGAAATGACCAATATATTGAAGTGAGGATTTAAAGCAGCCATGAGCAGGACGTGACGATTTCCCTCGGTGAGCCCAGATCCAGGGCGTTATGTGTCGGCCCTGCAACTATGGAAGCAACCTTGGATGGCGGAAAATGCTATGGACTGTCCCTGCCTTCCTTTGAGGGATGACCGTTGTCTTCGACCGTTCAACCTTGGCCAGCATGGTTGTAGATGGCACCACAAAAGTGAGAGTCTCCCAGGTATGCTACCTGGTCAAAAAAGCACGCTAAAGTCGATGTGTTGGCCTACGGGTTTCGGCCCAAGGGCGCATAACAGACACACCGCAATGACATCTGAAAAAACACTCCGGATGAACGAAAAGAAGAAGAAGAAGAAGAAGAAACCTCGGATTTACCATATATACTGCTGAGAGATGTACAGGCAATATTTCTTCATTTAATTATTCTAGTTGAGTAATCTGTATGTGCACACATAAAGATCGAATTAGAAAAGACACTCTGTGTTCTTTACCCATCATTTATTTCAGATCTTATCTTTTTAAACATGACTGGTAAGATTAAATGTCTTATGAAAGGATACAATGATAAACACAAATACAAAAATAAATTGTATCATTTACTGTAGTTTACAGCAGCAGTTTTTAAACTGTATGCTATGCAAATCCACCATAGTTATCTCAGACTTCATGAGAAATAGTCACTGAGGTTTTAAACTTCTGAAAGGCTTGTAAAATGTAACTGTCAATACCAGATGATATGAAATAATTTTTTAAACATGTAGGTTCCAGCATGTTTTTTTATCTGCAGCAAGGGCTCCTTCAGTCTTTCAATTTTGGAACTCCTAATGAAAGACATAATGATCTACGAAACAAGTGGTAACTAACAGCAAAACCTAAATACACCCAGGAACATGGAATGCTCAAATTTACACAACATATGCACACAGCTTGGACACAACTGCTGTCAGATTTTGATAAGCTCTGGTTAACATTTTTGCAGCATAAACAAATGTGCATGTATGTCTCAGGAATAATCAACAACAAACAAGCATTCCCCAAATACACATAAGGAATTACAACAAAATCGTGACACAAAATATAAATGATGGCTGAATATGCAAACGTGTCCCACTTTACACCAGATGGAGTATAAAAATGACCACGTGAAACCACATGGAATAAAAAAAAAAACAGAAACCCAATGCACATAGTTAAACTTACTCTGAAATATACACCTGGATGTCAAACTAATCTTTTGCACACAACAATCAAAATAAAATCTGACTATAAACCAAATACAACTTTATCAAGTACCCAACATTCAAAATGACAGCAAAAATGAAATGCAATAGATTTCTATAAACAGCACAGCAAGAAATGCATTGACATAAAGACTTCAGATACAACATTATCACAATTATCACATTGACATGAACAAACCCAAACATACTTTGGTTTTAATGAGCTAGACTTTCCTCTCCTTCAGTATGTTGTGCAATTAATAAGTCTAATTATTTTGATGGATCCAAAAGAATTTTACAAGCTTGCCCTGAGAAGAGAGTTTCAAAGGCTTCCTCAAATTTGGACATTGGAAACCTGTGAGATATGACAACCTTTACGTCAATTTTGCCATCCACAACCAGCTTCTCGATCTCCTCCCAGGTGTGGAAGATGAGTCTGCCATGGACTGTCTTTAGCGTCAAGGCCTTGAAAACTAGAAAGAGACAAATTATTGTTAATCAGGGTGATGGTTTTTATAAGAAAGTAATTTTACTTTTAGGCACAAAAGTTAGCTACTGTTTCTGAAGTTTGCTATGAATGTATCGGTGTATGAAAGTTAACGACTTTATCATTTTTAGATCAACTGGAAGTTGATGGTTGATGTGGTCACTAAGTCGCCAGTACTTCCCAGAGAATTTCCTGGTATCTGTTTTAGGTTGGACAGGTCTGACAGCCCAGGTCAATGTAAACAGAAAAAAAACGCTTCAAAGGGAATTTGAACACATGACTGGGCCAGCAGACAAGCATGACAACCTCTAGGCTAGTCTGACTCAAAACTTATGGCATATATAGAATTACATAACATTAAGTACTGTGAAGTTCGCTCATTTGATGACCTTAACCAAGTCTACACTTTACTACGTGCATTTTAAATAATAGATTTCGTCATCATCATCATTATGGAATGCTGTGTTTACTTGGATTATTCGGCATATTATTTCTGTGTACTTTTTCCATATGTGTAACTGACCTAGATAACTGCATCTCTATTATTTCAGCGAACATTTTAACCACATTTGTAAAAAACATACATGAAAACTGTTTAAAAAGTTAGTTGATGTCCTTTACAGGATGTCGCAATTAACCATAGTATTATTTTTATTTTCTAGGTAATCTTTACGTTCAATAGTTTGCCACTGCTTTCCGATGCCTATGCCATCTAAATCAGTGCAAAGTGATCTGTTTCTAAACCATCTGCAGCTGATTTCCAAACCTCGCCTCAGTATGTCGGGTAATTGTGAAGTATGTTCACTGCCCCTAGGCCACAGCACCAGCGCATAGACACCAGACTGTCTTTTTTAACTGTTTTCCTCTGAAAGGGGGAAGTAAATCTGTTAGTTTCCTTGTAAGCAGCATATTCCAAAGCTGTATATTGCCACCTGTTGTGTTTCCATCTCAAAGTGGCTGAGAGGCTTGCATATTCTAATGACCCCAAAAGCTATGATGGTAGCCGAACCACTAGTACGATCTTCCATGACAAACGGGTCTAAGGATAGGGACCAGATGACGTGAGACACAAACCTGCTACCTTATAAGTAGACTGGATGGCAGTCAAAGGCCAAGGAACACAAATTTGAGAAAATACTTGTCAAAATCGGATGTACTGAGCCACGGCTTGACAAAACAGTGTAAGAGAACTTGCTTTATGATGGTGGTAATATATTAACTCCGTACTTTTAACACCACTGGATGAAATGAATGGTCATCATCATTCTTGATGGACAAACAACAAACAATATATTAACTATTTTCAACATACAGGTGGCTATTTTGTCACCTGACATTTTTTCTATTAACACTTCTGTCTGCTGTATGATAGCACAGCAAGTGATAAAACAAAAATTGGCTGAGATTTAGCATCATAAGAATGAGCAAGTAGGTACTCAATGAAGCAGGTGCACAAGCAGTACTGTATAGAACAATCAATGAAAACGCTTCTTCAACATTGACTGAAGATGCCTTTTAGATTTTCCTGATTGGATTACATCAATTCCAAGTAGCAAATATGATAAGTTATTTTACAAAAGTCACCAGTAATAGCTTACCAATATCTTGCAAAACATTTTCTACATGCAAAGGTTGTTTTGGAAGTCCAACCAGGCCAATGTAACCACCTTTGCGAAGTAAGGAAAAACTGGCGTTAACAACTGGAGAAACTCCACTGCACTCACAAATACGATCTATGCCCACACCATTTGTTAGTTTTAGGATAAACTGAAAAACAAAAGTTGCAATTTTTATGTAAATTATGAAACTAATTTATGATAATTAAAACATTCATTTCACATCACCATATGTAACGTGAAGTCAACTGGTAACACATCTACATTATGGCATAAATAATAAGGTGAAGAAAGCTGTAATTATTTTGGTCTACAGTAAATCTTGATCTCAAATGGTCTAGCTTTTCTACAATGCCTGAAACTGCCACAGAAGAGAATTATTATCTAATTATACAGTAGTGCAATATGAGCTGCACATTAACATAGTTGATAGGGAACTATGCCGATAAAGTAATGAGCATGTTCTGATGAGGGTTCAACACCTGTCTTCGTTGTCTAGCTAATTGAGAGAAAGATTGGCCACCTATCCCCCTTCATGATAACCCTATCACAGGTTCCTGCTTTGGGACATACTATGTGTAATATAAAGGCATACTGTGACAGGCTAACTTGACTTAGAATGTAGAAAAACTGTTTTCTTTCTTTTAACACTAAAATCATAAAATTACCCAAGAAGCTTTTACAAAAATTATGTTATGGATAGAATTAGATGGACAGGGGGAAAACAGCTCACACAAACAAGTTCTTAAAGACAGTGAAATAAAAAGACTATTAAACAGTATTCACACAAAAAGTAAGTGAGACACAGAGATATGTTGGGGAAAACAAAATCAGGGTCAAAGAAAAAGAAGACATTTAAAAAAACAATACACTACACAGGCATGCAAGAACATCCGGGTTCAGACCTATAAAGACAGGATGAGTATTACTGCAAACGGGGAATATTACATCCTATTAAAATGTAATATTTTTACTAATTGTAACTTTACTTTCTAAGGTAAGGATGACTACCTCTTTTAGATCAGTATTTTTCACATTGACTGTAATGTCAGCACCAAGCTTTTTGGCCAGTTCAAGCTTGCCATCTTCAACATCTGTTGCCACCACCCTAAAGAAGAAAGGAAATATGGACATAAAACTCATGCTCCTTAAATTGTTCCTAATCACAAAGAAATGTTTTTGTTTATTTTCCTAAAGCCTTTAAGACACTTTATTGATATTTCCATTTCTCTTTATTCTCAATGACATAAGGTCACAATATTGGATCTAGTTGTCTCTACTGATAGGAATTAAGTGATCAGTGTGAAATCCCAGTTTATTCTTTCTCCTGTCCTAGCGGCGAGGTTTGTTGCATAGATCATCTTTGAGTGTCTTCAATTGGGTTTCTTGAGTGCAGAAGGCATGTGTATTATTTATATCCATATATATAATTTGAAAGCATCAAATTAATGGCAGCACAAGTGATGGTAGGCAGTGGACAGACATGGTCATCAATGTCAGGCAGCAAAGACTATAATGATATATTATTTATATAATATTTGAAACAAGGGAGAGAATGTAAGACTGACCTGTGTCTAATTCGTAACTAATTTAAAATATAGTTTGTTAATTTATTCTATTATTTTAACCTCTTACATGAGTTAAAGTACTAAGTGCCTAATAGACCGAAAACAGTAAAATACACAAAAACCTGCAACCACAAAGAGGATTTTCAGCAAACAAACCAAGCAATAACATTCCACCCAAGTTATTTTCTATAAATGTATATATATTCAAGCTCGCAACCATGGTGACCAATGCAGTGGCTTAACAACAAAGTGACCCAGTTTTCAATTCAGTTTATTGGCCAGGTATTTATTTCATCCAATGCAAATTTAGTGTTGCCTCATAAAATGGACACCAGACATTTCTCGATGAAAATATAAAAGCCATATATTTGCCATAATATACCATTTGGTCATGAAAATACCACCCTAAGTCTACTCTTTCTTGTAACATTTCTAATTTAAGGTTTCAACTAACATGGAGATTCTTCAATACAGTTATAGTGAAAACAGTAGCCAGTAAAGATGGCAACCTCTGCTATTACCTTTTTGCTCCTAATGCTTTAGCAACTGCTTGTGCCATCAAGCCTACGGGACCACTTCCGATAACCAGCACATCTTGGCCTTCAACATTTAACCTTTCCATCATATTATGGGCCACTCCCAGTGGTTCCAACAAAGCAATTTGCTCAGGATCTGTAAATTACCACATGAAAAAATATATTAACAAGGACCATGAAGGCATGCCTAAAATCTTACTATACTTTAATATTACAATAATTTGATTCATTAGTGGTTGTTTTCAAAAGTTTTGAAGTGTGAAGTTTGATTAGCAGGGAATTGTTAAAATTATTGGCTTTTATGGTTATGTGATCTTGTTTAAGATTGTATTTATATAAGGTCATAAATGCTTTTACAATACAAATGTTAACGAATGGTACTTGATTTGTTTGTTTCTGCAATAGGGAAGACAAATGTAGTGTGGAAGAGAGCTAGTCAATGTAATTAAACTCACTAATACTTTATACAAGTAGTCAGGAAAAGATGCTGATGCAAGGTAGGACAAACATTAAGAAAACCGGTACTTCATTTTTAATTCACCACAAACAAACCACGTAGTTATTTTTAACACTGACCTAGATCTGGTGGGATTGTCGATTTTCAGAATAGGGATATCGGTATTCATTTTGTGGTCAGTCAACAAGTGTGTTTGCAGCAAGATGTACCCAAAGCCACATTTCATTGTCTTCGCAAACTGGTACCCAGATACATCAAAGATGAGCCCAGACAGATAGGATATACAGAAGATAAGATGAGTAGCACAAGATATGGATATACACTCTGGCGCTTAAAAGTCGAGTTTATTTTTTTTATACACTCTGGCGACAATGAGGACCCTCTGGGCCTAGAAACATTTATTGCATCCATCGATCGGTCTAGCAGCCCACTGCACACTCAACCGGAACTATATCAACACACCCCTACACCCACTATGGAATTAGTCTGATGTCAAGTGTTTTCCCGGGAACTCCCGGAGTTCTTTTGTTTGTGGTGAATTAAAAATGAAGTACCAGAAAACCTGATAGTATAACTTGAATATCCCTTGTCTAAACCACAGGGCCAACTAAATAGTGGGAGACGTAAAACACAGGTAAAAGAGAATAAGATACAGGGATGAATAACATGTGGAGAACATAGAGAGAGCTGAAAGAGATAGCAAAGGATAGCATGATTTGGAGTGTGTTTACTGAATGGAGAATGAAGATGCAAAATATCATATAGCAGTATCAGCTGTGGAATTAGATTAGATCTGCTGCTACAGGCAGCATGGCTGAATGGATAAGAACGTGTGTTCTTAAACATCTGATATGCTGATGCCATTGTAAGGGGTTCAATCCCTACACAGGACTGTTGGACTAAAGTTTTGACCCGTCGTCCTTGACTTGGGGATGTAAATTACAAGTACCTCTAAGTCAGAGTGGGTTCACCTGATGACAAGGGACACTGTTGATAGGGAAAGCTAATCCACACGCAAAATTCAGTCCAACACTACTAGAAGTAGTGTGTATGGACTACGTTTGAGTTCAAAGCGAGCGAGCTGGAAAAAACAAAAAGATCTGCCACCCTTAAACGGCAAGACTAAATACACCAAGTGAAAAGTAGTAAGATATTCAAAGACTAGTGTTCACCCATACTCTCTTCTTCTTCCCCTTACTGATCTCTCTCTTTCTCTCCCTCCCTGTTGTGTTCACTGCTAAGTGAATATTACCGGTACAGTGAAAGATGTGTAATGGGAATGGCAGAATGTTAGTTATAAGGGCCAATTTACTAAATTCTTAACCTAAATGTGCTTGCTTGTGTATTCATTTTGTCCTTCTGCCCTTCATCCCCCAGTGGAGCCTAAACCTTCAACTAACTCATGCCAAACTGCCCTATCCTTTGTTATCTTTCATCTCCGTTCATGTCCTCTCCATATTATTTATTTATCTTTGTGTCTAATTCTTTTATCCTTCTGTGTTTGTAAGTCTTAATGTATTTCGATGGCCCTGTAGGTTTCTTTAGATTTTTTCAGTTTGGCTGGATTTTGCATCAGCATTGAGTAGCCAACCCCAAGGAAGACCCTTCTTTGTTGCCATTTACGACATGCAATAAAGGTTACAGTGTTTCCTTTCTTTGCTTCCATTAAAGGCCCCAGTAATTATATGGACGCTCCATCTCTCTACTTCACAAATGAAACAGAAACCCTAAACCCTACAATACCTGTATAATTGTTAAGTTTTCAAAGAATTATTTTAATATTACAATTAAATTGCCAGTTTCATGATATAATTAACAACATTTAGAATATGCTATATAATTAGCATCTAAAAGAATGTTTTGAAAATGTATAGTCAGTGCAATTGTAATAGCACTAGCACACCCAATGTATTGGTAATTCTACACTCAATATATTTATAATTATACACTGAATGTATTTGTTGCATGTCCTTTGCAGAACATTGTGATCAACCCGAGGCTGTATTCTCGGCAGATTATGTTCAGTAGTTTCTTCTTCTTCTGTGTTCATCCGGAGAGTTTTATTGAGAGTTTTTGTGCTTGTTTACAGCACAGCTGCGTTCTTGCGCCCTTAGGCAGACACATCCGACTTCTGCGAGGTTCAGTAGTTTAATTTGTACAATCAATTTATTGTAAATTCTACTAGTTCATTACTATGCTTGTACATTTCTTATAAAACATTTAAACTACTTGCCCAAATCAGATTTCAGTCTGTACAAATACTTTTCTGGAACAATGGAGTATTCTGAGCAGCCACCATGCTCGGTCTTCTTGCCATGCCCGTACTGGCCCATATTAATACAGATAGCACCATCTTCATGGAGGCACTGGTAGCACTCTCCACAAAAGAAGTGATTTTCTACTCCAACTTTTGCACCAATAGGAATGTCTGTGTTTGGACCACGCTTGACAACTGTTCCGGCACACTCATGGCCAGGTATGAAAGGCACTGTTGCAATGACTCTAAAAAACACAATACAGCACATTTTATTAGTGGCTTCTTTAGGTGATAATCTGGAGGGAGTAGGTGATAATCTGGAGGGAGCAGGTGATAACCTTGACCTTTCAATCTTCTCCGTCATTTAAAATGTTAATGAAGTGCCCAGCATTTAAAGTTTCCTCTATATATATATATATACTATCTTTTGTTTGTTTTCCTTGCCCGTGTTATTTCTTCATGTTTTTCTATTCCGTGCCTTCTGTTGATTATGTCCCCAAAATTCCATTAGTCTTTTCCTAATGGTTCAGATGAATTATATAAAAACACTTACATGCGTCAACACCATTGTGTTGGTTTTCTTCTCTACACACTTCTCATCACTATATATACACATTCATTTACAGCAAATATATTTGTGACTGTACACTCAATGTGTTTGTAACATTACAATCAATATATTTGAACTGTACATTCAATGTTACTGGCAGTGGCATTATGCACAGTGTACCTTTCCGGGTTGTTGGTTTGTCGAGACTCCTGTTTGTTCCACTTTTCACATGGGGTAGTAAGGAGCATTTTGTGTGATACTCACTGGAACAGGAACGGAGCATAATGGGGACAACACGTTGCCATGAAGTTGGAACAGCGAATAATCAATTACTAATGTTACTGAATGTAAACTTGCCAGGAGATCACAAACAGCCCAAAAATGCTGGGTTTGACTGTGACGTCCTGTAAAGGATATACAACTAACTTTTTTAACAAGCAATGTTGACTGTGTAACTGGGATCCATAAGGAAAGCAAAGAATGGTAACACTGTAACAACAATGTACATTCAACATATTTGTAAATGCATACTTTATTTACTTTTAACTGTACACTTAATTTACTTTTGTCTGCTGTACATGATCTAATTTTGTTAACATAATTTTTATGCATCAACTGTAATTTCTCAAAATCAACTTCAGTTTTTCATTGTATATGAAAATAGTAATATATATGGTAATAGATATGTCAGGATGTTGGAAACAGGCTGTATTTGGAATATTGCAAGAAAACAAATTGCCTAAATACAGTTAACACAAACATGGATAAGTAAAAATCTTCCGTTTGTATTAAACAGTGAAGATAAAACAACTAAAACATACCTGGCAACATTGTCCCATTTGTAGAGGGCAATGTCGGAACCACAAATTGCTACAGCATCAACTTTAATCAGAACCTCACCGTCGCCAGGCTCAGGAACAGGTATTTCAACATAGGAGTATGAAGGGCTTTCTGTTTGTTTCACCAAGGCCTTCATGGTCTCAGGAATCTTGTGGTCTGCCATTTTTGCTGAAATTTATAGCGACCAATTGAATAAAAACTGCTCTGCAATATTCCAATGAAAGAATACAAATGAATACTGTTTCAAAATGTCATGTATTATAAGGCAACCAAGTTTTTCATGTTAAAATTATATTCAAATTTAGAATCTGAATTGCCATCTGCAGAATATCTAATGGTCTACAATTAACAACCGCATTAGTTACAAATAATATACCTTTTAGGACACAAATGTCCAAATACACATAATTAAGGAATTGCCTTCTTTTCTTCCAGAAATAATATTTGTTATTGCTAGATACTGTTGAGTTGATTTTTCTAAACACAATATTACAGATATTCACAAGACAATTCTTAAACGTTTAGTTTTCTTTGGTTTACTATACGTTATAAATAAGCTATCGCAGATATCAACCACAAGACAGTTCTCAACAGTTTGGTTTTCTTGAGTTTAGTACAAAATTTAGCCACAGCAGATACTGCTATTTAAGTTAACCTAGATCTTCACGTAGTCTAGACTATAACATATGAGTGGGGTGGCCATTTTTATATAAGATATCACAGACATCAACCACCAGACAGTTCTCAAAAGTTTAGTTTTCTTACATGTCTCTACTATGACTAGATTTAAATAGCACAACATTTGTTACTGCTATTGTTTAATCAACTACACTTTTTCATTACAAAAAATGCCTATATAATAGAGTTAATGATTCTTAAACCTTTAAAAAGTAGTATTAAGTAATTTTATGATATGTGTGACATACAAAATAGAATCCACTGCAGTGCTTTCAGAAATAAGTGTATGTGCTGTGTAACTACCTGCAGACTGCTTTCATTATCTTCCCAAGTTATACCGAAGGCCAACCTTGAACTATGGCACTCTGTCACAGATAAACTTTTAAACGGCACTGCCAAAACCTGCATGCTAAAGTTATGCATAAACATGTGTGTCATGGCCATTAACACGGATACTGTTAGAACTGATATTTGAAAGCTGAAATGCTGATAGTGATTCTCCATTCATTTCTCTCTCCAACCAACAGGAAGAGACAAATGATGTCAGTGCCATAACATTGCACACTGCACTGGTAGTTTATTTTGCATGCATTTCTCACTTGTTTGAAGTTAGGTTAGGTTGTTAGAATTAAGAGTTGGGTTGGGTAAATATATTATAAAACAGTACCTTTTATGTTTTTCTTTTAACAGACAACAGTGTATGATATTTTAAAACGCCAACACTTTCTTTAGAAACATTATCCAAGAGGAATTACCTCAAGTTATCTGTTCTTCAGCATTTGTCCAGTATTTTGTGTGTGTTAAATGTAATTGCATCGTACCTGTTTACAGCAGAGTTGCAATTTTTTCAGTTTTGCATAACTCCATAACTTCTTTCTGGCATTTAACTGGGTTAGCCTTCTCACATAGTTTTGTAGAGCATTCCACTTCCACAAAGTTGTGATCTTCATCTGTTCCATCTGCATCCCATTCAAAACAGCCAGATAAAAGCCATTCAACAATCAAGAAAGTGCAGGGGCTTCCATAAAGGCATTGTTTCTCCCATCATCCAATGAAGCTTCCATAAATGCAGATATGATGCTCTGGTAACAGGCTTATCTAAGGAATTGTCATAGTCAGAATATGTCTAGCCTCACTTCCATGGTGAGCCTTCGATTCATCATTGGCGATCATCATAAACAGACTATAGTAATAATAATAATAGTGTAGTAGTAGTGTAGAGTGTAGTGTAGTACTAGTAGTGGTAATAATATGTAGTTAGTTACTAGTACTTAGTATAATTAGTAGTACTATATATAGTCCATTTACTTTTGTCTGCCCCAATATAAAATTCCATATCTCAGTAACCAGCTGAGAGAAAATGATGAGGTTTAGCATATAACCTTATCATGATGTCCACCCAACAAAAAAATTTTTGGTCTGTAGATTGTACAGCAGATTTCACAAAGTTTGTTTATATGCGGTATATAATTTACGGGACAGAGATAAGTGCACAATATTAGAAGTATTACATCTTCACGGGGAAACATGAGCGTTCAATAGTAAATTTTCACGTTGTTCACGGGATTGGCCTTATGAAAAGAGCCTTGAGAAGTGAAAAGGGGAGTGTTCAGTGGTGTTGCAGTATCTTCAGAGGTGTGTCATTAATGTGGGTCCTTTCATATAAAGCTTCACGTTTAGAAAGTACAGGGAGGTAGAAATATCATTTGCGAGCAACCGCATTTAGGAGCCACGAGAAGCAGATACCTACGTGAAATAAGGGAAATGCGCAAATAAAATTATGACAGTGTATTTGGATGAAACCTGGATCAATTCGTACCACACAAGTAAAAAGGAATGGCAATCAGTGGACGGAAAGATAACGCGATATGTGTCCAGTAGTAAAGGACAGCGTTTCGTCATAGCTTAAAGAAAAAGGCTTAAAAGTCGACAGGGTCGACTTCATTGCACCGGGTTTTATCCCATATGGCTCAGTCTCTTTCCGCAGCATGGAAAGCGTCGCACAAAGCATGAACTCCGTAGCTTTTAGCGACAACCCACAGGAGTCTCTGAAACATTTAACTCGTAAACCGAAGGACGCGGCCCGGAATCGAACCCACACCTTTGGAGCACGAGTCAAACGGCTTGACCACTTCGCCACAGAGACCCCATGCTGGTAGTACTCAAAATGGTTTACTACAGAATGCTGGACTCGTGTTCGTAGTAACAAAGCATACAGACAATAGGGATTATCATAATGAGATGAATGGCAATGTATTTAGCGATTGGCTCGAGTATACAGTGCTTCTATCCTTAGATAGACCGCCTTGTCTAATTATGGACAATGCATCATATCACAATGTAGTTGCCCAAAAAGACAAAATACCTACGGCATTGATGCATGACAAGGCAGACGTGGTTGCGGCCTTGTGGAAGCACGTGTACACCTCAGAGGAGCAAATGGATCACCATAGTCTGGCAAGAATGTGGCAGCGAGGAGTGGCGAGGGGATCTGGCCGAGGCTCGACGCTCAGAGGAAAGGCGAGACGGACATATAATCAGGTTGCTACTGGAATTATGTGTGACACAGAAATGTGACATAGAAATAGAAGGAAAAATTCTTAATCAAGTGGATAATTTTAGATACCTAGGGACATTTATAACATCAGATGGAAGATGTACAACAGAGATTAAGAGCAGAATAGGGCAGGCAAAGGCTGCATTTCAGAAAATGAAGGATATCTTGTGCAATAGGTCACTATCACTGAGTGTAAGAAAGTGAGTGCTGAAATGGTATGTAGAACCAGTTTTGCTGTATGACAGTGAATCTTGGAATGTAAATGAACAAATTAAGAAGAAATTAGAAGCAACAGAGATGTGGTTCCTGAGACGAATGTTGAGAATTCCTTGGACTGCCAGAGTAACTAACGACGACTGCCTGAAACAGGCTAATGAAACTAGAACACTATATACAACAATAAGAAAGAGACAAACAGCTTTCTTTGGTCATGTAATGAGAAGAGAGGCATTGGAGAACATCGTGACAACTGGAAAGATCGAGGGGAAGAGAGGCAGAGGCAGAGCAAGAGAAATGATGCTGGATGGATTGAGATGGTGGCACGGAGGAATATCAGCAGCATAGTTGATCCAGAAAACCAAAGACCGAGATCTGTGGAGAGCCATGAATGCCTATGCCAGCTGGCAGGGCACTTGATGATGATGATGATGACTGGAATTATTGGTGTTGGAACTCTTCGCTGGCTGCTGAGGATGGGGACGGAGCACTTATGGGAATGACCCGAATGCTGTGATGTTGATTTCTAAATCAATCAATCTATTCAAATTGTCTGACGTCAAGATCCTAACTCAGACTGCGCTATTAAAAATTGATAAAAGTTGCTGGAAAAAATGTGAGGACCATGTGTTGAAAGAGGAAGATGACTATTGGAGAAAGGATGGATTGAATTTTATGCAACCGATAGCAGTCATCAACCTACTGGAATCATCTGACACCAATTAAGGTCTGGGCAGATCGCAGACATTAACCCACATGCACACCTACTGGGATATTTTGCTCCACATATTCAGAAGAATTGCAGGCCCTAAACATTACAGCATCGGCATAAACAATACAACTTGTTAATGGCAACAGTTTGTATTCCACAGTGATGAATTTTCAATTCTGTAAGCCCTCAATGGTGACAAACAACTGACATTGGAAAAGCAAAAAGCTCTAGATGCACTAAATACCAACCGAAGAGTAATATTGCGGTGGGAACTGACATATTGTGGCATAACAAGAAACGTGAGAAGAAACACGTTGTCAAATGAGGGGACAACACACGAACATACGAATCATTCTATAAACTTCAATGAAAAGAGGACCAACATCTTGACCGTTAAGAAGGAAGCCCACTACAGAGACATTCACAGCTATATTCATTGTGCAAAACAGGTAATCAAGTTCCGTCTCAGCAGAGTAGACATTGCACCCACTCCCATACGAATCTGGATACGCCTTGTGTTTGTCATCCGAACTGGCGGGGGCATTGGCATTACTATAAAACAAGTTTGTTAGCAAGAAATCACTAGTTTTTCACCAGTACATCAAAGAAATGTTGCCACTTTCCATGATTTAAGTTGCTTTTGTACCTATCAAAGACATATTCCCTGGGTGGGGGTAAATATAAGACAGCAGGAAAAATTTCATAACGATGCAACAGACAGTTTTCAAAACAATTGATCATGAATGAAGGCATTCTTTACGGGACAGACTATAGATAGACTATAGTGATTCAGTTAGACAGTAATTTAGTAATTAATAGTTAATTAACACTGAGCAGACATCCTATCAATCATTATTTAATAATAATTATTATCAACGTATCTTATAACTGATGCTTCTATGAGTATTGTATATATAACGATAGTGTCTATAGTTCTATAGACATCAAACAATGATACATCATTCATACACTGATACAGTTCATTCTAACTTTCGTTTTCCATACATGCAACACAATTCGACACGCAACTTTGAACTACGAGTTTACGAGTTGATGAGTTACTTTCGGCGAAAAGGCAACGCGAAATAGTAATTTATCAATTAACAAATGAGTACTTTTCTTAGACAGAGTCTCTACATAACAAGAGATGCCACCGTTTAGAAAAAGAAATTACTTAAACCTTACGCACAAATTTGAGTATTTGACAACACGAGAACAACCAAACTCACTTGTCACGTCGAGATAGGAACAAACTACGAGGGTATTTAACCGTACTGTCACCGGTAAGACAACTAACACGCGGTGTAGCGAGTTTATAGTTCGTTATCTCAGCACGAACATTGATCCGTGTCTTCAGTTTGTTGTCCAACTGTCAGTGTTTATCTTAATAGATAACCCTGTCGGTTTCAACGACCATTTCTGCGTATTAACAATTTTAAGCATACCTGAATATCATAAATGATAGTCCAAAGTTCATATATTCAATATTATTTAATCAAATATCGAGTAATGGTCTCAACCAGTTTTGAACTAGTCTCAAGATGAAGAACGAAGGATTTGATCACACGTGACATAAGTAAGTGAAAGCCGCTTAACTCTCGCAGGACGGAAGTTGAAGTACCGTTAACAATCCTGTCAGACTAACTGGCTGCGGTACAGTCACTGGACGCAGCATGTCGCAGACCATAGAAAGGAAGAATTACAGGACCTAATCACATAGCTGAAAGTAGAATAATGTAGTGTAACGATAGCTTGGATTCAAGCACACAAAGGGATAACGGGAAACGAAAATGCAGCACAATTTGGAATAACACTAAGGAAAGGTAAAAAGAAAAAAGTGAATGAAAGCAAACAGCGGAGAGAAAGCAAGAGAACCAGAACAACAAACTACAGTACTACTACAGTGCAGTCCTGATAAGGCGAACTCATCTGGGACCCAAGAAATAGTTCTTATCAGAAATTCCTCTTACTAGAGACAAAGAAGAAAAATTGCCAGCGATACTTGCTTGCTTGCATTCACTGGCTGTATGTCGGATGAAGACATCCTGTTGTCCAACATCAGTGTGAGGTCATACCGGACTGAGGTTTGCGTGAGTATCCGTTGTCCCATGTCTGGCTTATTGGTGTGCAGACTGGTGGTTCCTCGCCGTGCAGGCAGATACTCTCCGACTTGGGAAGAATCAGCGATCCTACGTTAGCCAGGACCCCGAAGTTACTTGTTACCCATGACGCACGACTAGGACATGTTAGTAGGTCTTGGCCAGTATAGAACCTGGCCCTGGTGCCTTGGAAACACCTCTGCTTCCCGTCTTCTGCTAAAATCTGTAGAATATAATGAAAACCATTGCCAGCGATAAACAAATTGTTCTTCACAACATAAATTCACCACATCCGAGATTGCCTTAAGCGGTTTGTATTTAACAGACTCGGTACCAAACAAAAAGTAGGTTTAGACCAAATGGATTGCACAATATAGGAAGTATGTGTCACAATTATGATGTGAAACATTATTCATATGGTAACAGACATCAATGACAATATTTCGACGATATAAGACCATGACAGATACGGCGAGTCGCTTAACACGATTAATAATCCCATGGCACTTAATCAGTTAAAAAAGAAACCAAATAGAAATACACAAATAATGGAGGAATACAAATCCCAGCAAACAGAATACACGAAATCTGCCGCTAGGAACCAAATTGCACAGAATGTTGTGAAACACACAGAAAATAAAAATAGTAATCACTATAAGGAAAATTAGCACGAGTAAAACAGAAGTAATGACTATAACCAAAGAAGAAAGCACAATAAACATCCATCTAAAACAGTGGTTCTCAACCGGTGGGGAATCCTCCCCCCCCCCCCCAAGGGGGGAATTTTAGGGTTTCCAGGGGGGAATTAAGATTATTTCAAGATCGCGTTAATGCAAGAAACTATTACTTGATATTGTTTTCCCCTTCATGCTTTAAGGTTCTGTACGTCTCATTCTTTTGAAATTCATTTTATAACGTAAGTAGACCCGCAAATCACGTTTTATGTAGACGTCTAGACTTATTATAGTATGTGTTATTAAATTTAGCTTCCATTATTACGTATACTGTGTAAAGGGGGTGGGGGATTTTAGGGTGGAAATATGAAAGGGGGAATGACGTTCTGAAAATATGGTGAAGGGGGGCACGGGCCAAAAAAGGTTGAGAACCACTGATCTAGAAGAACACCCCCTGAATCAAGTAAATAGCTTCAAGTACCTAGGAAGTATAATATCATCAAATGGCAAATCAGTAGGCGAGATCGAAAATAGTTGCAATCAGGCAAACCAACTCACTGAACAAATGGCACCAATAGTAAACAACAACTATGTATCAATTAATAAGAAAGCATTATACAACACAATCTTCCTACCAACTCTATGCCAAACCTGGACAATGACAGAAAAAGAGAAGAGAAAAATGACACCAACAGAAATGAGATTGCTAAGAAGAATACTCAATGTATCAAGAAGAGAGAAAATCAGAAATTAAAAAATCATTACTAAAGTTGGGGTTCTAGCAACGCTAGATTTTATCAGAAAACAGCAGGTTAAATGGTTTGGCCATGTAACTAGATTACCAACTAACAGTACACCTTTACAAGAAATTATGTACAGACCAGACGGAAGCAGAGGAAGAGGCCGGCCACGTAAACGATGGGTAGAGGGAATTACAGAGTCCATGGGAATCTCGATATATGAAGCCCATAAACGGGCACTCTCCCGCTGTTTATGCTTCACCTCCTCGACACCGCAAGGTGCAAGAGGAACCTAATGAGATGATATGAAACTATAATGAAGACAGAGAAGACCTAACGAGAAATTTCCAATACAAAAATAAGGAAATGACAATCATAGAACTACAACATGTAAACAGTCAGAAATAGATACAAAGACTACTCAGACAATACACAAGTAGAACTCGAATAATAATCCACCACACGAGCTCAAATAGTTTAGAATAACTAAAGTACTACACAGGTTACGAAAAGAGAAGGATAGAGATGCAATAGTCAGAAAAGGAACCTTGTAAGGACATTGCGGCGCATTGGATATGAGTGTTAGACCCATAGAGGAGTGGCTAGAACGCCGGACTCTCCTTCGGGAGACCCGGGTTCGATCCCTAAATAAGGTGTGGGATTTTTTTTCTGGCGACTGCACTAGCCGGGCGGCCTTAATTCCTCAGGCTCAAAGATCCCTCTGCCATACACCGCAAGGTACTATATTGGCAGTAAATGACAGTTGACAGTTAGACCCATACTTTTCTAGACCAATGAGAACTCGGCGGGTGGTGTGGTGTTACCCCGGCCGCCTTTACTTCCCAAGACATTTCCCAGCGTCCATTTTAGGCTGGGTCGACTGGGAGCTCATGTTAGTTTGTGTAAATCTACCTCGAAGAGATGCAATAATCGGATTGTATAAAGAATAGAACAAAATCAGGAATCCGGGCCGCGATGAGAGCCACGTTCTGCAATGGACTTGCTACACGATGATGATGATGATGATGATGATGATGATGATGATGATGATGATGATGATGGGTCTCAAGCGTGGTCCATACACACAACTTCTAGTAGCGCTTGCCTGATTTTTGCGTGTGGATTAGCTTTCTCTATTAACAGTGTCCCTCGCCATCAGGCGAATCTACTCCGACTTCAGAGGTACTTGTAATTTACACCCCCAAGTACGATAGGTCAACATTTTAGTCCAACTATCCGGTGTAGGGGTTGAAACCCGTACCTCAGCATTAGCACACCAGATGTTTAAGAACACGCGTTCTTATCCATTCGGTCATGCTGACCTCAAGGCGGGTATTATCGCAGTGTAAGGCCTTCACCTCCGGGTGGTAAGATCACCTCATGATTTCGTAATCTACATAAGGCCACGGAATGACGTGGGTTGGCCGGTTCTCCTCACTGAGTTTCCTTAATTCTGAAAATTAATACATGTCCATTTTGTGAACCATACTTGCCTCTCGTTGAGCCACAGTCGCGCAGTTGCTAGCACGCTTTACTGTCGTGGTGTCGTAATGCTCGAATCCGCATCGAGGCGAATTTATTTATTTATTTTTTTTTTAATTGACCTGCTCTCAGGTCGACCCAGCCTAAACAGGATACCAGAAAATGTCCTGGGACGTTAAGGCGGCCCGCATGATATTGGCCGCATCACCTATCCAATGCGGACTGGTTTAAGAAAATGGGACCAGCGTCGTAAACGAAAACGCCACAAGGCATCAGAAAAGGTCCTTTGTGAAGATCCAGAACCGGTCTTGCACATCCTTCTGATTTCTGAGATTGGAGAGGGAAGGGACGTTTCCGTAATATATCCCCCGTGAAAATAGTTCTTTCGTTAATGGGTGTTGGTGAAAGTCTCTACACCAACCTCACTCCGAAAGATTTAATCCTGCCAGGGATTCTGTCTGTGTCTAGTTCTTGTCTCTGTGTGTTCTGAGGTTTCCCTCTATTTCGTTTGCTCTCAAGGTTCCAGAGAAAGGGCTTTCTAGTTATACTATTCTCAATATGAGCTCCAGCGTCAACCCCCCCCCCCCCCTCTTGATGTGCTGGAACCTGTCTAGTTCTCGCCGTAGGCTCCACATTAGTACTTGTCAAATCAATTTACCCCTCTGACGTGCGTCCACCTTGACGAGGTAGAGGGGCTTGAGCGTTCCAATGACCCCAAGAGCTATGCCGACGGTAGCACAGCTACTGGTAGGGTCACCCATGTCGGACAGGTCAAGGGAGAGGGACCAGACGAAGTGACGCACAAACCTGCTGCCTTGTAGGTAGACTGGGGACAGTCAAAGGCTAGGGAAAGCATCCCGAACAAATGCTTGTCGAAATCGGATGTACTGAGCCACAGGCTTGACAAAGAAGTGCAACGTAACTTTATTATTTCATGATGCCACAGATGAAAGTTAATCGATATGGTGCTAATCCCGTGAAGTCCCATCAGGCGGTGATAGTGCCGGGCCCCCTGCCTCGAGGGGGTCCACCCATGACTACTGGTGGTCACCTTCCCCTGTGCTGTGGAGTCAAGGCACAGAGGAGTAGGTTAAGAGCTATTGACCAAACACCCCGGACACTCAACATACTACAATGGAATGCAGAAGGAGTTTATAACAAGAAAGCCTCCCTAACACAGCGTCTTCATAAAGATAGAATAGATGTGGCATGCATTCAAGAGACACACCTCAACGCCAATCGCACATTTTCAGTCGAGGGATATCAGGCCACACGTTTCGACCGCGAAGGACATAAAGGAGGAGTTGTAATACTTACACGAAATACAATACCTTGCAGCGAAGTATCTGTGATCTCTGACAACCAAACGGAAATTATAGGTGTTGATATAATGATAAAGGACGTGAAAATAAGAATTTACAATCTATATAGCCCGGCAGATAAGGATCTTACACTCTCAAACATGGAAATAACTGACACAAATTGCATTGTTGTCGGAGACTTTAATAGCCGTTCAGAAAGATGGGGATACCCAGATACTGACAAAAGAGGAGATGAAGTGGAGGACTGGGAAATAGACTCAAATCTCCATCTACTTAACAAAGCGGATGACACACCGAGCTTCTACTCCAGAAGATGGATTACCACTTCTACTCCAGACTTAGCTTTCTGCACAGGAGACATCCTCCACAAAATCGATCGCCATGTGCTGGACCAATTAGCAGGTAGTGACCACAGACCAATCAAGCTTGTAATAAATATGGAGTATGTTCCACAGGAGCAAAAGCCTTTGCCCCGTTGGAATTACAAACGTGCAGATTGGGACAGATTTGCCATACTAACAGACAAATATTGTGAAAACGTAAATACACGATATGGCAACATGAAGCAAATGGTGGAAAGTCTAAACAGAGCAATAATACAGGCAGCCACTGAGTCTATTCCAAGAGGAGCAAGGAAAAATTACAAACCATACTGGACTGAAGAACTACAATTTTTGGAGGACAAAGTTGAAGATGCTAGGAAGACCGCAGAGAGAGAACAAACAACTGAAGCGAACATCTCTCTCAAAGCCATCTCAGCAAAATATAAAAGAACAGTAAATCAAACAACAAGAGATTGTTGGAGGAAAAAAACAGAAAACCTGAATTTTGACAGGGATGGAAACAAGCTTTGGAAACTAGTGAAAGCCATGAACAATGAAGGACCTAGAAACAAACAAATAACAATTAAACAAGGAAATTCCTTGCTTACAGGAAAAAAGGCTGCAAATGCACTAATGGAACACTATGCCAGTGCAAACCACATTGATATTACAGCCGAACAGAAGAAAGCAATCAAAGATAAACAGATGCATCATACATATACAGAGACAGCAGCAGAATATATGATGGCAAATCTAACAATGGAAGAAATGGAACAGGCAATGAATACCCTAAAAAAGAAGACATCACCAGGAAAGGATGGAATCACAAATGAAATGCTAATAGGACTAGGCACTAAGGCAAAAAAGAAACTACTAGCAGTCCTAAATTACAGCTGGAAGAGGGGAATAGTCCCACAGGCATGGAAGGAAGCTATACTAATACCAGTCCCAAAGAAAGGAAAAGACCTGGAAGAACCAAATGGCTATCGACCTATCAGTCTTCTTAGCTGTGTAGGAAAATTAATGGAACGCATTATCAATGGCAGGCTAACATGGCATCTGGAAGAAAACCAACTCTTAACACCTCACCAAGCAGGATTCAGAAAGTACAGATCTACTGAAGATCAAATAACCTATATAGCTCAGGAAATAGAGGATGCCTTCCAAGAGAAAAAGCACACACTAGCAGTCTGGATAGATTTAGAAAAAGCATTTGATAAAGTATGGAAGGAAGGACTGAAAGTAAAACTGCAAAAAATGCATGTTTGCGGGAAAATGTACAAATGGATCAGCCACTACCTTGAGAACAGAACTGCCAGGACAAAAGTACAAGGACAAACCAGCAAAATGATGCTGTTGGAGCAATGTGTCCCCCAAGGAGGAGTTCTTTCACCAACATTATTCCTAGCATATATAAACGACATCACGGAAAATTTTCCAGCCAGAGTACACACATCATCCTTTGCAGATGACCTAGCCATATGGACATCTGAAGAATATATTAGTACAGCTAACAGCAGAATACAGCAAGCCCTATTAGCGCTAGAGGACTGGTCAAAATCATGGCTAGTGAAGATAAGTGAGGAGAAAACAACATGCACAGTGTTCTCCCTCTCAACTAAAACTCAGCAACCTAAGCTGGTATTGAATGGAAAAATATTGCGCCATGAAGAAAATCCAAACTATCTAGGAGTCACCTTTGATCGTCGCCTGACATGGAAGACACAGGTTGAGAAAAATCGAACAAGAGCAAGGCAAAGAATGGCAATCATGAAAAAGCTTGCTGGTACAACATGGGGAGCAGATGAGAAAGTTCTCAAGAAGTTATATACTGGGCGGGTGAGGCCAGTACTGGAATATGGCATTGCAGCTTGGGCAACAGCAGCTAAGTCAAACTTTAACAAAATAAGTAGAGTCCAAAATCAAGGAAGGCGAATCATAACTGGAAGCCTGAAGACAACGCCTATTAATGAATTAGAAAAGATCACTTGTTTACAACCAATGCAGGATAGAAGAGATAGCAGAGCCCAGCAACAAGCAGAAAAATTTAGAAGATTGACAGACCACCCTATGTACAACAGATTTAATGGTTTTGGAAAGGGAAGACTGAAGCGTAGCAACTTTGTAGAAACTGCAAAACGAAGGATTAGGTCAGATCCTATTCTTAACATATCAACAGTCAAGCCCATACACAATGCACACAAGTTCCCAGCTTGGAGACAGCAGCAACTGCCTGAGATAATAGAAAACATTCCTGGTATTGAGAAAAAGAACACTCAGCATGAAACCGAAAGAAGAGAAATAACCCTAAACTACATAAAAGAACATTACCCAAGCAGGAATTGGACCCATGCATATACAGATGGATCAGCCAAAAATTCAATAGAGAATGGAGGAGGAGGAATTCTCCTAAATTTAAAAAATGGAGCGAAAAAAACACATTCACTGGCAACTGGAAAATTTTCAAGTAACTTCAAAGCGGAGGTAGAGGCTCTGAAAACTGCAGCAGAAATGCTCCTGATGGAGGAAAATAAAGAGAAGCAAATAGCTATCTTCACAGATGCAAAGTCAGCTGTCTCAATACTGAAGAGCAATAACAGCACAGAACTAACTGACCTAAGAGCAGCACTCCATGGTCTATGCCAGAAATCCAAAAAAGTTGTAATACAGTGGATCCCATCACATTGCAGTATACCTGGAAACGAAGAGGCTGACAGACTGGCAAAAGAGGGCGGACGACTACCACAGCCTGACATAGACATAACCTATAATGAGGCAAAGAGGTTGATAAAAAGCACTTATAGAACCAAATGGGAATCAGAGCATCCAGGCCATCAGAAGGATGATGCATATTACAAACTCGACAGAAGAGAACAAGTAGCAATCTTCAGACTCCGCACAGGACACAACAGGCTGAAATACCACTTGTTCAATAAACTAAAGATAGGAGATACCGATGAATGTAATTGTAGAACTGGAAAAATGACAGCAAAACATTTGCTGCAGGATTGCCCAACGTATGCAGAACAGAGAAAGATATTTTGGCCCACACCTGCTTCATTTGAGGACAAGCTCTATGGAGATATCAACAAGCTAAAGTTGACCGCAGATTACTTTAACTATATACAGGTTGACATTTAAAGGTGCATGAAGACCCAGAGGCATGAAATGGAATATTGCTTGGATAGCAAATCCATTACGTGGAAAGTCCAAATCAAAAGCCCATTGTGTGGGCTTCATAAAAGGTGGAAAAGTGTCCTAGTGGCACGAAATGGAATATTGCTTGGATAGCAAATCCATTACGTGGAAAGTCCGAATCAAAAGCCCACTGTGTGGGCTTCATAAAAGGTGGAAAAGTGTCCTAGTGGCACGAAATGGAATATTGCTTGGATAGCAAATCCATTACGTGGAAAGTCTGAATCAAAAGCCCACTGTGTGGGCTTCATAAAAGGTGGAAAAGTGTCCTAGTGGCACGAAATGGAATATTGCTTGGCTAGCAAATCCATTACATGGAAAGTCCGAATCGAAAGCTCACTGTGTGGATGTCATCTGCAGACTGCATACTTCTGGTTTCCGGAAGAACAGCCTATGGTGAACGGAAGGCCCAATATACGGAAGTGAGGCTAAGCAGCCATGTGCAGGACGTGACGATTCCTTGGGTGAGCCCAGTACCAGAGCGCTATGTATCGGCTCTGCAAGTATGGAAGCCTCCTTGGATGGCGGGGAATGCCCATGGTCTGCCCCTGCCTTCCCTTGAGGGCTGACCAGGATCTTTGGCTGTTCTATATGGACCAGCTGGGATGGGGGATAACACCACAACAGTGAGAGTCAAACGTCCTAAGAAACCCCCGGGAAGGTTAACCCGGTCAACAAATGCCCGCAGAAGTCGGATGTGTCGGCCTAACGGCGCAAGAACGCAGCTCTGCTGTAAACAGGCACAACGCAATCACATCGGAAAAAAAAACTCCGGATGAACGAAGAAGAAGAAGAAGAAATCAATTTAGATCTTCTATTCTGCCTAAATACCATTTAATAAATGTGTTTAATTTACGTGTAGCTATTTTATACGTTTTCCATGTTTTGGATTCAAATGATAATACTGATTGAACGTCAGGATCTAATATTCTGAGTTAGGTACACTATAATAATAAAATTAATTTCATGTCCATTTACATAGCCTGAACAATCAACCCCAACATGTATCGGCTGTTTGTTATTGAAAGTAGCTTGCCATTATTTTCCCAACTGCCGATGCGCATACCATCGAAATCAACGCAAAGCTATCCGCTCCCATATCGCCTGCAACTGATTTCGAACCCTAGACCCGGTACGTCTGAGAACTGTGAAACTGCGTTCACTAACCCCTAAGCCATGGACGCCGACACATTTTGCATTAATCATTTGAAAATCTTAACGTCCTTGGAGATCCAAGGGTAACGCCTCTTGTTGACTAAAAGAGACAACATTCGATGAGAAGCCCCGTGCCCCATTAACAGTAGACTACGATAAGCTTATCTGTTGACCGCATTTTTACTTTCTAAAGATAGGCAAGCTGGTCGTGACATTATAATGACCGTGTGCACAGTTGAAGTAGATTAGAAACCTACCAGAATGGTTATACTATGTGTGGTTGCTCGTATACGCACATTGCGCACGCCGTTATGTTGTGGCTTAGAATATGTGGAGGTCTAACACTATAATATATGTGATTCTATAAAAACTAAGTGTTGTGGACAAGTTCACCTATCTTGGCAGTACTGTGTCACAAACTGCCACAATTGATGACGAAGTGAATGCAAGAATCTCCAAGGCCAGCGCGGCCTTTGGCAGACTGTACAAGAATGTATGGGGCAGAAATGGAATAAGCCTGCAAACAAAGCTGAAAGTCTATAAAGCAGTTGTATTATCCACATTGCTATATGCTTGTGAAACATGGACTGTTTACCAGCGACATGCTAGGAAATTAAACCACTTCCACACAGTCTGCCGTAGGCAGCTATTGAAGATTAAATGGCAAGACAAGATCCCAGACACTGTAGTTCTAGAAAGAGCGTCCATGCCCAGTATCCACTCTCTACTAATGAAGAATCAGATTCGCTGTGCTGGTCACTTAACTCGTATGCCAGATCACAGGCTCCCTAAACGAATTTTGTACGGCGAGCTATGTTGTGGTAAACGCTCCCAAGGCGGCGAGAGGAAACGCTTTAAACTTAAAGGCACTTTGAAAATCTCACTGAAAGCTTTTGGAATTCATCTTGACACCTGGGAGACTGCTGCTAAAGACCGTAATTCGTGGCGTGCATCATTACAAACGGGTGCAGTCACTTGTGAAGCAACCAGGACTGCAAGAGCTGTGAAGGAAAGGCTGGACAGAAAAACCACTGCAGGAGATCCTCCTCCTGGAATGTCAAGCATTCTTTGCCAACAGTGTCAAAGAACATTTCGGGCTAAAATAGGCCTTATCAGCCATCTTAGAACTCATGGCTCCATACTTTCAACCCCACTGGATGACATTAATGGTCATCATCATTCTTGATGGACAAACAACATATATAATTCTACTATCTGTACACTCCGCCCCCCCCCCCCCCCCCCCCCCACCCCGACACATACAAGGGAAGGTAATTAAGTAAAAGGAATGTTATTATAAAGTGCTTGGGGGAGTATTCATTCATTCATTCATTCATTCAGTAAAATGTCCCTTGCAGAACCTTGCTACCATAAAAACCTTCCGGAAAACCTCTCGATCATAAGCAAGATGTTCCGCGTCCGATACACCCATTTGGGGGTCATCCCCCATATCTTGCATGCCTTGAGGTAACTCCCGTAATTAACAAAGGAAAGTTAAACTCAATGTTCTACAGCTCGAATACAAATGAGAAATAATAAAGTCTCACCTCTGTTGGAATTCAATGCGAATAAGCAACTGACGCCATCCAATGGAAATACTCATACACGTTTTATTAATGCGCTAGATTCTTACAATGGTTTGTCCAGATCATAAATCGCCCTTTTAACACAGGGTCAGTATTTACAAAACATCTGTGGCTAAATCCCTATGCTAATCCGACTTCCCTTTGGAGCGCAGTCTATCTCGCCATTCCAACTTTAAATTCAGTCTAGGTTTTCCGTGCCTTCGGTTCTTTCTATTTGATATTGATCATTTCCTCGTCAGACTAATCCTCCTCCTGTTATTTCCCAGTCAAGCTTCGCACTCCTCACATCCAGATCTTCCAACGAACACGGGCTTCACGAAATCACATCCGCGCTTCCGAAGAATCACATAGCGTCTCCCTATGTTGTCGTCTGACGTCTTCGGTTACCAAGTTTTCACGTTCCCCTTGGTTTCTCTTGTTGTCGTCCACTTCAGTGTGTCCGTATGGGAAAAATCCTGTTTTCCCTTTTTTTATGTTTGGTGGCGCGTGCCGTTATATGGCACTGCACCCATCTTCTCTTTGGCCTTCCTCTCTTCCCAGGCATATACCTCTCCATTATTGTTCTCCCAAACTTTCGTGCCGTTTCAAGTGACCAAAATATTTCAATTTTCTTTATTTTATCGTCTTTAATAGCCAACCTTCTTCAATATTCAGCTCATGTAGTGGAAGAGTATGGGCAACGGAAAATCTTATTTCAGGACACAAACTGCCTCGTAAGCATACTCCATATCTTTGGGATTGAGCAGTTTGCGCACAAAATGGCTGCCCTAACATTGACTTGCACCGTGGAAGAACGACTAGGATGCCAAGTGGCAGGTGTGACGTAATGAGACAAATTAGAAATATCAGAGAATCCCAAAGCCAAAACGCTAATAAATTTAGGGATGTGACGTGGTAATACAAAAACGTCACGGAAGATTGTCAACAACAACAAGACAGGCGGACTTGGGAGCTTCTTAGGAGCGGCAGCTCATGTGAATTTGAGAAGGATAGTTTGGCTAGGCACTGGCATTATATCGCATTGGTGGCTGAGTTAATACCTGGAATTGACGAGGCAATGTGTGGAGACAACGTTCATATAAGCCGCGAATAAAGATGCAGACGAACGCAGAAAATCGATGTCAGAGGAATATCGGAAAGCACGGATAGAGAGAAGGACGCCGTGTTGACGGACAAGGGCATTGTTTAAAATTTCGAGCACAGATGGCTTGGGACATGATATTCATTTTTAATTATAATTGTAATACTGCCCGACCTGGTCAGAACAGGCACAGTATTTGATTCTTTATTATTTGCTACAAGCCTGTGCGCTGCGGAAATAAACAGCGTCATAACTGCCAAAGTCTAACGGAGTCGACTTAGTTCTTCAGTCGGTTTTGGCTTCTGAAGCCTGCATTTGACGACTATTGTTTGCGAGCTGTTTTATTATCAAGTTTCAATGTTGATTTATTATATACCCCGGTATGTCGTCTGGCATAGGAGTTATTCGTTTGTGTGTATGTGTGTAGTCAGAGGATGTGGAATCCACAGAAGAATGATGATTCAGTATGGAGACAGTTATTTGAGTCAGGGAAAAGTGTATGAATGGGTAGACAGATTTCAAAATGGAAGATAAAACATCATTGATGAATCATCGAGGAAAGTCTTGATGACCATCTTTTGGGATATCAAGGACCCTATATTGGTGCATTTCCAGGAAAGGGGTGAAACTGACTAGTGTACGCTGACATGCTAGTAAACAAATTGAAGCCTTCGATACGATCGAAACGCAGAGAACTTCTATCAAAAGGGGTATTGTTACTCCATGACAACGCCCACTCTCATTCAGCTGCGCAAAATGCTCTGAAACTGGAGGTCTTGAAACACCCAGTATACAGTCCAGACTTGTGGCCATCAGACTATCACTTGTTTGGACTCTTAAATGAACATTTGCGAGGTCAGAGGTTTGCAGATGACAGCGAGGTCATGAAAGCGGCGCAAAACTGGTTTCAGGCCACACCCAAAAACATTTTACTGGAAACCATCAACAAGCTAGTGGACAGGTGGACCAAGTCTGTTGCTAGGCAAGGGAGCTTTGTTAAAAAATAAGCTACACAAATTCTGGTTAGCGCTATTGTTAAAAAAAAAGTTATTCTTAAAATTGTCCTGTTACTTAATGCGGGGGGCAACTCCCCGCGTGTGTGTATGTGTGTGTGTGTGCGCATGCGTGCGTGTGTGCGTGCGTGCGTGTGTATATGTGCGTGTGTGTGTGTAAAAAAAAAACGAAACAACTGGCTAAGAATGATTAGGTGACAACATTTGCTCCATTGGGAGATGAAAAATGAAAAAAAAATGTATTACGCGCGCAATACAGCTAGCTTAGAACTAAATCTAATATCATTCAGATATGTCTACCATTGCTGGGGTATGCCGGCAGAGCTTGAGCGACAGAGAAAGAGTCCGACTGTTCACACAACGTTCTACTTCACACTATCCTATACAAGTGTTGACAAGTCGAGCTGGTAATTGACACATTTCTTCAGGTGCTTGGTCTGGGGCCAACAAGGGCAATCATGACGACTCTCCTATCTTCTCTGTCACCTGATGTTTTGATTAAGTTGGTACTGCTTATATTATTATGTGGTACCCAGCTATTTAGGCGTTCCGCGTCCATCTTTCTCTGCCTTTCTTGTCCAGTACTTTCCCACATGAAGCTAAGTTCCACCTTTTCTAGTGATATGCCTCATACGTTTCATGTCCCTTTTCCACATGGTTTTAATGATAGTGTGCCGAGAGCTACACGATTGAACCAATGTACAACACAATATCAGTAACAGAAACTAATGACATACAGTATTTATAGTTAGCATGAAGGTCAGCATGGCCGAATGGATAAGAGCATCCTATCTTAAACATCCGGTGTGCCGATGCCGAGGTAGCGGGCTCAACCCCTACATCGGTCAGTTGGGCCACAGTCGGCATTGGTTCTATATAGCACTTTAACACTCTCTATCTCATTGAAATCGACAGTTTTATTGGTGTGTATGCATTGTAACGTAAGAAGAGTAAAGGGCCCTTATACACGCCGTGGCTGCTAGGCCAATATTCACATAGGCCAATCGGCGCTCCGTGGGTGATGCAGCCTTCACTTCCCAAGTCGTCTCCTGGTACCCTTTCTAGGCTGGGTAGACACCAGGTCAATTTTACGATTGATTGATTGATTGATTTAGGAACCGACATCACAGCAATCGGGGCATTCCCATAAGCGCTCCGTCCCCATCCTCAGCAGCCAGCGAAGAGTTCCAACACTAATAGTACCAGTAGCAATCTGATTATATGTCCGTCTCGCCTTTCCTCTGAGCGTCGATCGTCGGCCAGATCCCCTCGTCACCCCTCGATATCGCATTCTTGCCTCGATACGGATTCGTACCAATGACCACCGGACCGACAGGCTTGTGTCTAGCCACTACGTTACCATGGCCGCCCAACACCAAACAGCGTAATAGTACAAATTAATATTTTCTTCAAATCGTGCTTAAACTTCCTGTGCGCTGACAGCGGGTTAGTGGGTTCGTCCCACACGCCGGTTTGTTTGATTTCAACGTTGACTTTTCGTTTAGATATCAGTGGTAAACCATTGAACATACAATTGCCTGGAAAATGAACCTAGTTTTCATCGCAACATCCTACAAAGGACATGCAATTACAGAGAGGAAAAAAATAACACAAATCCCTCGCCGTCTCTCTCTTCCTTTCTTTCTCTGCCGTAACTCTTATCTGTTCCCAGGTAGTCCTTACTTCCAAAAACTGGATCAGAAGGCTTAACAGTAAAAGCTATATGGGAATAAGAAGTTAAATTACAGAACCAGGTTACATAAGGGTTAAAGTATCGCCTGCGATAGAGTTAATTAACGTGTATTGTAACAGTGCTGGAGACTAAGGTGATGAGGTGTAAACAGAGCAAACGAGAAGTCATGGCAGTAGCTTCTGGAAGTCCCACTTTATTAGTTCATTACAGTTGACATTATCAAATATAAACTGACTCTCACTACAGATGTTGACATCACGTCTTGCCGGCAAGAGCTATAGTTGGTAACTCACTTGTTCTCTACCCTCACGTCACAGCGTGACATTCCCTAGTTACGTCCCTGCGGGGTGCTCACCCGCGCATTGTTGAATACTAAACCCCCATTGCACACCAAATCCAGATCCCCCATCAGAGAGACTCTGTTATAGTATACTAGCTGACCCTGCCCGGCTTCGCCCAGTCCCTGGTGGGAAGCATCTCATTTAATTCATATAAGTAGTCATATAAGTTCCCGTTCCCGTTACCGACTATCTGTCTGTCTGTCTGTCTGTCTGTCTGACCCGGCCCGACATCGCCCAGCTCCTGGTGTGAAGCATCTCATTTAATTTATATAAGTAGTCATATAAGTTCCTGTTCCCGACTGTCTATCTGTCTGTCTGTCTGTCTATCTGTCTGCCTGACCCTGTCCGGCTTCATTAAATTCATACAACAACAAAAAATGTAACTTAAAAGAACGTTCTACCACACACCATCCATTATTTTTAATGAAAACTCTTTCTAATCACCTGCATGACTACAGTAACTTCTTAAGCAAAAAAAGATGAGTTACAATGTTATGCATTGTGCATCATTTTTATGAAAACTTTGAAAATGCCTTACAGATTGTATCATTATTTATTATAACTCATATGCCGGTACATAACTATGGACAAAGAGTTTATAAATCTTTGAAAACGATGCCACAATATGACTATAAGTTATACAGAAAAGTTATGCCCCTTGAAATAACTTTTACAGAGTTAGGTCCCCTGAGATATATGAAATTATGATGAAAAATGAAAAATGAAATAATACTGAGTAAGCAGGCGATTTCACACTAACAAAATATCACAGTTGACAGCTCTGGAATGAAAGGAAGGCGTGTAGAAAATTTCATCTCAATCGGATGGGCCGTTCGCGAACAAATAAAGGCCATACATACATACAGACAGAGATACGCACATCCTAATTTATATATAAGATATGGCCCCGGAAAGGTTAACCCGGTCAACAAATGCCCGCAGAAGTCGGATGTGTCGGCCTAACGGCGCAAGAATGCAGCTCTGCTGTAAACAAGCACAACGCAATCTTCTTCTTCTTCTTCTTCAGCGTTCCGAGCCATTGAGGTTCTTTGCTGCAAATACAATCCGTCTCCATTCGTCTCTCTGGTGGACCTTCTCTTGCCAGTCGTTGATTCCAAGTGCTTGTAGGTCTGTACATGTATTATCTCTCCACCGTCTTCACGCAATCACATCCGGAAAAAAAAAAAAAACTCAGGGTGAACTCAGAAGAAGAAGTATATATGGTAATTTCAAGAGAAGGAATGGCTAAAAACTCTGGCCACATACAAATAGATAATATGACCATTAAAAGAACGGAAACTTACAAATACCTGGGTACAATCTTCAACTGCTCCAACATCATAAGGGAAGAAATACAAACTAGAATCAATTCGGGAAATAAGATATACTATGCACTACAACATCTACTAAAATCAAATGCGCTATCTCGTAACACCAAGATCACAATATACAAAACACTGATCAGACCAGTTGTGCTGTATGGCTCTGAAACCTGGAGTACAATGAAAGGAGACGAAGCCTTGCTACAAACCTTTGAGAACAAAGTTTTAAAACGCATCTTTGGACCCATTAGGGATACACAAAGTGGAGAGTGGAAAAGAAGAAGTAACAAAGACATTTATGATCTATTTAAGTCTCACTGGTATCATGAAGGCTAATAGACTACAATGGCTGGGGCATATAGAAAGAATGGAAGATAATAGGGAAACAAAACTCGCTTACACTCAGGAAATAAATGACCGTAGACCCCGAGGTAGACCATGAAGACGGTGGAGAGATAATACATGTACAGACCTACAAGCACTTGGAATCAACGACTGGCAAGAGAAGGTCAACCAGAGAGACGAATGGAGACGGATTGTATCTGCAGCAAAGAACCTCAATGGCTCGGAACGCTGAAGAAGAAGAAGAAGAAGAAGAAGAAGAAGAAGAAGAAGAAGTATTCAACAATAGTAACGTATAACTATATATAAAGAAGTGCAACGTACTGCTCACAAATTGCCATTTCTGACGTACTGGCATGCCAGTTATGCCTATGTGGGACCAGAAGTGTCCAACAGACATGTCCTAAATCAGAAATTACAGAAATGCTTTCTGACCCAAGGTCAAAACAAAGAAAAGTCGGTTATGGTTTCCGACTAAGAATTCTGCTATGAAAGGTCATTGGCAGGGTCAACATCCCCGCGCTGACGTATTTGGCACCCTTCGTTACCTCAAGAATTCACGCATGGTTATTCGAAGCTTGAAACGTAAATGTGTTAGTTAGAGTAACTATTTCAGCCAAATAAAAGAAACCAGCTGAACGATAGCGAAGCTAATTAGTGTATCTTATGATAATGTATTGTTATGTGAAACACAACCACACAAGATTTGGGTCAATGGTCCGAGCGACGCTAATCCAGAGGCGGTCCAGCACTGAAGCCTGCCATGACGTGTCACCGTACAGGACACAAAGCCGTTATTCGTTGAACGACTGGTCACACCGCAAGGGAGAGGTGGGGGTTCTGTTAGAGGGGGGAAATGGAATGTGACTTGAGAAATAATAAAATAAATAATACTAAAATTGTGACAATAGGAATAATTGTCTTTAATTCCTTTATTGTGTTCGTATTAGTGAAAAAGTTGTGTAAAGGAAGTTGTAAAGCAAACACCGACTTCACATATTCTAGACATTATCAATATATAGGATATGATGGTCAGTTCGGCTTTTCGCCACCTTCCTTTTCAAGACAAGTCATTAAATTAACGTAATGTAAAAGACTTGGCCCACTTCAGAGCCGTAGAGGTTAAGGTAGTCCCATAGCAAGTACTGAGTATGGGGTTTTAAGTCTTCACATATTATACAATTATAGGCCGCTGTACATGAAGTTGGGTAGCCAATTCAAGCCCTCATGGTCTTTCCTCTCCAAGTCTGAAAATTGCCTGGTATCTATTTTAAGAGGCGTACTGGTCACGGGGCCGGTCTCTCTGGTCTAGGGGTTACACGACTTTCTCCGTAATCCCGTATATTCTCGTCAGTAACGTGATGTGTGTGAGAATTGGTAGCGGTTCTCTCCGCGTCGGTAAATTAGAGATATGTGAGCCGGTCGTTCAGAAAGCAATGGCAAACTACTGAGAGTAATCTTCCAATAAATCAACAAGCAGCTGAAAGATGCTGATGTTGACAGCGATGTCCTGTAAAGGATATGCGAACAAATGAAACTGGTCACGGGAATAAATGTCTGTCTCTGCTGGGGATTGAATCCGGACTACTGTGGATATACAGACGAGTAGGTCGTATTTCATGGAAACAAAAACAATCAGATGCAGAGGTCCTAGAAAAACTGGGAATGAAGAGAGAGTTGATGAAAGAAATAAAGAGGAGAAAGTGAAATATTTTGACCACGTTAAAAGACATGATACTCTTATAAAAACCGTACTGGAAGGCAAGGTTGAGGATAAGCGAGCAAGAGGTAGACAACGATACAAGTGGGTCCTAGAAAAACTGGGAATGAAGAGAGAGTTGATGAAAGAAATAAAGAGGAGAAAGTGAAATATTTTGACCACGTTAAAAGACATGATACTCTTATAAAAACCGTACTGGAAGGCAAGGTTGAGGATAAGCGAGCAAGAGGTAGACAACGATACAAGTGGGAGGATAACATCAAGAGATGGACGAACATCAGCCTGACAGAATGTACAGTCAAGGCGAGAGACAGACAGTGTTGGAGATCCATTGCAGCCAACCTTCATTGCTGAGACGGCACCTGATTGATTGATTGACTGTCTGGCACCCATTTTTCAAAGCTGGTCAACCCCGGGGTAGTATTGATCGAAAAAGGAAAAGCACTTCAAATTCTGCCGCTGTAAATTTACACGATTTCGCGTTAGCTGACCACACATGATAAATTCGTGTTTTCACGGAAATTCATGGCTGTGAAAAGTCCTAACATCAACATATAAAGTGGTCTCTGAACTATTATAATAAATTACCTGAAAAAAAAACAATATACAACATATATGTAAGTCATAACACCGAAGGGCTGAATATGATATACCTGGTATACAGGTCATCATCAAGTGTCTTGTCGACTGGCGTGGGTGATATTACATCATCACATCTTGTAACCTCCATCAGCATGTATTCTTAAGTGCACTGTCGTCTTTCCACGCCATAACAATATTAATAATCTGTCAAGGATTCAAGGGCCTTCTGTCGAGGTTTTCCTTTTTCCATGAATGTTTCCATTTGTCAAACCATGTTCCAGTTATTCTCTATCGCACAAATATCGAAAGGCTCTTTCTGGTGACTGTGGTATTTTGTCTTTGTGTCATATATTCTATTTCAAAACAATTAGACTACTCATTTTGGTTGTCCACGATACTTTCAACATTCTTCTGTAAAACTACATCTCTGAAACCTCAAGGAATTTCTGTTCTTGTCTGCTCATTTTCCAGGATTCACAGCCACACGTTCAAACTATAAAACACATTAAAATACAACAAATTCACCAGCTCTTGATTTTGATTAATATTTTCAATAAGCTACACTTAATGTTTCAAATTTACATAATTATTCTTGTACTTTCCTCATATTACAAATGATTCATTTTGAAAAAAAGGTCAAAGGACAATTTTAAAATAACGAGGAAATACCGCCAAGTTTAGTATTCGCGTCGGTTGGAAGTGACCAATGAGAAGTGAGGAAATATTTTGGCTCTAGCGGAAGTTTACAAGCCGACATTCGAAAGCGCTAGTGTTTGAAAAGGGAAGCTTTGAATACATGCTAACTACCTCAGCCAACTCTTTCCTGTTGCTTTAACGTTGTCGGCCGCCGCTGCTCGAATTGCCTTTCTGCTGTGGATTATTTCATTTTGGATATGAACAGTAAGTTTGTTTACGTGCATGTGCAGTTTTCTTGTTTGTTTGTTGTGCAAGTTAGTTGAAATTGTTTTTATTTATTTATTTTATTGTTTATTACTATTTTTATTTATATTTTAGTATTTATATTAATTTATTAATTATTATATTATTATTAAAATTTAAATTATTAAATATTGTTGTCTTAATTATTATATAAATTATGGTGACGATTTTGGACACATTCATTTAGTTACATTGGAATTAATGTGTAAATTGTATGTTTAAAAAAAAAAAAACTAATTACAAAAGCTGAATAAGAATTGCAGTCTGAGTGTAGTGTAGAGTTTAGTTTTACTGAGTACTGTACTTGTAGTGTACTGTAGTGTGTACCAACTGTACGTACAGTACACTTTCAAATTCTAGAGAACCAAAAAATTCCCGTAATTTTTTCTTGTGAATTTCAGCTTTAAAGTTTGAATTGGTGAAAATTATTAAAATGTTTATCATTTATTTGATTTATTAAGTTTTATGGGGATGGATAGGGCGTTTTATGATAAAAGTACAAAGTTGAACGAACTATTATTAGAAACATATGTCCAATTCATGTACTAATATAGTTTACATGAACATGTAACCAGTTAAAGAAGTCACACACACCCCACCCCCACCTTTAGTGCTTATTTTGACTTTTGTCTGACCACATCAGTATTCTTATTCAACAAAGTAACACTTTCCCCTGAGATCAAATTGGATTAAATCAACTAAATGAAAATGTTCCTTACAGAGCAAACTACATTATCAGTATATCTTTGGTGTTGGTTAATCACCTACATTTTTGGCACTCTTCTGAACGACGGTCCAAAATTATTTAGCGTTAAATGCATCCCTTACAGGGCCTCATTAGCTGATATAATAAAAAATATGAGCTACAAACTAAAATATAGAACTGAGAAAATGGAAATATGTACCAATAATATTTCACAATTATATGTCGAAATAATGGCACAAAAGTTGTAAATACTGTCCGAAAACATGTTCTTTGTTACTGTGCCACCACTGAAACTGCTAAATATGTATTAAACAATGAACGGCTAGTGCCGCCTTGGTAACGTGTGTGATGGACTGCTAGACCGATCGATGAATACAATAAAGGTTTATGGGCCCGGAGGGCCCTAACTGTTGTCGGTACTACAAGATATGGATATGCACTCCGACAACAGTGAGGGCCCTCCGGGCCCATAAACTTTTATTGTAGCCATCGATCGGTCTAGCAGACAACGATACTCTCAAACGTAAATGATTGACAACACATCGCCCCGGAAATGACCTTATGAGGCCCTATAAGGGATGCATTTTACACTAAATAATTTGGGGCCGTTGTTCGGAAGAGTGCCACATTTTTTAACCTGTGGCTGCTAAAACTGTTAAAAAAACGAACAAACTGTATTTTCAAAGGGTTAAGGATTGGACACACAGCCCGTCTGATATTCTGCCCTTCTTCTCTCTTTCCTCTTATACGTTATTTCACTTATGAAGCTAATCTGGGAAGAAGAGACAAGAGTCGACTACTACGAAATTGGGACACCGGACATTGCAGACACCTTGGAAATGAGGTTGCAGGAGGAAAATGAACTTGGAAAAGATCAAGAAACTTTGTAGCAGGCCATGATGAGAGTGATGCTTTGCAAAAGACCTTCTACATGATGACAGATGTTATCAGAGCCAAAATTTGTATATGTAAAATAATACCTACCTGGGAATAGAATGTGTAAAAGTAACATTATGGTTCAGGAGCAGGTCATATATAATAGGCAGTGTATTAGACAGTCTTTTGGCTGTAGTCTATGTGCTTATGAAGTTATTATTTTACTCTCACACCATTACATTATATGATTTATCCATGGCTAGAAAAATCCAGGCTTATGATAATTTCTACCCGGTGCCTGCATTTTGAATTATTTTCTTAGTCTGCAAAAATATGTAGGCTGGCTCCTGAGAAAATGAAGCTGACTCCTGACTTATGTTTAGTTTTTTTTTTTTTTGGCTACCTCTGAATTTACCTGTAGTAGCTTGAATTTATACCCATGGATACAAATAAGCATGTCACATACTTATTTTACATACCTTGTGTTTATTGCTGTTAATGTATTCATGCTGAAAGGAGGCATCCTGCTATTTCAGTTCTAATACTGCAAGAATTGAGCTCAGTAGTACTATGATACACTGACAGATGGGGGTTTGTGTAGAATATTATAAAACACTTAATCTTATGTGTGTAAATCTCCCCCCTGGACACTGGGTGGAGTCTGTTGGCAATGAAATGCCTAAAACCTGTGGAGGAATCAGGACTAATATAGGCCTTATCTCAGCTAGTCTTTGTGTACTGTGCCAAATCATACATTTATTAAACTCTTATAGGGAACCATAGTAGCACAGTGACTAGCATGCCTGCCAGCCTGGGGATATGTTTCAGTTCCCATTGAGGCAGGAATTGTTTAAACAATTGATCTGGGCTTTACTCTGTAAAACGGGAACTCAGAAGTGTTTGGGAAGTAAAGGCAGCCTGCATGAAATTGACATCACCCATTCAGTGTTTGATTGGTCTACAAAAATATGGGGCTACCTCCATACATTTGATACGCCTTAAGTGTCCTTTATTTTTGTTTACATCCTTATATGCCTCTCACAGATGAGAAGCTTCAGTACTGATCTTACACACCCCACTAGTTTCTGAGCTTTGTATATAGAAGGAAAACTAACAGTTACCATAGAGATGGGCCTTTGGTATCTGATCAGCATTCTCTACATCAACCTCACTCCGATACACACAAGCACTTTGAGGCTCATCTCATCATGTTCCTCTTGTACCTTGCGGTGTCGAGGCAAAGCATAAACAGCGGGAGAGTACCTGCTTATGGGCTTCATGTATCGATATTCCCATGGGCTCTGTTGTTCCCTCTGTCCATCGTTTACGTGGCCAACCTCTTCTTCTGCTTCCATCTGGTCTGTACATCATTGCTTGTTGTGTTATACTGTTAGTTGGTAATCTAGTTACATGGCCAAACCATTTAACTTGCTGTCTTCTGATAAAATCTAGCACTGCTATCACCTCCACTTTGGTCCTGATTTCTTCATTTCTGATTTTCTCTCTTCTTGATACATTGAGTATTCTTCTTAGGAATCTCATTTCTGTTGTGATTTTTCTTTTCTCTTTTTCTATCATTGTCCAGGTTTGGTATTGGTAACATAAAGTTGGAAGGAAGTTTGTGTAGAGTCCTTTCTTTTAACACTTAGAGAATTATACGCACACATGCTCTTCATCCTTTGCATAGTAAGACAGATAAGACAATGCCTTATATAGTCTCTCCTGCCTTATTTCCACCAGTAAAACAGCTTAAAATGTGACTGTAGTACTTTATGCTGCCTGACTGTCAATGCCATCCACACTTTCACATTTAACTGGTAATGCGTATAGTGTACATTTGATTCCCTGGGAAGGCTAACCCGGTCAACAAATGCCTGCAGAAGTCGGATGTGTCGACCTAACGGCGCAAGAACGCAGCTCTGCTGTAAACAGGCACAACGCAATCACGTCTGGGAAAAAAAAACTCAGGATGAACACAGAAGAAGAAGAAGAAGTACATTTGATTTAGATGTCGGGTAGAAAAATCTAGGGTGCCATGATGCCTGGAAACGTTTACCAATCGTTTTATCAATCATTTTCTTAGCCCTTGTTTGCTAAACAAATAAGCTGGCTCCTGAATTATGTTACAGTCTTCTCGACCTGTTAGGTATAATGTAATTCTCTCATTGCATATTGTTTATACAGGGAGAAGGTAATGAAAATTAGTATGTTCTGATTGTAACAATGCTGATGGTTTCAAGAAAAGAAAATTCAAATTTCATATGAAATTTAGTGGTGTGTCTTGTTGTGGCGTGAAGTTTATAACCTTCTTGAGTAGCAGTGTTACAGATTAAACCCCAAAAGTATACATCTTTAACTCATATCATCACCTGTAGGTCAGCATGGCTGAATGGATAAGAGCACTTGTTCTGAAACATTCAGTGTGCTGATAGTGGGGTAACGTGGTCAATCCCTACACTGGTCAGTTGGACTAAATTGTTGACATCTCGTCCTTGACTTGGGAGCGTAAATTACAAGTACCCCTGAAGTAAGGTGCCTTCAACTGATGGCGAGGGACACTGGTAATGGGGACAGCTAATCCACATGCAAAAATCAGCCCAGTGCATTAGAAGCATGGATTACGATTGAGTTCAAAGTGAGCGAACGCACACATAAAATTCACATTCTCACCCGTACTCAAAAGGCTTTGGAGTGTAGCCAGGGGTATTTTGAGTGCATAGAGGTTTCAGGGTTGAGTTGTGTCAAGAACCGACATCACTGCACTCAGAGCATTCCCATAAGGGCGCAGTCCTCATCTTCAACAGCCAGCAAAGAGGCCCAATACTAATGGTGCCCCTTGCAATATGATTATATGTCCATGTTGCTTTACCTCTGAATGACATTTGTCAACCAGATCCTCTGACCAAGCCAAGTGTTTAGCCACTGCGTTACTGCGGCTCCCGAAGTAGTGTACTTAACGCGTATAAAGCAGTTTCAAATACAGTACCGCTTTGCAGCGGCGCACACGGTTTGTAGTTCTGACTGCGCTTTATTTTAGACAAAACGACGGCTTTAATAAAGTGGTACATTTATATTGCATAGTTTATTGCCATTTAGAATTAATTTCTAAGTGTTTCTCTCGTGTAATCGTTTCTTTCTTTCTTCCCTCTATTCCGTATGGAAATAGCCGCTGGAATCCAGGGCGCCGCCCCATTGTATCACACGCAAACATGATTTTCACTACGTATAAACCGCGCTCTTCGATTGGTTGGAACTTGGAACTGTTGGATGTCGATTGGTTGAGCTGCGTGCAGGCGTCTGGTTGCTATAGTGCTGTCTAAATATAGATACGACACATGTCTGTGCTTATAGATACATGTTCTAACAAAGCTGGCAGAAACCGAAGGCATTGAGATATATTTGCATGATCTCACTTGTTAACCACTCTCAACTAGAGCGCACGCGGTTCATACCCAAGAAAAGACAGCAGTACAGAATGCCAGGAACGTTTTTGAATGCGTTAGCAGGTACCTTAACAACCGTAAACGTATTCTATGAAACATTTCGTATTCAAGAATTAATGATTATGCGCTATTTGTTTTTCTAGCCTAGAGTTCACTCCAGCAGTGACATTTATATTAATTAGCAAATGTTTACAGGCATAACGTTTTGGGCATATGAGGAAACTTTCTAACTTAGTGACAGTTGGCAAATTTGCTGAAAAAGAAGAGGAAGACAAAGAGATAATTGCCGGAATGGCTTGGTCAAATGACAAACGTGACTAGAAAGAACATAGACAGATGGGAGAGTGCGATTCATGACTGCTCAAGCTTTTTGCATGGCACGATGTTCATTTTATTAGTCTTTGCATTCACATTCATGACATATGCTTTTCTGTTGAAACCAAAATAGGTTTTTATTATGTTTGATTTTTACAGTAGAATGTTTACATAGAATAAAATATAAATTGTATAATTACTTGTATATTTTCTATTGCATATCATTGTATGTATTTATGTGCAGCATAAACTATCATATGCTGAGTAATTCAGAGAGAATATAAAACAAGAATATAACTGCAATACCGGAAATTTTCCAGAAATAATTTTTTTTTACTTATGTTACTATTAACCTATAATAGAACAAGTGAAGTGTATTTCTTGTTTGAATTTGTTTTCAGTTGTTTAACTTTTATTTCTCCAGCTTTCAAAACTATAGGAAACTTTAGCATAAAAACTCAAGTAGACAATGCAGAAAAGAAACCACAGCAGGAAAAAGCAATCACTGCTTTCCAGGATAATTGTGTTACATTAACTCACAAACAGAAGACGTGCAGCCTATGGGACATCCCTGAATCAATACTTGTGTGTATACTACGTGGCTTGCATATTCGTGACCTGTTGTCTTTCAGATTGGTAAGATATTACTTGTCAAATGTGATATGTGTATATAAAGTACCCATAAGTAGGAACTTAGCATAAATTTGAGCTTCTAGCATAGCATAAATATTTATTAGCTTATTGCATTACTTACCATGTAATATTCATGTAAGCTAAATGAAAAGTAGAATTTATGCTAAACAAAAAAAAAACAAAAACCAAAAACAGGATATAACGTTTTTGAATGTGTGGTTATCTTAATGTTTGCATGTCTGTTCTCTGTTAAGTCATCACAGATTGCAAAGCTTTCAGTTGTACTTCCATATTGTACTCTCAAGTTTTTTTAAATAGTTGATTACATACGTATCTTAACTTTACAAGTATATGCTTTCTTGTCTGTATGTGCAAGATTTTATTGTTAGATCTTTTTGCATTTGTTCTGCAAGTACCCTTACTTTATTGTGATTATCACTAAATGTATCATGTGTTTAAAAGTCACATGAGCTATTTTTATTTCTAAAGCACATTACATTGCACAGCATAGTTAATTTTGAAATACTAATTTTGTAATGTCTTAATTTCAGACCCATTCATACTTCTGTAGTGTCGTAGACAACAATATCAGCATATGGACTAGCGTGTCTTTTGCTGATGCATGGCCGCACGAAAACAACAGCCATCTGTTTGTCAAGTAAGGCTGTCATTTATTTTGTAGCTTTATGTGCATAGTTTTTTAATGTTTGCCTTAAGCTTCTTATTCGTTTCTCATTTGAGGAAAGTGTGTCACATGTAGTTATATACCTCAAGGGTAAGTATGTCTGCGTTTGTGTAAGGTTTGCTCCTTAGACCAGTGGTTCTCAACCGGTGGGGAATATCTCCCACGATCCCCCACCCCCGAGACTTTAGGACTTTGGAGGGGGGGGGGGGGGGGAAGAGAAGAGAGATTAAGATTATTTCAAGATCTTGTTAATACAGAAACTGATTACTTGATATTGTTTTTCCCTCTATACTTTATGGTTCTGTGCTTCTCGCTCTTCTTAAATTCGTTTTATAACGTAAGTAGACCCGCAAATCACGTTTTATGTAGATGTCTAGACTTGTTCTAGTGTGTGTTATTAAATTTAGCTTCCATTTTTATGTATACTGTGCAGGGAGGGGTGATTTATAGGAAGGAAATATGAAGGGTGGGGAGGGGGATGGCATTCTGAACATACGGTTATGGGGTGCATGGGCCAAAAAAGGTTGAGAACCACTACTCTAGACAGATTTCAGCCATGGTAACGAGCTGTACTTATCCATAGGTGGGTTTCTTACCTAACAATACAGCAACCTTACAACCTACTCTGTGATTTCAAAGTTATGTGAGATTTATAACTTGCACATTGGGTCTCCTGTTTTTGACCCTTATCTGAAAAGGCTAGGATTCAATCTCACTACCTAAGAGATTAGGGTATGTGTGATATCAGCAGTTTTTGGAGAGATTTCCAGAACCTGGCACGTTCTGAATATGAGGTGAATACTGTAACCTCTCAGCAATGCGAGAGAGAGAGACACACACACACACCCACCCCCAAGCTTCAGTTACATCTCACTTTCATGTAGGTCAGCATGGCCGAATGGGTAAGAACGCATGTTCTTAAACATCCGGTGTGCTGATGCCAACATAAGCAGTTCAACACCTACATCGGACAGCTGGACTACAATGTTGACCTGTCATTCTTGACTTGAGGACGTTAAGTACAAGTATCTCTGAAGTCGGAATGGTTCTCCTGATGGAGAGGGACACTGTTAATAGGGAAAGCTAACCCACACGCAAAATTCAGTCTATCACTACTGTAAAATAGTGTGTATGGACTACACTTTAGTTCAAGGGGAGGAGTGTGTGTGTGAATGTGAGATTTGTAACTTGCACATTGGGTCACCTGTTTTTTACCTTTATCTGAAAGGGCTAGGATCCAATTTCACTACCATAAAGATCGGGTTATGTGTGATATCAGCAGTTTTTGGGAAAATTCTCAGATCCTGGTACGTTTTGAATACGAGGTGAGCACTACAAACTCTCAGCATCGTGAGAGAGAGAGAGACACACACACTCACCCACCCCCAAGCTTCAGATACATCCCACTTTCATGTAGGTCAGCATGGCCGAATGGGTAAGAACCCATGTTCTTAAACATCCGGTGTGCTGCTGCCGAGGTAAGGGGTTCAACCCCTACACCAGACAGTTGTACTAAAATGTTGACCTTTTGTCCTTGACTTGGCGACGTAAATTACAAGTACCTCTGAAGTCAGAGTGGGTTCTCCTGATGGCGAGGGACACTGTTAAGAGGGAAAGCAAATCCACATGCATAACTCAGTCCATCCCTATTAGAAGTAGTGTGTATGGACTACGCTTGAGTTCAAAGCGAGCAAGCACAAAAAAAAAAAAACCCACTTTTGTCAACATTTTCTGAATGTATATTTGTATATTTAATATATTATTGCTAATTATTAATTGAGGTGTTATGTTGAATTGTGTATATACATGAATTGTAAATTTTTCAGGGCAGCGGAGAAAAGAAATTTCGAAGCGGTAGTCAAGCTGGCAGTTGCTTATTTGTACAAGGAAGACAGTAAGTCAACTGGGCTTTGTGATGTTGCATGTACACTTTATCTGTCACAGTAAATTTGGTATTGTGTACTTTTTTATTTTGTTGAGAGAAAACATTAGTGAGACACGCCCTACAAGAAATATTTTTAAATACTAACACGTAGAAATATAGGTAAATTAAAAGCAACAAATTATATAGGGCACGGGTAGTTTAACATAGTTTCTAAATACATAATAATTTAACGTCTGCTTGTTTATAGCTCATTAGTTATCAAATTAACCAGAAAACCATCACCACAACCAGCACAAGACGATGATCACATTATGGACAGACCAGAACAAATTGTTCTGCATTTCAAAACAGGATATAGTAGATTATGCAGCTATATGTGTACTCCATTTAAAGGTTGGCAAATCAACTGTATACATCTGGATTAACGATCCAGACAGCAGATCATACTCCAAGACTGTCCTCAATATGATTTATCAAGGCAAACCTTCTAGTCTGAAGAAACAACTGTGGAAGCAAAACTTTATTGGACCACTGAGTGAACTAAACAAGACTGAAATTTACCTAAATAAGGTGTGCTATTTTTCAGATTGAGAGGAAAGTATAATTGTGTACATCTTGTTATTCTTGGTGGTGTAATTTTAATTGTTCATCTTTCAGTTGCAGGTGATGATATAGCAGTGGCAAGTAAAGAAGCAGCACACTACCTTTGCCAAGCTGAAAAGTTAACGCCAAAAACATTCCCTTTCTTTTGGATATTTATACGTCCACCATGGTCACCTGAAGGGTCATGTTGCAAGTTGAAGGCTTTTCTGCACATTAAAGAGATGCTGGCAAGTGTATGTATTGTTCAGTCCTTCTCTTTATATTTAATTTATTTCATTTCATACACTACTTAGTTTTTCTTAGTCTTTAATATGAGCTACCGTTTACTTGTTTATTTTGTCTTCTTGGTTGTTCTTTGTTATACTGTCTTCTGTGTCTTCAGCTGAATATTTTCATCTGGAAGTGTATTCTGTAAATATGTTTTATCGAGCGGTTTTCTTTCTTTACGACCTAACTTATTTGCCTGTCTCTTTGTTTTCTAGCATTTGTTTATCATTGTCCCCTTCAGAAATTTATAATCACCAAGTCATTTGAAAGAGTAAAATAATGATTGTTCTCATAAGTTGTGAACGCTATTTCCAGATTGATCATCCTGACTTAGCGTTTGGTACTGCCTTAATACTGAAACTGCAGCGGATGGCAGTGCATGGAGACTTGAAAGCAGAAGAAGAGAACTACTTTAAGAGGGCCATGGACCACAACTCACCAGCTGCTGCCTTCTTCTCTTTAATGGATGCAATTGCTGTAAATGAGGTAGATATGTTTTATTCATGTTAGAAATGTTAGCATTAGTTAAGTTTGCTGAAAAACAAGCATTAGGGGGCAAGTTTTCTTATTTTCTGTTTGAATTACATATAGATCGACAAGTTGCCACAAATATTTACATGGGTAATGGAGGCCTATGTTCCATAAGGGGAATAATAGCCTCATCATCATAAAGTGCCATGCCTGCTGGCATATGCGTTCATGTCTCTCCACATATCTCGGTCTTTTTGTGTTCTGTATCAAGTGCTGCTGATATTCCTCCGTGCCACCGTCTCAATCCATCCAGCATCATTTCTCTTGGTCAGCCTCTGCCTCTCTTCCTCCAAATCTTTCCAGTAGTCATGATGCTTTCCAGTGCCTTTCTTCTCATCACATGACCAAAGAAAGCTGTTTGTCTCTTTCTTATTGTTGTATATAATGTTCTAGTTTCTTTAGCTTCTTTCAGGCAGTCGTCGTTAATTACTCTGGCAGTCCAAGGAATTTGCTACAATTGTCTTAGAAACCACATCTCTCTTGCTTCCAAGAATATTTCATTCCAAGGAAAAACAAAGGATGCACAGATGCCATGTTTGCGCTTAGACAACATATAGAAAAGTCAATCAAATTCAATGAAACACTCTACTTAGCCTTTGTCGACCAAGAAAAGGCATTTGATAGAGTAGATAGAAGCTGTGGGAAATCCTTAAACAATATGGAGTGAGTACACACACATCTAACAAACCTATGTAGAAGCTTATACAACAACAGTGAATGTATAGTGAGTGCAACTGGAGGACACTCGGAATCCTTCACCATAAGATCCGGAGTACGACAAGGTTGTGTCCTGTCCCCTCTCTTGTTTATAACATATATAGACAACATATGTAAAGAAACCAGCCAAACGGAGACCGCAAAAACACAGCACAACGAGAACACAGAAGAAGAACCATCTGCAAATCTAACCATTAGAGAACTGTGGACAACCAAGCACTAATAGCAAAATCAGAAACCGAATTACAAGACCACATGAATAGTCTAAATGAAATGTGTAGGGAACATAACATGAAAATTAGCAAAAGTAAAACAGAGGTATTGACTATAGCTAAAGAAGATAAAACAACAACGATTCACCTAAACAAACACCCCTTGAAACAAGTAAAGAGTTTCAAGTACCTAGGGAGTATAATATCAAATGGCAAATCAGACGACGAGATCGAAAATAGGTGCAATAAGGCAAACCATTGGACAAATGGCACCAATACTAAAGAACAAACATGTATCAATAACTACTAAGAAAGCACTTTACAACACAATCTTCCTACCAAGTCTATGTTACCAATGCCAAACCTGGACAATGACAGAAAAAAAAGAAAAAAATCACACCAGAAATGAGATTCCTGAGAAGAATACTCAATGTATCAAGAAGAGACAAGATAAGAAATGAAGAAATTAGGACTAAAGTGGGGATTATAGCTGCACTAGATTTTATTAGAAAGCAGAAAGTCAAATGGTTTGGCCATGCAAGTAGGTTACTAACTAACAGTATACCACAACAAGCAATGATGTACAGACCAGAGGGAAGCAGAGGAATAGGCCGACAACGTAGATAGATCCAGGGAATAACAGTCCATGGGAATATCGATACATGAAGCACATAAGCGGGCACTCTCCTGCTGTTTATACTTCACCTCGACACTGCAAGGTACAAGAGGAACATGATGAGATGAGATGAGACATTCCAAGATTCACTGCCATACAGCAAAGCAGGTTCTATTTAACAGTCAGAAAAAGAAATTTAGTTCAAATCTATCAGTAACTACACTCACCTAGATGCAAATTGCTTTCAGAGCTCAGACTATGTCAATGTATTGGATGATTCCTTATGAAATTAGTTCAAATCTATCGGTAATTACATTCAATCTCTTTTCATTGTGTTAATCTTTTGCTTTGAATCACTTCCAGCCAGACAAAGGTAAAGAACTAGAAAAAGTGCGTTTGCTTCGGCAAATTGCATCAAGTGATATCCTGGAAGCAAAATTGAACCTCATCAGGTATTACACTCAAGGACTTTATGGTGGAATTTCCAAGGAAAAGGCTCAGGAATATGTGCAGGAGTTCTTCATGTCTTCAGAACCTTCAGGAATTCATGTTATATTCTCAGGAAGCCAAACATCAGATATAAGGTGAGGAATGATATTCATTTTTGTTATTTATCTATTGTTTTATTTTGCAAGATATATTATTTTTGGTGTGTAACAAAAGTTTACAGATCCTTAAAGTTTACATATTTATAGATGTGGAAATCCCTCTGGGCATTTGGTTGGAGTCTGTTGGCAATGAAATACTTAAAACCTGTGGAGAAAACATACTAACCCAGTTATAATTCCATCCAGTCTGCATGTGTTGTTTCATGACCTGGATACATCTAATCTGCCAGTCTGCAGGTGTCAAGTTCCAGTATCAACCTTGCTGGTTTTTTCTGACATTGGAGAGGGGAAGGAGAGCTGTGCAACATCTCCATAGAATTAGTATTGAGCTAGGAGACAAGTCTACACCAGCCTCACTCATGTAGATGCAAGTTGTTTTTAGGGCTCAGAAGACCTGAGCACCACTCAGTGGATTGAAAGTTTGTTCTTCTTTCTTCTTTTGTTCGCTAATTTTGAAGTCAAACATAGTCCATACTCATGATATTACCAGTGTGGTCTCCCTGGCCTAGGGGTTAAGGACGTTGTTCATAATCCTGTATACTCTCATATGAAACAGCTGCACAAGATTTGGCAGCGGATCAAGTCGCGTGGTTACTTACGGGGGTATGTGAGCCGGTCGTTCAGAAAGCAGTGGCAAACTACTGAACGTAAAACTTGCCAAGATATTAACAGCAGCTGAAAAATGCTGGTGTTGACTGCAATGTCCTGTAAAGGATATGTGGGGGGGGGGGGGGGGGGGGATTTATCAGTGTCCCTTGCCTTCAGGTGAACCCTCTCCGACTTCAGGGTTAATTTTAAGAGTTAAAACCTGGTCTTTAAGATGATTTATTATAATTCATATTGAAAATATTTGAGCAAGAATGATCAATATCACATGTTTTATTTCAATTTGTCTGGACTCTAGTCGCTACATCCTGATAGACTGGCTCGTGGAAGTCGTGGGGATGAAGGATTTCTCTGCTCATGTTCTGTACTTTGCGGTTAGCTTGTTTGATCGTTTCTTGCAAGTCAGGAGAATTCAACGCAGCCAAGTTCAACTGTTGGGTGTTGCTGCGATTGTTGTGAGCTCGCGGTAAATCACCATTTTATTGAAAGTTATTATGGAATGATCTTTGATGAAAACTGACACTTGATAAGCAAAATAATTGTTTATTAGTATCATTTTGATATTCTTTTGCCTATCTCCCAATGGAGCATAGGTTCTCAATCAACCCACACCAAGTACTTTGTAGACTTGTTCATAGTTGGTTTGACTTTACAGCAGTTTTATACAGATTGAGGTAGCCAATCCCACTTAATCATTATTTACAATTTCTGAGGTAGGTTACTGTGCTACTATTGTCTTTCATTTTTAGACCTGGTAACACACTGGTGATAATTTGATCTACCCCTATGGAAATATATAATTAGATAATTTATTTTGTGGGTGGATTTTCAAATGATATTTTTTTTAAATCAGTTATTAAAGCTGCAATTCTTTTAAAAACATGAAATGTAATGCTTGCAGAATTAATATGAAGTTTTCATAGTATTACATCACTCACCATCATCAAGTGAAAGGTGGAAGGAGATTTCAAAGCAAATACTGTAGTCTGGGAGGTAATAGGCTCCATGGCGAAAGGGTTATGGACGCAATTTGTAATCCGCATACCGCGCTTGAAACACAAAGCAGGCGACTTGGAAGCAGATCGCCTTGCGTTGGTTTCCCATATAAAGGTATGTGTACTGGTCGTTCAGAAAGCAATGACAAACTACAGAGCATAACTTTGCCAAGATATCACAAACAGCCAAGAAATGCTGGGGTTAATCGCAAACCCTTTATAGGATTTGCAACTAACTTTTTAACATCACATTTATGTGGTCGAGTGACCAACTCCCTCCTTGTCAATTTTATTTTGAAGAAACATATTTCCAACACATTTGATAAGACTGGGTTGTCCCCCGGGGCTCCACTGATTCGAGGAAAATCTACTACGCCAGCTATTTGGCTCCTGTAGAATGTCAAATTTTGACTGATTGATAGTATCATACATAACTAAACAGTATGGTGTTTCTTTGGAATGATTGGACAGAGGAGTTCGGAAATTTCACTGCGTGCTGTCTGACTTGCCTTTTTTTTTTTTTTTTTTTTTAAATCTAACACCTGGAAGATCATTGAGATACCACCTGTCTTGCTGCATTCTGTATAAATTGTTTCCTTAGATGTCTATCTCTTGTCAGCATTTCAGTTTCTACCAAGGTTTTTGCTGTACATTGATGCTTGACTATAACATTTAAATTGTTTAATCTGTAAACCATTCATGTATTTCTTTTTAAATGGCTGTTTAAGGCTATTGTAGTAGTATAGACCCCCGTAACATAAAAAGTGGAAAGAAAAGCTGATGAGATACAACATTTATTTACTTGCCCAGACTGATGGTGGTTATGTTCTATCTCAATTTAACTAAACACTGTTTAGAACTGTCATGACTAATTTTGTGCCCTTTTTTTTCCCTTCAAATGTTCATATATCTTTGATTATTCATTGCAGATTTCTAGGCTTTGAAATTTTAACCATTCGGGAGGCAGCGTGGCTGACAGACAACAGCTACACATATTATGATGTGGTGCGAATGATGGGAGAGCTTGTTGCAACCTTGCGCGGAAACTTACGGGTAAATACTTTTGACTTCATTAAAAAAAATGTTTCTTTCTATAAAACCAGTCCGATTAACAGTTTGCTTATATGTTAGCTAGAATTAGATTGGCATTAATCATCATTTTCTATTAGAACTTAAGCACTTTTTGTGTTTTATTTATTTTGCTCTGGGAACAATTTTCCATTTGAATCATGTTTTCCCTGGAAACTGGTTAAAACAAGTATCATGAAAGTTAAATGTCATTTAGTGTGTATTGAAATGACTGTTGAGGAACTTCTAGTCTTCCTGCATTCCAAGGTTATTTGAATGGTTCTTTAATTATAAATAGTGTGTATCTTTGCCAGAAGAGGTTGTTGATCTGTTTACAAACAATATCAAGTAATTGGTTCTTGTATTAATGCGATCTTGAAAAGGTCTTCATCCCCCCCCCCCCCCCCCCCAATCAAGTAATTGGTTCTTGTATTAATGCGATCTTGAAATGGTCTTATCCCCCCCCCCCCCCCCCCCCCCTGGAAACCCTTAAAAGAAAATTTCCCCTGGAATTCCCCACCGGTTGAGAACCACTGATCTAAAGCATATAGTGTCAGACGATTTTCATTCTTTGGTTGTATTCCTATACATGTTGATCAGGATTTGCTTCCCTGTCAGTGTATGAAGTAGTCAGTAATTCTTCACTAAACACTACAAATTTTTATTTCTGTTCGTACTTAATATATTTGTTTGTTAACATTGGTTCTCTCCATTTTTTTTTTTTTTTTTTTTTTTTTTTTTTTTTTTGGGGGGGTGTCATTTGTTATGTTAAATGATTTATTTATTAGTGAACTGCTTTATGTTCAGTTTGATGTGTATCTTATGCACTTTGTGTCTTCCGTTTTATTATTTTATGTAGTAGCAGTCTTTATTAGGGTGGGTTTTAAAAATTGACAGCGGTTCCCAGGTTGACCCAGCCTAAATTGTGTACCAGAAAATATCTTGGGAAATAAAGGGATTTCAACCACATCATCCTTGGAGTGATAATTGATCTTTTAAAATATGGGTCTAACACCATATGCTAATGAGACCGGATGCATGTAGAAAGGACCTTTACATTATTTATTCTTTGTGTATGTATGTGGAGCCGCTTCTATAAAAGGGCTGCATTTTCTTGGTCATATTAGTTGTGCCTGCCTAGTCTCAGTTTGCCCTTGCCTTTCTCCTGCCTAGCCTCAGTTTGCCTTTTCCCTTCACCTGCCTCTCTCCTGCCTAGCCTGTGTGTATTTTAATTGCAAGTTTGGAATTTCTCGTGCTAGGCACTGACAATCCAGGATTATACCAAGGTGCTGCTGTCTGTCATCAATGAGTCCGGTTATGCTGGGGTGCTGACCGAATACATCTCCATGCTGTGCCTGCTGCAGGCAGAGATGGGGCAGTACAGCCCCGCAGAGATTGCTGCTTCATGCCTGCTGCTGTCCAGGATTTTACTTAACCACAGTATGTTTTATCACTGAACTATATGTATAGTTTTGGTACACAGTGCATTTGTTAGTACTATAGAAAATGAAATGTAAAAATAACACTAAAAGCACAAACTGAGCAGTTTTTGTTGTTTGTTTCAAACACATAAAACAGAGAAAATGCTTCTTTTTTTAGTGACTTTATATGAGCATAAATGAGTTATTGATAACTTGATGTTGATATCATCATTTATGGTGATGGGGAAAATCGCCAGATGTAAGTGGCATACATAATCCTGGTCATGAGTTATTTTATTAGTTTGTTTACTTCACATGAATTTTAAAAAAGCAACGATAGATGCCTTTTAGAAAATATCAAAAATACTTAGATAAGACTTGCTCTAAATGACATAAAAAGTGGTTGATGGAAAAGTAAAACTTTTATTTTCAAAGTGTTTAGAATTAGGGACATAGGCCCGATTAACATTCTGTCTTTCTGATCTCTGTCTTATACACATTTCATTCATGCATAACTTACAAGGTTAATCTTAAACAACAGCAGTATATGCAATATAAACCCACAGAAAATCATTGCTACATAACTAATTAAAACTAATTATATGGTAATTATAATAAGTCTAAGGATACTTGAAGATCTAAAAATTTATGAAAAGACCTCAGACTTGTAAAAAACATTGGAATCAACAAGCTGCTATAAGAATTGATAATGAAGTAGGCCAATATCAGTCTATTAAGAGAGTAGTTGTGAGACAGGGATGTGTAATGTCTTCCATATCTTTTTTCCCTGTACAGTGAAAATATTTTCAGAAATATAGAAATGGAAGGAATCATCATTAGGGGATGATACATCAATAACATTAGATATGCAGATGATACAGTCTTGATTGCAGACAATTAACAGGACCTGCAACATTTAGTAGATGCGGTTGTTGCACACAGTGAACAACTTGGCTTAGAATTGAATTGTAAGAAGACAGATTTTGGTCATCACTGGGAATAAGGAAATACCACAATGTAATATACAAGTAAATGGGTATATTCTTAAACAAGTGAATCTGTACAGTTATCTCGGAACAGTCATAACATCAGATGGGAGATGCCTTGAAGAGATTAGAACAAGAATTGCCATTGCGAAGTAGCCATTTGTAAGATAAAAAACATACTGACCAATAAAAAGATATCAACTGAAATGAGAAAAAGTGTTGAAGTGCTACATAGAACCTGTACTTTTGTATGTATGTGGAGCGTGGACAATGAGCAGACAAGCTGAAAAACATCTGAAGGCTGTGGAAATGTGGTTTCTGAGGAAAATGCAAAGAATACCATGGACAGACAGAAAAACCAGTGAACAAGTCCTTCAAGGAACAAATGAAGATTGTAAACTGAACAGAAACATTAGATGTAAACAGTCAAAATTATTTGGACATGCTATGAGAAGAAATGAATTGGAGAACTTGGTGACAACTGGCAAAATCGAAGGGAAGAGAACAAGGGGAGGACAGAGAAGTAAATACTTGGATGGCTTGGCCATGTGGCATGGTTGAGTCAGAAACATGGAGCTGATCCACGACTCTGGTGATCAAGTGAGATGGCGAAACATGACCGCACACACTTATCGGCATGGCACATGAAGGATGGGAGGGGTGTATACTACACAATATACCAAGACACAAGCCGTTTGTTAAGCAGTCGCTAACACTGGTGGCATGCAGCCAGATGATCCTTGATGAACATCCTTTGTAACTGCTACGACATTGTGGATCTACCAGGCTGGTGAAATGTTGTCATCAATTGATAACAGTTGTATTCAAACATTCCTGTAAGAACCCTCAGTAAAGCTATGTTGGTGATTAACACCTTCAGCAAATTGTCAAAAATGTGATATTAATTTAACACTTCAGGTGAACGTATTTAAGCTTTGTCATTAAGCAGATATATGCTGCAGTAATTGTTTGAAAGTAATCATTTTCATTTGTAACACTCCGTTTACATTGAAGTATGTTTATCTCTTATAGAGTAGGTTATGTTAATTTATAATAATGTAAATTGTCTTTCTGTTTGTAGCTGATGCGTGGCCAGCAGTTTTGAAAGAATGGACAGGATTCTCACAAGATTACCTCAGTTTGTGTACATTCCACATCTACAACAAATGGTATGTCTTTGTTTGTGATAATATTATGGAGGAAGGGGCAGGGGAGACCACACTCAGCTTTAATGAAAACAAAGATCTATGTCGTAATTATTGGCACTCTTTTGTTTACAAAAGTTCGTTGCATATCCTTTACAGAACGGTGCAGCCAACACCAGCATTTTTTGCTGTTATCTCTTGGCAAGTTTACATTCAGTAGTTTTGTTTACAAAAACAAAACCCAAAAAAAATAAAACATCAATTTGTCAACTTTGCCAACGGAACCCACTTTTAGATGGGTTTTTAAAGGCAAGAGGATCGACTTCGTTAGCCACGGGTTTGATACCGTATGGCTCGGTTTGATACCGTATGGCTCGGTTTCATGCTGCAAAAAAAGCGTCATACTAAGCATGAACTTATAGCCCCTCAACGACCCCCAGGTCTCTCTGAAAAAATTGCGCTCATGAACCGATTGTAGAACGGAATTGACCCCACAACCTTGGAGCGTGAGGCAGGTGATGTAACCACTTCGCCTTATATTCTCTAGATCAGTGGTTCTCAACCGGTGGGGAATTCCCCACACTATGGTTGGGGGGGGGGGAGAGGAGGGAGGAAATGAAGATTATTTCAAGATCGCGTTCGTTCATTCATTCAGTAACATGTCCTTAGCAGAACCTCGCTGCCGTAGCAACCTTCTGGAAAACCTCTCGATCATAAGCAAGATGTCCCCGCGTGAAGACAATGAAGATTATTTCAAGATCGCGTTCGTTCATTCATTCATTCATTCAGTAGCATGTCCTTAGCAGAACCTCGCTGCCATAACAACCTTCGGAAAACCCCTCGATCATAAGCAAGATGTCCCGCGTCTGATACACCCATCTGGAGATAATCCGCTACATCCTGCACCCATCTTCTCTTTGGCCTTCCTCTTCCTCTCTTCCCAGGCATATATCCTTCCATTATCGCGTTAATACAAGAATCAATTACTTGATATTGTTTTTCCCTTCATACTTTACGGTTCTGTACCTCTCACCCTTCTAAAATTCATTTTATAAAGTAAGTAGACCCACAAATCTGTGGACGTCTAGACTTGTTTTAGTATGTGCTTCCATTATTACATATACTGTGTAGAAGGGGGGAATGACATTCTGAAAATATGGGGGGGGGGGGGGGGGGGCACGGGCCAAATTTTTAGGTAGGAAATACGAAAGGGGGGGAATGACGTCCTGAAAATATGGTGATGGGGGGCACGGGCCAAAAAAGGTTGAGAACCACTGCTCTAGATGGAGTATCTTATCTGCTATTTTACTTCTGTGTTTGTTTTGTTGTCTCTTCTAGGCTAACTAGTTCAGTACATTTATACCATTTATTTCTACACACAATTAAACATGTGCTTTTTCTGCATCAATTAGCTATTCTTGTTTCTCAGGTCAATTTCTCTTTCTTCTTCTGTTACCTGTACTCCTATCTCGCTCTTCCACAATCTCCCACACATACAACGCACTAGAACAATTTTCTTCTTCAGAACTTGAGATAATATGCAGAAAACTTATTGGCACTGATAAATGTATACGTAGTCAATGTGTTATGAAACATGCATTGTTTGCTTAGCCTCTTATGCTACTTTAGCTCTAGTTTTGCTCATTTTATGTGACTTACGAGCAATATCTCCTACGGGTGGAATCTCGCTGGTCGTGGGATCCGCACTGAAGTCAGTGCCAGGCGGGAAGTCTGACAATAGTACATGCTTACATAAGTCCAGATCTTACAGTGACACAAGTACTCGCTCATACAGGTCCAGACACCTGGTGTGAGGCACTCAGCTGAGGGATTTGGCTGAACGCTAAGTCAAATCCCCCGGATGTGAGGGTCTGGCCGCTACTCACCTCCTGCTCTTGGAGGTTTGATGCTGAGCCGGCAGCATCCGCAGCCTACCTTGTTGCAGACGTACTGATCATCCTTTCCTGTGGAGAAAACAAGGCAAGGCCGAGAGAGGTATCATGCTGCATGGGCAACACATGCTGTCTGAATCCATGGCCAGGCATTATGTGATGGACTTCTAGCTCTAGTTCCGATCCACATACTTTTGTCTTTAAAGACGGCAAGGTGCCACTTACTAGGCTGTTTTTGCTGAAATAAAATAGTGCATCTATTTACTTCTTAATTATTTCATGTATTTATCTTCTAGCTTGGTGGAAGGTTCAGAAATGGAGTACCGGGACACGATACTGCAGGCTGTGAAAACAAGATATGCAGATCCTCTTAGATATTCTGTCAGCAACACTAAGGTTTGAATCCGATTGTTGACGTTTATTAATTTTTTTTCCAATGTTTTATTGCTGTTGTCTTTCAGAATTAAGTGAATTGTTTTCATTATACATTGTCAGTGCTCTACTAAATAGAAACAACACAATATCCTGATTCACATTATATGGAGTGTAAGGTGGCAAAGATCCATAATTTTGAAGGCATGCAATTTTGTGTTTGGTATATGTAATTGATAGTACACATGATTACAAAAAAAATAACAGACAGTGGTGAATAAAATCAAAACAACACATATAATGTTTAGAAATGCAAATAAAAATTATTTGTCTGTTATTGCTTTATTTTCCCCTTGATAAAGACTTTCTCATTAGCTTTCTAGATGAAACAAGAATAGCCAATGTTGGACCAGTATTACATGTCCCCATAAAACCCCTGAGAATGTTCCAGGTGTAATTTGTTAATTTATTCCTTCCCAAATGTTACTGTTCTCTGAAGAATTATACTTTATGTGCATTTATAAACATGCAGAGTATGCAAATGTGGCTATCTAAAAATGAAGAATGTAACTTCCAGTCCAGACAACACAGAAAATTAAGAACTGCCAGATTGTTGGATTAAGCTACACTTCTTTTGGCTTTACGGTCGTATTTAAGTACATATTGATGTTGTTGTACAATCTTCATCCTTGACACGCACACACATTCTCTTTCCCTCTTTTCTTCTTCTTTCTCTCCCCCCCCCCCCCCCCCCCCCCCCCCCCCCCCCCCCCCCCCCCCCCCCCCCGCGCACTGAAAGATACTATAGGAAATAAGTGATGGCTGTACAAGCCTTGAGGCATATTGGGTATGTGGTGTTAGTACCATATTTGTAGAGACCAGTTGACAAGGATGGGTGATGTAACTGCCTTTAATTTCCTGGTTCCCATTTCAGGCTGGGTTGGTTAGATAAATGTGCCTTCTCAGTTAGAAAAATGTGCCTTGTCAGTTAGGTAAATGTGCCTTGTCGGTTAGGTAAATGTGCCTTGCCGGTTAGATAAATGTGCCTTGTCGGTTAAAAAAAAATGTGCCTTCTCGGTTAGAAAAATGTGCCTTGATTGTGGTTCAAACATACTACCATTGTGCCTTTACTTTTTATTAAATCGTAAAGCAAGATTAAGTAAACACTTACCGATAAATATTTCTCATCTTGTTATGTTTAAACGCTATTCTTCTTTCTTACATTAGCTCATTGGGCATAAAGAGCTGTGTCGCCGTCTCGGAGTGACCAAGTTGATAACTCATGGAAAGGACACCAAGGCTGTTAAGTTTCGAAATACAGATGAACTAATAATGTCTCCCCATCGCGGCCTGAGGTCAGAGCACCGACGCAGTGTTGGGGAGGCCTGGGTGGACCGTGACCATGCGGCCACGCCCCCAATTCATATTGCATACGTCATGGATGAAGGGTTCAGTGGTTACGAAGGGGACCTGGAATACGAATCTGATGGTAAAATATGTCTTTTAGCTTCCCTTGTAGTTGTGATTTTATTTTATACTATCTCATGGATTCTTTTTCTGAACTTTATCCACCATTGCAGCATAGGCCCTCAACCAGGTTACTCCAAGCCGTCTTATCTTTAGCTCTCTCCTGTAGCTACTTCCCTTTCCTTTCCATATTATATGTCTGTCTCTAATTCTCTTCTTTATGTGCTTTTAAGTCTCCCTTTATTTAATTTGCCCTGTTGTTCCAGACAAAAGACTTGTTAGTATTATCATTATCCAGTTTTATCCATGTGCATTCTATCCAGCACCTCCGTCTTTTCTTCACCTCCTTATTCACTGGTATTTGTTCCGTTCTCTCCCTGAGTTCCAAATTGGTGATTCTGTCCTAATTCTAGTCTTTTTTAATCTACCCAGACACTAGTCTTATAAATCTGGAATTTGTTAACTTCATATTTATATGAATATTTATATATTTATACGAAATTTGTGTCTCGATCAATTCTGTATGCATGTTTCTGTTTTAAGAATGTGTTGTAGTATTGTTTGTCACATTAAATATGTTTAATACAGAATTAAAAGTAACATATGTGCCACTAACATTAAATTACTGGTAAATACTTTCATAATTATAGATAAATAGCAGGTTTACAGCAGTAAACATGCAGTGACTATCAGAATGAAGAACAGTCACTATTATCTTTTTGTTGCTAGTAATAGAGACACTAGAGTAATCAGTGTCTGATTCTGTCTATATTGAGTAAAGTTCAAAATGGCATGAATGGAAACTAAGCATTGACACTGCTACTTTACAGGGACTTATGTAGGTATAATGTCTGGGTATTGCAGGAGTGAGAGGTAATGAGTGAGCAGATTTATTAGTGGAATATTAATAGTGGATATAGCAAACATTCTAGACTACCTATGGATGAATGCTAATTGAATGGCTGATGAAGCAACGTATTTAAAGGTGTGTGAATTTGGATTTAAGCGTTGGTCTGGCAAAGGCCGTATGAGGGAAAGAATATGTGGTGTTTACAGTGAGCTTACTACTGGAATGATTAGCGTCTACACCTTAACGATATTTGCTGTTGGTTTGCCCAATGTGCTCTGATGTTGATTCTTAAATCAGTCACACTTGTACTTATAGATTTTGTAAACACATAGTGCACACATCATTAAGTACAGGGTGTATTTTTAATGACTGTTGGGTTTTTGAAAATATTGCCGTTCCAAGTTTTGTATTTACCTTTTATGTTATATAACTCCACAGAGGATGAATACAAAACTTGGAATGGCAATATTTTCCACACACAAAAAAACCTATATTTCAGCTATTGGGCTGGTCGTGAAGTTTTCAGATCACACCATTCCATAATTGTCTTGTGGCACACTCCTTAATTCCATATTTGTCTGCAAATGAATCAGTACAACTGTCTCGGAACAATCATAACATCACATGCCTTGTAGAGATTTGAACAAGAATCCTTATGGCAAAGGTAGCCTTTTACAAGGTGGAAAACGCTGACCAAATTAAAAAAAAAAAAAAAAAGACTCAATGCAATGAGAAAAAGTGTTAAAGTGCTATTTAGAACCTATACTGTTATATTAATGTGAAACATGGACAATATGTAGACAATCTGAGAAACATTTACGACAATGGAAATGTAGTTTATAAGGAAAATGCAAAGAATACCATGGACAGACAGAAAAACCCGTGAGCAGGTTATACAAGAAAAAAACACTAAATTGATTAGAGAAATTAGACGTGGATAAGATCTTTTGGGCACGTTATGAGGAGAAATAAACATGAACATTTGCTGACAACTGGCAAGATTGATGGAAATAGAGCAAGGGGAAGGCAGAGAGAGAGAGAAATACCTGGATGGCTTGGCCACGTGGCACATTCGAGACAAGAACACAGAGCTGATCCAAGATGGTGTGAGATGGAGAACCGTGACCACACACACTTATCGGCATGACGCATGATGATGTTGGCATAGATACATCTGTGAATGCATGTTTTATAAATGGTTTCTGACTCCATCTTTCCCAAATATTTTTAGGTGAAACAATTTCTGGTTGTCGTCTGCTGCAATGATAACTTAATATATCCAAATATGAAAATTTGGTGTTGATTATAAGACATGAAGTTAATATGAATCACAAGCCGTGCCAAAAGTACATTAATCTAGCAGCATACCTGTCGTCTTCATAAGATAAAATCCGTAATCCTTACTAATAAATGTAATAATACCAGTCATCATGTGGCATGCTGAACTGCGTAGGCAGGTACCTTCCACCACTAACATCTATTATGTGCTCTATGTTCAACCATTGTTCATATTCTGGGCCACTGTCGCATCATCCAGCTTGTTCTCTCTATACGACCTCTGTCTGTCTTAACACCCTCGAACAGCCCTGTTGTCAAACCTCCTCTGTATCCTCTCATCCCTTGTCATGACCTTAAATGACAGTTATCTTGTCCTAATGTAGGTAATTAAAAGTCTGAATTTACCTCTTGCAGTACTTGAGAGGTCTCTGGCGAAGTGGGTAAGCCGTTTGCCTTGCGCCCTGAAGACATTAAGTTTGTCGCCTGGACAGCAGTGTTCAGAACACGAGTGCAGAGACTCATGGGGGTGGGGGTTGTGTGTGTATGATTGCTGGAACTGCAGAGTTGAAGCTTTGTGTGATGCTCTCGGCAAGCCATTTGCCATACTGTGGCGAGAGACCGGGCCAGATTGGGTATCACCCGATGCAATGAAGTTGACCTTCTCGACTTTAATACTTGGATGTTGGTCTTCAAAGCTGTCCGTGGGATTCTTTGAATTGTACGGAGAAACCACATCTCTGTTACATCCTGATTCTGTTTACTGTTTTTTTTTTCTTTTTTTAAATTCAGCGTCCGTTATTCATAGGCATATAGTAGCGCTAGTAGGTAAAGAACACATTTTCCGCACACTGAGATATTCTGGGTACATGGTGCTAGTCCCATGATTTTATAGATCACTATGTGGGTGATGTCACTGTTACACTGGTCACCTTTACTGCCCAGAAATGTCCTGGTACCTTTCTTAGGCTGAGTCACTCTGGGAACACTGGTAAATTGTTTTAAAAAAATCCTCACCTTGATGAGGATTTGAACACTGGCCACCAGCCTGCTAGCCACTATACTGCTGTGGTGTCCCCATATAATAGCTTGGGCAGTAGAACATCCTAAAAGTTTTCTGACTTTCATGGACAGGGGTAGGTTACACAGAATGTTCTTCATGTGATTGAATGGTGCTGTTGCTAATAATACCAATGCAAACTGTTACTGATATTATTTATCACTGGCATAATAACACATGGATCGTTATCATCTCATAATTCATGAAACTAACATGCATGTGTGTCTGATTGCAGACAAAAAAATAGAGATCCCAATTTTACATGAAGTCTGTTGCTATTTCCAATCTATCATGCTCCACATAAACAGTGGTGAAATGAAATTTTTCATTGGAAGTAAATGTGCGTAAAATACTAGTGGAGTGGTATTGAAATATCAGAACACTGGTATTAGTAGTCATGGCGTAATGTGCACGGAAACTTCTAACAGATTTTTGACCAATTTGCTTGGTTAATTTTGTCTTCACAAAAGGTATGGTTTATAATACAAAAATGATTCAGCATGTTTACACCATAGAAAAAAAAGTGAACTATAAGTAGACTTTTCTCTACCAGTTCAAATACTGGAAACATTTAAAGGTGCGAAGATTAATTTTATTATTTTTTGCCCCATTTGGTTCTGTCTGCCTCTGCAGAATGGGGAGATACCTGCTGAGAGCATTGTATGAAGCACAAACTCTGTAGCTCCCCAAGGAATCTATGAAAAAATTTACACTTGTGGCCTGAGTGGTGCAGTTCAGAAGTGAACCCATGGCCTTTAGAGCATGAGGCAGGCGTCTTGACTGCTTCACCATAGACACCTCAAGGTTTATTGACAGGAAAGCGCATAATCGCATGAATGTGTGTTAACGATTGAACTTTTGTTTTTCTTTTCAATTAAAAATCATATGGCCCTACTATTTTTTCTCCTCAGATTCTGGTGACAAATCAGAAGCCATCTTTGAGAATCTGGATGTATCTATTTTAGAAGAAGATGACAAACAATGGTATTCCTGTATAGAAGATCATCTCGCTGATGACCAGGTTGATGATGCAGAGTCACCTGTGCAAGATACAATTGATTGTCATAGTGATAAAACAGCCGGCCCTGACGCAGATAGTAGAATTGCCTGTTTGTCCAGCATGTGCCAGTCGGGGGGCAATCTGGCATGCCATTCTTCACTGTCATTTCCTTCATCGTGCATTTCAAATTGTTCGTGTAAGAAATCCTACAGCTTAGCCGCTTCAACGCTGTCACTATCTTCACCTTCTTTAGCATATCCATCTATAGAATCGTCGTCATTATCATCTTCATTATCAGGTTCCTTACCGGCGCTCAACCATGGAAATATTCGAACATGTCTACCGTGTGGCAGTATTAGTTCAGCGTCTAAAGGGTCCAGAAAAGTTCAGACAGACAGTTGCTCAAACCATTGTGATATCCTAGCTCATCCAAAGCAAGTATGTGACGAAACCCCATGTCCTTCACATCCAGCTCAGCCTGCAGCAGCAAGTAGTTACCTCATGAGGAAAGCTCATTCCTCTCAGGATTTAAGGACGACAACAGATCCTACAGCAGGTGAAAGTACAGACTTGGTTTATGACAACTGTTCTCAATCACGCCAACATGACATTGTAGGATCCGTATCAGGAGGGCAGTTTAGTGGCCTGGGTTTGACAGACAGCATATCTTCCCAAGCCAGTGTATCCAGTGATATGGAACGTCTTGAGGCTGATGAAAGCTTCAGTTCAGAAAGCTCCAGTGACAATTTCTCAGATGGATCTCAGGGTTCAAGTTGCAATAATTCTATTTATACCTCAAGTTATACTCAATCTCAAGGCAGCAGTGATTTTCACCATATCAACTTTAAGTCATCTTTATTGTCATCCTCATCGCCATGTGGTGTCAGTGCCGATCAGGGTCCTCACTCGTCTTTGTATCCGGAACATTGTGCTCAGGATTGTTTGACGCCACCTGGTTCCTCGCAGCTTGGTGGTGATCATATTTCAGTCCCAAAAGAAGATTTGCCTCTAGTGGATGCTACATTTGACAACATCTCCAGTCACCAATTACACTTACGATGTGTTAGTACGCATGGTAACCTGCATTTTCCCGCTACACCTGAGTCTGTTCCAGACATGCACAAGTTTACCAGCAGAGTAAGCTCCCTGGTTAGAAATCAAGAGAGCTTCACTTGTACTTCATTCACTGAAACAAGTCCCTCAAGATTCACATCAAAGAAAGCTCGACTGGAGTACTCAGGCTCGCTGTCTGCCTCTGTTGACTACGCCCTGAGGCAGCTGGACTTGGGTGTTGAGGTGAATACATTTGATAAGACAGAGGAGTTGACTGATTACCCGTCGGCAAGTTTATTAGATGAATTTTGTGTCAGTGATAATGCATGTGACGCTAGCTCAAAGCTTTCCTTGAAAAGGAAGAGTTGTAAGTAGTTTTAATTTTAGTGAACTTGCTGTCAGATCTCAATGGGTGTTAATTAGTGTTTCTATTATCAGCTCAAATTAAGCTAACTTGTCATTTTAAACAGTAGGCATTTGATAAATTATTTAACTTGTGTGTTTACAATCAGTTTCAAATGCAGTATTTTTTTACCGTTTTATTTCCAGTCATTCCCCCTAAATATGCCTCAGATTTTATTATATTTGTTTTTTAAAATGTTCATAAGTTTGCGATATGGATGCAGGGGGTTGTTTTTGTTGATTTTCTTTACCAGTAGTGTCCTCACATTGTATATTCCCTTTTGTTTTGACATAAATATTCTGTAAAGGATTTTGTCATATCCTTTAATTTATTCTCAATTGTAAATATAGACTGGTATTGACCCACGTTGTGGGCTATTTGTATGTGACTGTACATTTGTAATCACTTTATCATATAAAATATGCTGTGCCAATAAGAGCGGGATTTTGGGCAGTTTGTTCCCTCCGGTAAAACTCGTGATTGTCTATGGCTTCTTGAATTCAAACATTTTTATCACCTTGAAGTTTGAGGATGGCAGTAGTTAGAAAACATTGTAAATTGTTTGATTTGTTTTGCTGTATCCAAATGTTGACCAGTCTCTTACATAATGCAATATATCTACCTTGTTGATGTTTCTATATTTATCTATCTATTTTTGCCATATTTTCTTTTCTGTACTTCCTACACATCTGTTCCTGTTAGCTCAAGCAGTATGACATCTCTGTTAGTTCATCAATCAATCAGGTGCCATCTCCACAATGAAGGTTGGCTGCAATGGATTGCCAACACTGTCTGTTTCTCACCCTGACTACATTCTGTCAGACTGCTGTTCATCCATTTCTTGATGTTACCTTCCCATTTGTATCGTCTACCTCTTGCTTGCTTGCCTTCAACCTTACCCTCTAGTGTGGTTTTTATAATAGTCTTATGTCTTTTAACGTGATTAAAATATTTACTTGCCTCTTTTTTATTTCTTTCATAAACTTTCTTTTTCATTCTCAGTTTTTCTAGAACCTCCGTATTTGATTGTATTTGTTTCAATGAAATACGACATATTCTTCTGTATATCCACATCTCCAGAGCCTCTATTAAACTTTCTATTTACCTGTTCACTGTCAGGCTTCTGCGCCATACAGTCTGTTAGTTTACACTGACTTTTAAAATTAAGATATACAGCTTAATTTACTAATTCAGAAGCAGTTGTTCCTAGACGATGATTGGCAACCTATGATGTAATTGTTATACAAGTTGTACCGCTTGTGTCTGTTGTCACTTTAAAGACAGAAGCCACAAACAATAACAGTTTGTTTTGCGATTTATTGCCTGATATATTTTGCTTCATCTCGTCAGGTGTAGTATACTTGTAACTTTACCAATAAATCATGCATAGCATTTTCATCTTGTTTGGTTATACTGTCTCCCATGTGTCCTTCCGTTATTTTTCTGCCTTTCTCCCTCTCCACGCACTTTACAGCCCCACTTCCACAGACTACCTTGCTTGTGACTTAACTATTGAAAATATTCTTTTCAAGGGCTTGTAGTCAACATCTGCAATAAAACTGACTTCATAAAACATTCACGGGCTCGGTGCCCTCGTAGAAATCTTTTAGAACGTATATCTGCATACAGTCTCCAAGGCAAAGTGGTTGCCCACTTCACGCTCTGAATGCCATGGGTTTGTTTCTGGATTCTGTCAACCAGCTCATGAATACAGTTTTTTCAGAGACTCCTGGGGGTCATTGCTGGAGCTGTGGAGTTTGTGCTCTGTGCAACACTTTTGGTAGGCCACTGCGAAAATAGGTTGAGCCATATGGGATATAACATGGTGCAATGAAGTTGGTTCTCTTGTATTTTAGCTACTTTATAAATTAATGCAGTCTCAAAGTACACTCCACTCGGATTTTAATATTTCACTCACTGAAATGAAACTGATTTCGGAAGACTCTGGCGAAATGGTGCGCAACCTTCTTCACAAAATGGTAATTTCAGGTTTATTTACAGATTCTGCTATTTGGTTTACTAGCGCACAATTTTTTAATGACTGGGCCGTTGTCAGAGCTATGGATTTTGTGCTCTTTGTGACACTTCTGGCGGGCCACTCTGTGGAAAGAAGAGCCATACGAGACAGAACCCATACAGCGAAGTCGCTTCTCTTACTTTTAAACCAACGTTTGAGTTTGCTTTAATCTTAATTTATTGTTTCTTAACACCCTTTCATAAAACGAGGCTGGCATCATAAATGACATGGCTGAGCCATGGATTTTTGCAATGGTTATTGAGTGCTTCCTATTCTACCGAGGTGATTTATTACAGCTAGATATTATATACTTTGAATTTGATATTTATGAAAACATAAATCTTTTTTTTATTAATGGAATTGGTAGCATTTAATGCTGAAACTGATTCAGCTAAGACCCAGTATTTCATATAGTCTTATACTTTTCACATCGTTTTTACAGACACATTCTGTATAGTGTTCACTGCAATCTGTCATGCCATTACATGTTTGTAAGTTGGGGGGGGGGGGGGGGCCTCCATGGCAAAGTGGTTAAGCTGCCTGCGTCCTGCTTTGAAAGTCATGGGTTCACTTCCGGGTTCTGACGTTCGGTTTGTGAGTGCTACTTCTCTGAGACTCCAGGGTTTGTCACTGGCGCTAGGAGTTTGTGCTGTCACACTTTTGGCAGGCCACTCTGCGGAAAGAGGCTGCTGAATCATATAGGGTGTAACCCAGTGCAATGAAGTCAGTTCTCATGCCTTTCAATTCTTGCTCCTCTGCTCATTTCTCTAAACAGTTGCTCTTAACCATATGTACACTGTTCAGTGATCAGTTTTGAGTACATATGGCTGCAGTCTATTGTATCCCATTCTGAGTTGGAAAATGATGCCATGTTCTTGCCTGTGTAACAAATGGACTTTTAAAACATGTTCGTTGATTCTCAATGTACATTACTCTGTTGTTGCTTTTCTGTGGGTCAAGTGGAAAAGAAAGAATAACTTCTTAAAACATAAAAAATAGATAGGTCATAAATTCATTTTTACATTATTAAACATATTTATTTTTCTTTTTGAAGGTTACCACACAAGAATGTTAGGAATTTAAAATGTCTGCCATTGAATGGGGAAAATATAAATGATCTTTTTTTTTCTTCAAGGATTCTATTTTAAATGGTTTTTGGTGTTTCTTCTATGATCATACCGTTTTGCTACTTGGAGTTTTATTCTAGTGAAAACAATGCACTTAATATATATTCACTGTTTAAGACTGCTAGTTTTATTTATCAATGCCATGTTTTGACTAAAATCTGTATGCTTAAGAGTTTACCCTTGCTGTTACAATTATCATCACGTGGATACTGTCGTATGTTGTGCAAAGGCAAATTAGGTATTGGAGCAACCAGCACTAATTCTGATGCATAGATATCTATAACTACTGAAGCAGTTCTCATAAGAACTATTTGTTTGGCCAACATTATGCTACCGGTGTGAAACATGGAGGCTTGCTGCAACTTATGAGAGCAAAATCATAACAGATGAGATGCCTCAGAGCTGTGGGAGTAACCATGAGAGATAGAATTAGAAATAAGGAAGTTAGAAGATGACCATGTCTGAAACCAGTCATGTACTTTATTATTAAACAGCAGATTAAATGGTTTTGCCACCTTACAAGAATACCCTGGTACCACAAAACCACATAAAGAAATATGATTGATCCAGAGCAAAGGGAAGACCACGGAAAAGATGGAATGATATCAAGAACAACCTTAGAGAAATGAAGACCAACCTACAAAGCACCTTTAAAAGCTCGCACAAAAGATCCTTACATCTCCCCCCAATACTTCACAGAGGTAAATGGAGGAAGAGAAGAAGAAGAAGCATGCTGTCATTAACCAAATAGCTATCCAAAGTGTATGGAGCTGTCAACCTTTCATGCAAATACACATTCCAGCTTTGCAGTTGCCACCCACATTGATAGTGATGCATATTTTGCTTGTCTACTGTTACCATTTTTCTGTGGTGCTTGTTGATGTGATACATGTTCTTTGCAGCATTAACAATAAAAATAATGGCTATTTTATAACATTTGATGAACACCCATGAACCAGTAATTGAAGGATGTGTTTTGTAGCTAAAAAAAAATAACATTACTAAAGGGTGAGGAATTTTATCCATTGTACAATGACACAAAAAGATATTTTTAGATCCCGTGGAGAAATAAATATTAACACATGTTCATAAGTGACCAGGATCTCAGACCTTTCTATTCAGTATGTTCTGGTTTTTTCTTTTTCGTCATTCCACTTTCGAGGGAAGTGAGTCACACCTAGTTATGCACCTCAGAGGACAGCGTTTCCGATTTTGGTATACTTTTTTTTTTTTTTTTTTTTTTTTTTGGCCCTTGCTCGCTTTGAACTCAAGCATAGTCCAAACACACTATTTATCGTAGTAATTGACTGAATTTTGTATGTGGGTTAGCTTTCCCTGTTAACATTGTTCCTCCTCGCCATCAGGCGAACCCACTCCGGTTTCAGAGGTACTCGTAATTGTCCCCAAGTCAAGGACGATAGGTCAACATTTTAGTCCAGCTGTCCGGTGTAAGGGTTGAACCCTTACCTCGGCATCAGCACACCGGATGTTCTTCTGCGTTCATCCGGAGGTTATTTTTTTTTTTTTTTTTTTTTTCGGACGTGATTATGTTGTGCCTGTTTACAGCAGAGCTGCGTTCTTGCGCCGTTAGGCTGACACATCCGACTTCTGTTGGCATTTGTTGACCGGGTAACTCGTGTTCTTACTCATGCGGCCATGCTGACCTGCTGGCATGCTTATGTGTAAGGCTTGTTTCCTCAAGACAGATTAAATCCAAGGTAACGGGCTGTATTTACCGTGGGCAGGGTTTTCTTTCCTAACAATTTTGCCAGGGCAGCAGTCTAAAGGCCTGACCTTTGTGATTTCTAACTGGTACTTGTGTTTGTTTTTATTGTTCTGGGGATCTTAAAGTATGTTTTTGTTTCATTATATATTATATCTTGCAAGGGTCAAGATCTTTCTTATATATCCATTATTTAGTTGAGCAAATGGATACAACTTTTTTTTTTCATAGTCAGAACATACACATTCTGGATAATTTTAAGATGGTTAATTGCATTTGCTAAAGCTACTTTATGCTGTTTCCTTATTGTTGTACCTTTGATGTACATTTCAACAACCTTAGCAGAGTTTTTCTCTTCTTCTTCAGGGTGATTTATGTAGCTCGTATAGATTGTTGTTGCTTTATGTAAATTGACTACACACATAATGGGTAGGAATGGAATGAAAGATGAGATAACATAATCAATGCAGAATCTAAGCACTTGTGTATGCATGTAACTTTGTGAATCTTTGTAATGTTTCATTGCTATGAATGTATTTTATTTGCTTAGTGTGAATTTTATGAATGAATATCTAATTGTAAACTTTGGTGTTATTACAGTATCCAAATGTTTATGCTACCTATGGGTGTTTTGAGTTTTAATTTTAATGTGATTTGTACTGTTGTAAAGTCGTACTGAGAGCATGTATATTTCCTGTGGCTACATCATCAAGGGTCTTGCCGACTGGCGTGGGCAGTCATGTTTCTTCACATCTTGCCATCTTCAGTGGCATGTGTCATTTCATATGATGACTTCCTTCCTTGACATGAAACAAGACTCAAGAATTTTCTCTTGCTGTTTTCCTGTATATCTTTTTCCACAAATCGTTCCAGCTGTCACACGCTCCAGTTTTTGTCTTCTCATAATGTGACTAAAAAATGAATATGGTCTTTTTCTGATGTTTGTGATAGGTTGTCTTTGCGTGGCACATACAGGTGTAAAACTTGGACATTTAACTAATCAACTGAAAAGCAAATGTGCGTCTAAGGATTTACATTAAAAAGAGTTGTAAAAATTCATTGGATGAAAAAGATAATACACAGATATATCCAACAAATACTAACATTGAATTAGATTGGTAATTGAGATGAACAAAATTAAGGAAAAAATATTGATTGGGAATGTAAAATGTGTGAATGTCTGGAAAAGTGAAGTATAGAGAGTACCAGGCAATTGGAGAAGGGGAAGGTCACATTTTAAATGGATTCAGGATGTGATAGATGACTTACACATGACAGCAATAGAGGTAGGACATATGGCTTTTGGAAGAGATATTTCGTCACCTATTATGAAGGAAAATTTGTCTTCTGTTTTGTTTTATTCTTCCAAAGTTCAATCATGTATGAAGCACTGTAGTGTCCTAGGTTGGACCATGGCCAGTGAAAGTAATATACAGCTCCATACTATTATTAAGTTGTCACTTCTCTGTTATATCATGTTTATGAACTAAGGCAAATGCCAGCTAATGGGTGGGTTAACCTTAAGGGGAAGGTATTCCTATGGTAAGGTTAAAAGTTAATATGAGAGGACTGATTTTATTGCACCAGTTTTTACCGAGTCTCTCTCTCTGCAGAACAAGTTTCCTGCTGAGAGCATCTCACACAATATACACTTAATAACTTCAGCACTGACCCTCAAGGGTCTAGTCCCGTTGTAGGTACAACTATTGGGGCATAAACTGACACACTATATAAGTAAATGTCCAGTTACACGTCTCAACATATATTGGTCATAATGGTGCTAGCAGGTCCGCATGGGCGAATGGATAAGAACACGTGTTCTTAAACATCCAATATGTTGATGCTGAGGTTAGCGGTTCAACCCCTACACCGGACAGCTGGACTAAAATGTTAACCTGTCGTCCTTGACTTGGGGACGTTAATTACAAGTACCTCTGAAGTCGGAGTGGGTTCACCTAATGGCGAGGGACACTTAATAGGGAAAAGCTAACTCGCACGCAAAATTCAGTCCATCACTACTATAAATAGTGTGTATGGACTACGCTTGAGTTCAAAGCGAGCGAGCGCAAAAAATAAAATAAAGGTGCTAGCCCCATATTTTTATAGACAAATTGGCATTTGAGGAGTGATGTGAAATCACACTGGCCACCGTTACTTCTCAAGACATTTCCTGGTACCAGTTTGAGGCTGGGAGACAAGCTTGCTAGCCACTGAGCTATTGTGGCTCGCATCAAATATTACATCTTCATGTATTCAAGGTCATGGCAGGAGTGAGGTGGCCCGTATCCTTCCTTGCCGGCTTTCTTTCCCCATACAATTCCGAGAATATATTCTAGATAAATGGTAGAATACAAAAATAGCTGTTATATTTGATAATAAACTGTACCGTATGCTTGACATGCAGCCAAGGCAAGCAAATCAAGTAGGTCAGTTTAAAATATCTAGGCTACACAGTGACATCTGGTTGGAGATGTGACAAAGATGAAGAAAAGAATATTCAAAGATTCTTTTATTGGAATAGGCAATAACATGAAAAACAGAAATATATTTACTGAAATCTTATTATAGATAAGTTGTATGGGTCTTTTCTTTTTTATGGATCAAAATAATAGACAATGAAGTGGTGAAGAAACTGGTCACAGTGGAGTTGTAGTTTTTGAGAAGAACGTTGAGAATACCATGGACAAAGTAAAACAAACATTAGCGTATTTAGGTCTGTAAGTTTTCAGAATCACTCTTTAAACCTTTGGGAAAGACAAGTGAGATGTACAGGGCATATCAACCTAAGGGTTCTGCACCAACCCTCTAGAGTTGCGACTTATGACATGCATGGTAGGTTACAGTGGTAACTGCCATTCTTTTTTTCTTTGCTGGGTCACGGTAACACACAGGTGCATGCCTAAATAATCGCCCGTTTAAAAGGTGTCATCAGTCAATCTATTACACTGAAATCAACAATTATGGGATAGGGACATAGCCACTGTGCTACTGCTTTTTCAGTAGTTTTCATTTTATGAATGCAAAGGACAGTTAAAGAGGTTGTGCTGCACCATATCATCATAATATATAACAATGTAATCATAAGTATTGTATAATAATTTATTGTTATTTCCTGTTAGAATATATATATATAATAACTACTCAACACTAACAAATGGCACATTGAGATTAATTAGATGTTTTCTTTGTTTCTCCGATACATACATGTTGCATTATGTGATAGTATAGTGCAGACGTCAACAAGCCTGGCAAGAGGAACAATTTTCAATGGCATGTTGAAGGTCAGCATGGCTGAATAGATAAGAACCCTCGCTCTTAAACTTCTGGTGTGCTAATGCCAATGTAGCGGGTTTAGCCTCTACCGATCAGTCAGTTGGACTAAATGTTGATTTCTTGTCCTTGAGTTGGGGACGAACAATCTTTATTTTCAAAGGGTTACAAATTTGGCACGCAGGTCCATCTTACATTCAGCCCTTCCAGTCACTCATCTTTCGTTCATCAATTGAGCATGTTGCATTCACGTAGGAAAACAACTTTGTCAATTGGACTTAGAAATCGAAGTGGGTTCGCCTGATTGCGAGGGACACTGGTAATAGGGAAAGCTAATCCACACACAAAAATCAGTCCAGTGCACTTGCATGGACTACGCTTGAGTTCAAAGAAAACACACAAAAAAAAAGGGGGGGGGGGGGTTGAATGAATTGAAGTAGAGTATATTATATTTAGAAAATTCAGTTTGTAAATAAATAGAAACATTTAACATTCTTGTGCAGCTACTTTGGTTTCATTCATTCATCGTGTATCATACCGGTCAGTGGGTGGTCACGTTTTGCCATCTCACATGATCATCAGAGACGTGGATCAGCTCTGTGTTCTTGTCCCTACTATGCCATATAGTCAAGCCATCCAGGTATTTACTTCTCTGCCTTCTTTCCCTTTGTTCTTTCCCTCTCAATCTTTCCAGTTGTCAACGAGTTATCCAGTTTATTTCTTCTCATATTGTGCCCCAAAATGTGACTGTCTACGTCTAATTTCTCGAATTTGTTGACGGTTTTCATTTGCCTCTTCTGGGAATTGCTTACTGGTTTTTCTGTATGTCCATGGTATTCATTTCATTTTCCTCAGAAACCACATTGCCATTAGATATTTTTTCAGCTTGTCTGCACATTTTCCACGTTTCACATCCATAAAAAGTACAGGTTTTATGTAGCACTTCAACGCACTTTTTTTCATTGCAGTTGACATCTTTTTATTAGATAGTATGTTTCCCATTTTATTCTAATCTCTTCAAGGCACCTCCTATCAGATGTTATGACTGTTCCGAGATAGTTGTAGCAGTTCACTAGTTTAAGAATTTATCCTTATTTTATCCTTATCCTTATATTACATTTATCCTTATATTACATTGTGGTATTTCTTTCTTCTTAGAGACGACCATAATCTCTTGTCTTCTTACAATTTAATTCTAACCCTAGTTCACTATGTACAATAACCGTATCAACTAAATGTTGCAGATCCTATTTATTGTCCGCAATCAATACTGTATCATCTGCATATCTAATGTTATGTCCCCCAATGGTGATTCCTCTCATATCTTCTAAATTTCTAAAAACATTCTCACTGTCTAGAGAAAAAAGATCTGGAGGCAATATACATCCCTTTTGCACACCACTCTTAATAGGCTGATATTTACCTACTTCATTATCAGTCTTTATGGCAGCTTGTTTCTAATACATGGTTTTTACAAGTCTAAGATCTTTCCCATCAATTTTTAGATCTGTAAGCATCTTCATCATGTTAACATGTCTTACTTTATCAAAAACCTATGGACAAGGCAGAGTGGTCGTGCACCTGTGGGAGCAGGTGGAGAAAATGGAACAGATTGAGAATCCGTATGTGGAAAGAATGAGATTGCAGGGGTTCTGGAAGAATCTCAAAACAGAGAAGACCAGGAGAACTTTCAATCAGATAGTGGGGGGAACGATTAGTAGTGTGACTCTACGCTGGCTGTTGAACGAGGGGGCGGAGCGGGCATAGGAATGTCCTGAGTGCAGTAATGTCTGTTCTTAGCTCAACTCAACTTTATCAAAAGCCTTTGTGTAGTCAATGAAGTAAAGATGTATGTCTTTGTTTACCACTATGGAACGCTCGATTCATGTTCTCAGCAAGTACACAGTGTTTACTGTGCCCTTGCCTTCTACGAACTCACATTGTTCTCCTATTTCAGGTTGTATTTTCTTTCTAACTCTTTGCATGATAATTCTCAGCAGAATCTTCGTGATGTAGCTCATTATACTAATTGTTCGATGTTGATCACATTCCAAAGTTCCTGATTTCTTTAAGATCGCTATAAATATAGATTTACATAATTCAGGAGGTATATCCGAAGTATCATATATTGTGTTCAGTAGTCTGTTGACTTGATCTATTCAATATTCTTCTGAGGCATTGATAATTTCTGTTGTGGTTTTGTTTGGACCTGGGGTCTTGCCAGTTTTAAGATGGTTACGAGCATTGCAAATCTCCATCCTCAGAATTGATGGTCCTTCATTATAACTCAGAATATCATATTGTTCTTATCTTGTATCATTATAAAGGTCTTTCACATAATCTGACCACGCATTTAAATCTAATCTTTTTCTATTATAATTTTGCCATCTTTTAGGCAACCCGTTGATGCGTGTGTTCTTTTCTGGGTGATGGCATTATTTCTTTTGTGCTTTTTTAATGAAATTTGCCATTTCAGATGTGTTGATTTTCAATTTTCCTCAAGCCATGCCTCTTTGCACAATTTCCTAATTTTCCTGTGACCCTCTTCATATTTTTCATGGTTAGTTTTGTTATTCTGTTTTCACTCCCCATTAAAACGATGTAAGACATTGGATATAAGACTGCGATCTGGCGCAAACTGGTTGAGTATGATGCAACACTGTCGAAGATGACGAAGTTCTATTTCTGTCCATAGTTGCCATTCTAGATATTTTATATCCAGATCTAGAGGTTTTTGCCGGCGTCTGGATACCGTTTTCTGACGTTTGAATGCTGGATGTAATTCTAGATACTTTTCATTTGGAGTCGGATATTTTGAATACTTTCTAGATTTTACTTTTCTTTTGGTGTCATTTACCCATTTTATGTTTGGTCTGGACGCGCATAAATTATGGTAACTGCCATTATTTAAACTTTGAACTGACTTGGGTCAACGCTCAACAATGTGGCAAACACCCCCCCCCCCCCCAACGGTAATGAGTAAAACGGCGCATAAGGGCACTGAAGAAATTTTGGTCAGTAAACATTTAAACTTCAAGAATTTGGCTGCAATTGGAACCGATAATGCATCGGTAATGGTTGGTATCAACCATGGCGTGTATGCAAAATTGAAGTAAGATATCCCATCTTTAATCCTCATAAAATGTGCTTGTCATTCCTTGCAGCTAGCATTATCACATGCCTGATCAGAATGTTTACCAAGGAATTTGGAATTCCTTATTGCTGAAACACATAACTGGTTCTCCAAATCATCTGTCAGACAACAGCAATATAATAATTTATATAAAGCATTAAATGACAGTTCCTCACCACTGCAAATTCTGTCATATTGCAAAACTAGATGGTTATCAATTCAACCAGCTGTTGAAGTAATTGTGAACCGATGGTTGGAGTTGAAGACACACTTCGAGGTAACAAGACAAAATGAAAAGTGCTACACAGCTGAAATACTATATGGAATGTACAGTGATGAAAAAAATTTGGCATTCCTTCTCTTTTTACAACCCATTTTAAGTTAAGTGCAAAAAGTTAAACTATTTGAATCTCAAAATCTTGATAAAGTTAAATTACTTGACGATCTCACTTTGCTATTTAACTCAATTGGTGCACACCTCGGAGGAGCAAATGGATTACCATGGTCTGGCAAGAATGAGACAACGAGGAGTGACGAAGGGATCTGGCCGACGCTCAACGCTCAAAGGAAAGGCGAGACGGACTTATAATCAGATTGCTACTGGTACTATTAGTGTTGTAACTCTTCGCTGGCTGCTGATGATGGGGACGGAGCACTTATGGGAATGTCCCGAATGCTGTGATGTCGATTCCTAAATCAATCAATCAATCAATCAACTCAATTGGTAAAAGACTTATATTGCCAACTTGTAAAGCTGACTTGTTCACTTGCACTTTAGAGAGCTATTTGGCTCCCAAGCCATACCTGGGATACCAAATCGAATCAAAAATTGATGGTTTTAAAACAAAAGGACTGTTAACAGAAAATGAAGAGAACAACTTAAGAAAGCGCTGTCAAGATTTTCTTGTCTCATTATTCGATCAACTGAATCAGAGACTTCCTGAAAATTTAGATGTATTGAAAAATATTTCACTCTTTTCTATTAACAACATACCTCAGCCAGTAAAGGACATACCTAAATATTGTCAAGTTATTAAATTTTTAGGGGCTACTGATAATAGTGTGGCGGAAGCAGAATATTAGTTAACCAAAATAAATTTGATTGACTGGACAAACAAAACAGAAACTGAAGCTTTTTGGAGTGAAGTAAGACAATTTAAAGATGTCTCAGGTAACAGTCCATTCTGTGAGCTCTTTGAATGTGCGATGTCTGCCATGATACTATCCCATTCAAATGCTGATGCACAGTTTTCAGTACTGTGAATTATACAAAATGTAAACTAAGAAACAGGATGAAACTTGCTATCTTAAATGCTATCTTGACAATAAGATTTGGCCTGATGAGAGCAGGAAAATGATGTTCAACTTATCAGCTCCCTGATCGTGTAATAAAAGAAACTGGAACAGCTAAAGCATACCAGAGTCATTTTGAATCTGAAGCTTCAACTTCATCATCCAAGCTAAGTGCATTTTGTGAGACAGGCATCAATGAAGATGAGGACATGATTCTATAGGTAAGTCACATCAATTTTCTTTTTAATGTTGCATATCCCTTACATACAGGACGGTGCAGTCAACATCAGAATTTTTCAGCTGCTGTTGATGTACTAGGCAAGATTACGCTCAGTAGTTTGCTTTCTGAGCGACCGGTTCACATACCTCTGTAAGTTACCAGCGCGGCTCGAACCGCTGCCGGTTCGGGCGCAGCTGCGTTACTCACGAGAATATACGGGATTACGGCGAAAGCCGTAAACTTTTCGCCAGGGAGACCGGCAGTCACATCAATACATATGTAATTTCTTACTTACTCAATCTGGATATTTTTCCTAGATACTTTCCAACGAAATCTAGATATTTATGGATGTTGTTTGGGGCGTTTCTAAATACTTTTGGTCAAAAAAAAGTGGCAACACTGTTAACTGTCCTATCCTTCCTCTCTCACACGACCACCCCTACGACAAACGATATATAGTTATTTCTGCTGTCTTATACTTCATATAGTAACAACCAAGGCTGATAAAACCGCCTTAAACGAAGTGGAAACTTTGGGAGTTCTCTTCTCTCCCCCTACCTTATATATCGATCGTATATTCAAGTCTGTCAACGGCAGCACAAATATTTGTGTTGTTATTAAGTAATTGTTAAAGTTTTTAATAAAACGACGAAAAGGCAAAAATTTGATATACGCGTTTCAAGACTTGTACAAACGAATGGATTAGTCCATGTTGGACTTGGGTTGGAACGCCGAGTGACTTTGTGAACATGACTTGGGCACAACAGTACAAAAAGGTAGCCAAACCCCGGTTTGGTGGTTGTCGTTCCCCACACCCCATTATGCCATGACCTAGTGTTTTTGGAACATATGTTCCCACTAGAGCAGTGGTTCTCAACCTTTTTGGGCCCGTGCCCCCCTTCACCATATTTTCAGAACGTCATTCCCCCTCCCCCCTTTCGTATTTCCTACCTACAAATCCCTCTGCCCCCTCCCCTACACAGTATACGTAATAATGGAAGCTAAATTTAATAGCACATACTAAAACAAGTCTAGACGTCCACATAAAACATGATTTGTGGGTCTGCGTACTTTATAAATTGAATTTTAGAAGGGTGAGACGTACAGAATCTACAGTATGAAGGGAAAAACAATATCAAGTAATCGGTTCTTGTATTAACGCGATCTTGAAATAATCTTAATTCCCCCCCCCCCGGAAACCCTAAAATTCCCCCTGGGGGGGGGGGGATTCCCCACTGGTTGAGAACCACTGCACTAGGGTTCTGACAACCTCGTTGTGGCGCCAAGCCACGTCATCTCATGGGACCATTAAAATAACATGACAATTCTCCTTACACCGATATAACAGTCAAGCAGACGACCCATTTTTACGCTATAAGGTGTGTTGGGTGTATGGTACTGGCCCCATATTGTTTAAAATCAATTGGTGACGTGATCAATATCAAACCGGCTGCCTTTACTTCCCAGGAAATGCCCCGGTACCCATTGTAGGTTGGGAGCCTCGGTAACGTAGTGGCTAGACACTTGCCTGCCGACTTGGTGGTCACGGGTTCAATCCGCAGTTGGTCGAGTTCGAATTTAAAAAAAAAAAAAAAATTCCTGGGCGCACAAACCGACCCAGCCTGACATGGGTACCAAGAATTATGGGAAAGTAATGACAGTCGGCGTGAAACTGAGCACGTCACCCACCGAGCTCTGACTGTTTGATACAAATATGGGCCTTGCGCTGTATGCTCGATACGCCTTAAGGGGGCTTCAAATAAATTCCTTAAATGTTGTGTGTGTTAATATATTTAAAAAATGTCAAGAACAAATGTACCAGTTTTCGATGTAGTCACCACTACGTTCAATGCAAGTCCCCCAGCACCGATAAAGTGCTTGGATTCCTGTAGAAAAATATTCTCTTGGTTGCATGTGCAACCCACTCATGCACCACCAGCTGTAGCTTTTCACAGAAGTCACGCCGTTTTGAAACTTTCTTCTCCACTCATAAACTTGCTGGACTGACAGGATTGTATCACCATACCGGTGGTTTCACCCTTCACCGATTTAAACCAAAAAAAAACGGATAACAGAACGCTGCTTCTTTTTGGTGCATGTCAAAAGTGGTGCGGTTATCTTTAAACTGTCCTTATGATGTCACCAAGTGTTCGCCTGTCACGTGCTTAACACTTGACATCATTAAAAACAATATTGGCAAGTTACAAGACAATGGCATGTTTACTGTAATTTCTGTCACACTTTTAAAGTTTTCATTTGAAACCCCTCGTACATTGTAGGCTGCGTGAACCTGGGTCAATGAGAAAGAAGTATCCTTCGCCTCGAATCGGATTCGAACACATCACCAACAGGCAAACGTCCTAGCTTTTACACAAATGGGGCTTCTTTAATATGCACCTAATGAAATTTAAAGAAAAACGTTAGCTGACCTATTTTATAGAACGTAACGGATTTCCCCATTTATTTAGTAACAATCAACAGCGTTAGAAAGTTCAGGATATACTCCTACCTATACTATAAAGGCTGGAGGTTTGCTCATATCTACGCAGTTTTGTATTGGACCCGTCCAACAAAGCAAAAGTAAGTGAATTATTTTGTATGTGAGTTTATTTTTTTCATGTTACATGCACTACTTTCCAATATACTTTACTTATAAACTTATAACATTTGTAACACACACTCATGACGACGCGTTTAGGCTTGGTAATCAAAATATTTACACGGAGTTAAGATATGGTATGGCGGACGCATTTGTTCCTTTAAAAATGTTAATCCTTTTACAAATATTAACTGTTTTCTGGTGTGTTTATGGGTGTAAAAAAGGAATAAATTGCTGTACGCTACCGTAAATTGTATTATATTGTATTCTACTGCGTTGCTGATTTTTTTTTTTTTTTTGGCCTTTATTCGTATCGGCGACTGAAGGTGTATGAAGAAGTATTGATTATCATCATCATCATCTTCCACTTCTGCCGTCAAGCGTCGTGGGGAGGAATAATTTGCGTTCCAGCGCCCGGTGGGCAGCACTGGATAGTGTCATTCCGTGTGATTGTACAATGTCTTTGATGTCGTCAATCCATATTATTCTTGGACGTCCTCGTGGTCTTTGATGTAAGGCCAGTGAAGGTAGTTGCTGGTGTTGCATTCTAACGACATGGCCAAACCACTTGATCTTCTGTCTTTCAATAAATGTGGCACAAGGTGTTGATCCCACAGTCTGTCTGATAATATTATTTCTTACTCGATCTCGGATTGTTAAGTTGGCAGCTCTCCTCAGGCATCTCATTTCGCAGGTGTTGGTTTGGTATTTGAAGTATTAATACAGAAACAAATCAAATGCCAGCTCCTTGAAGTAGCCTTCTTTTTCGCCGATCAACGTTTGCTATACTATGCGTCTATTTCACGAATAGTATGAATCACCTGAGGTATTCATTGGTTTCCCAATTCAAGAGTCAATATAGAAGAAACATATTACCTCTCTTTCTGGTGAAGTCGTAGCAATTTTGTAGCAATTATATAAATTCTTCTTCTTCTTCGTTCATCCGGAGTTTTTTTTCTTTCGGATGTGATTGCGTTGTGCCTGTTTACATCAGAGCTGCGTTCTTGCGCCGTTAGGCCGACACATCCGACTTCTGCGGGCATTTGTTGACCGGGTTAACCTTCCCGGATTATATAAATTGATTTTATTGAAGCTTAAAAAAAGTTTTAAAAGTCGAGAGGCTCGATTTCATTGCACCTGGTTTTATCCCAAATGCCTTGGTCTCTTTCCGTAGAGCAGCCCGCCGAAAGTGTCGCACAAAGCACGAACTCCGTAGCTCCAGCAACGACCCCCATGAGTCTCCGAGGAAATGCACTCGTGAACCGAAAGACGTAGCCCGGATTCTAACCCACAAGCTTCGGAGCGCGAGGTTTGCCCACTTGGCCACGGAGACTCCCCCTATTGAAGCTAGACCTGATTGGTCATGGCACTTTTGCATTCGCTCGCTTTGAACTCAAGCGTGGTCCATACACAAGCTACTACTTCTCGTGCACTAGACTGAGTTTTACGTGTGGATTCGTGTAGAATAGGGAAACTATTACCAGTATTCATCACCTTCAGGCGAAATCACTCTGACTTCAGAGGTACTTACTGATGTCCCCAAACTCAACAACGAGAAGGGGTTAACCTACTACTTCGGCATAAGCACATCGGAAGTTAAAGTACAAGCGCTCTTATCCATTCGGCCATGGTGACCTCCATGACACTTTATAAAGGGTGTCTTCTTGGTCGTGTATCTGTTACCTAACGACCAATTATGTGTCTTCTGATAAGGGTTGGAAGATGTTGTAACTGAGAAACCGTATATTTCTCCTAAGCATAAGAAGTATCAAAGTATCCTGGGATGAACGCTTTCTCTTCAGCATTTTGAAACCCCTGATACTGTAAATTACAACGCTGAAATTGTTATACAAACAACACACAAAGACCACGTGATTACGATGTTAACCAGTTCTTCAAAAATCACAACAGACAGAAAACGACAACCATTAAAACAACCATAAAAATAAAATAGCAGTGTCTGCAACTGAAAACTGAGAAAGAGTTCGACTGAATTAAATATTGTCATTGTAACGGACTCACAATGTCCGATACAATTGTTGAAGACAGGCAGGCCTCCGGCAGAGTGACAGGCTTCAATTCAAAAACCCAAAATAAAGAGCAAATGTTGGATTGTTCCCCCGGGACATGCTGGTGTGATGGAAAACGAGCAGACGGACATATTGGCTGGGTCTGCACCGCTCGGTGGGGTATTGGTGCATGATAAGGCAGTCATGGTCGGGGCGCGTTGCTATTGTGCATATAATGCAGAGAAAGTGAGGAACAGATAGATTATCACTGTCTGGAGAGAATAGTGCTACAGTGAGTGACTAGAGAATCTGACCGACACTCAAGACTCCAAGGACAGGCCAGAAGGACACATAATCAGATTGCTACCGGTACCATTAATGTTTGGACTCTTCGCTGGCTGTTGCAGATAAGAACAGTGCACATATGGGAATGTCCTCAGTGCAGTGCTGTCTGTTCTTGACTCAACACATAATAATATGGCTCTTCTTAGATAAACATCGCTGTCCTGACGACCCGCTGAAGAATTTCTCAATTCCTTGCCAGTTTTCCCGCTTCATGCTCACTGCGTACTCAATGTTCTGTGTCATTCTTCGTGCTTATTCATGCCCCTTCTCCAGGGAACCACGCCTCCATCACTGTTCTTCTCAAGTCACTGTGACGTTTAAAATGGCCGAATTATTTCAGTTTCCGGTGCATGCTGCTGTTGGTGAGTCATTTTCTGTAATGTTCAGAACTTGTAGAATGCCCGTATTTTTCTTCTTCTTGGTCTACGATATTCTAAGAACGTTTTCGTAGGATTTAAGTTCAGAAGCTCCACATTTCTTCTGTTTAATCATGTCGCATGTTCTATGCAGGACGTTGCTATCAACCACAGATTGGTTTTCTAGACAACTGTGCATTCAGTAGTGTGCCGTGGCTTTCTGAACGAGGCGTTAATGTTGACGTCCAACTTAGTACCTGTGAACCACCTACCTCACCATCAGCGAACCTGAAGTTTAAAAGTGAACGCTCTTATCCTTTCTGATTACGAAATAATTCATTACTCGCAACCGGATGTTGCCGCGGGAAAGATGTATGATTTGAATAATGTAACTCTGGCCTGTTTATTAACGTTGTGCCGTATATCATTGCGTGATTTTTTTTTTAAAATGCCGGTTGTTTCGTCCTGGTGTGGGTAATCAGATGTTTAGACGCAGAAACACATAATGAGCCACCGAGAGCTTTGCTCGAGGGAAGATTGGGAAGATATAAAAAATGACATGTCCTTTGCATGACTTTGCTACCCAACCCCTATTTTGTTTGTCATTTACTAGACAATATTACAATCAGTAGTTTGCCAGTGCTTTCAGAACGAGATGTCAACAGTTAAGTCCAACATACCGTTGTCTGGAACGAATATCCACTAGTCAGAAGATACATTTTTAGCGTTTTAAACCTCTCGGCCACGGCGATCCATGATTGGGACGAATGCATCACAATATTTGCCAGGCTGTACCAAACTGACCAGGTTTAGACATTGATCAAGATCCATTTCCTCCAATCTTTGATGAGAAGATGGCGGACTGATTCGACGTGACCGTTTTCTCAAATTCGTCACATTGTTTACAAAAAAATAAATTTATGAAATAACGGAAATTCCCCATTACATGTTCTATATTGTCAGGCTCTGTCGGGCTATATTTGTCAGGCTCTGCCACTGCACAAGGGGCATTCCCATACGTGTTCAGCAGCCATGACAAACTCTTTCTGCTTACTGTTTGTTCCCAGTGGGGCAGCTCATAAACAGATTAATTAAGTATTGGTTGGCGCTAGTGAGTCAGAAGTCAGATCTTAGCCATATATGATATGGCTAAGCTACCGTATGACGGTAGACGGTACTACCTGCTTTCTGTTAGTGCCGAATGTTGAGCGGCGCTAACCATACCCGACACCCCACATTGTGCCAACGGTGGAGGAGGGCAATTGGGAGGGTACAAGTCTTATCCTAGTGCGAGGAAATGCAACCTAAAGAGGAAATGTCATTGCAGGGCAAGGCAGACCTGGCCCTAAGACTTGCTCGGCAACTGAATATCTCAGTGAGCTTTTTGAATATCACTCTTTATCATCATCATCATCATCATCATCATCATCATCATCATCATCATCATCATCATCATCATCATCATCATCATCATCATCATCATTTGCCATGCCAATAAGCGTGGACTGTCATGTTTCGTCATCTCTCACGATCACCAGAGTCGTGGATCAACTTTGTATTCTTGTCTCAATCATGCCACGTGGCCACACCTTCCAGAAATTTACTTCTCTGCCCCCCCCCCCCCCTGTTCTTTTCCACCTCAGTCTTGCTATTTGTCACCAAGTTGTTTAGTTTATTTATTCTCATAAGATGAACAAAAGTTGTTGACTCTTTACGTCTAATTTCTCTAATCAGTTTACGGTTTTCATTTGCCTCTTCTAGGACTTGCTCATTGGCTTTTCAGTATGTCCATGGCATTATTTGCATTTCTCTCAGAAACTACATTTCCACTGTCATCAGATATTTTTCAGCTTGTCTGCTCATTGTCCACACTTCACATCCATACAAAAGTACAGGTTCTATATATAGCACTTCAATACTTTTTTATCGTTGCAAATGGCGTTTTATAAGTCAGTATGTTTTCCATCTGGTAAAAGACTGCTTTTGCCATAGCGATTCTTGTTCTCTCTTCAAGGCATCTCTCGTCAAATTTTATGACTGTTCCGAGATAGTTGTACCTTTCACTTGTTTAAGAATATTATCATTTAACCGATTAAGTGCTATAGGATGATAAATCGTCTTATTCAAACTTCTGGTACCTGCCAAGGGGTTATAAATCACACTATAGTTAAAATATAAATACAGTAATTTACTCTATACAAGCCTCTTTACTTTGATATATAATAAATGTATGGTACCATAATTAATAACTTTAAAATCATAATTGTGACACTCCCATACTTCCAATTTTCCGCCGTCTATTTTTGTTTGGTCCAAACCTACGTTTTGTTTGGCATTAAATCTGTTCAAGATACCGATTGTTTATGTTTATAAATAAAAGCAGGGGCATATGTCATGGCATTATAGTTCACGCCGAATGGCGTTAGTGATCATGTCTGGCCACAGTCTTGTGTCTCTAGTGCTACTAATCATTTATGATACTGACGTCCATCTATGCTATGATGTTAAACAGTCCAGCACCTTCTCTCTTGGTCTTCCACCGCCTCTCTTCCCATCTAACTTCCCCGTTGTGACGACATACTCCAAACTTCCCCTTCTCATGACATGCCCACAGAATGTGGACTGTCTACTTCTGGGGCGAGTAACCAGTTCCCATTGTGAGTTAATTTCTTTCAATATATCTCCACTGCTTTTTCTCTCCGTCCACGATTTTCTCATCGTTTTTCTATAAACCACATCTTCCCAGCTTCCACGCAATTCCTCACTCGTCTACTATTTGTCCATGATTATCATCCGTACATCAGGATTAGCTCGGTTTAGCTCTTATGAACTCTTTTTGTTACCTCGATTGACAAAGATAAATCACAGAAAATGTTCTTTATCGTGTGAAATGCTATCTTTGCTTAGTCTATTCTTTATATAACTTCCTTAATACATCTGCCTCCCACTGTTAGTACGCAAATACATTGATTTGTTTCGGACTAACTCCATCCACGTTAATGTTGCATTTGGGTATACACTTTTTCTTTGTAATAACCACTTTTGCACACATCTAACAAACCTATGTAGAAGTTTATACGACAACAGTGAATGCATAGTGAGAGCAACTGGAGGACACTCAGAACCCTTCACCATAAGATCTGGAGTACGACAAGGTTGTGTCCTGTCCCCTCTCTTGTTCATAACATATATAGACAACATATGTAAAGAAACCAGCCAAGCAGAGACAGCAAGAATACCGCATGACGAGAACACAGAAGAAGAACCATCTGCAAATCTAACCATTAGAGAACTCCTGTTTGCAGACGACCAAGCACTAATAGCAAAATCAGAAGCTGAATTACAAGACCACATGAATAGTCTAAACGAAATGTGTAGGGAACATAACATGAAAATTAGCACAAGCAAAACAGAGGTAATGACTATAACTAAAGAAGAACAAACAGCAACAATTCACCTAAACGAACATCCCTTGAAACAAGTAAAGAGCTTCAAGTACCTAGGAAGTATAATATCATCAAATGGCAGATCAGAAGACGAGATCGAAAATAGGTGCAATAAGGCAAATCAACTCATTGGACAAATGGCACCAATACTAAAGAACAAACATGTATCAATAACTACTAAGAAAGCACTTTACAACACAATCTTCCTACCAACTCTGTGCTACCAATGCCAAACCTGGACAATGACAGAAAAAGAGAAAAGAAAAATCACAACAACAGAAATGAGGTTCCTGAGAAGAATACTCAACGTATCAAGAAGAGATAAGATCAGAAATGAAGAAATCAGGACTAAAGTGGGGGTTAAAGCTGCTCTAGATTTTATTAGAAAGCAGCAAGTCAAATGGTTTGGCCATGCAAGTAGGCTACCAGTCAACAGCATGCCACAACAGGCAATGACGTACAGACCAGATGGAAACAGAGGAAGAGGCCGACCACGTAAACGCTGGACGGAGGGAATAACAGAATCCATGGGAATGTCGATATACGAAGCCCATAACCGGGCACTCTCACGAAGTTTATACTTCACCTCGACACCGCAAGGTACAAGAGGAACATGATGAGATGAGATGAGATGAGATGAGAACCACTTTTGCTTTCGTCTTATTCAGACTAAATCTACCAGGAGAACTTTTAATCAGATAGCGGTGGGAACGATTAGTAGTGTGACTCTTCGCTGGCTGTTGAACGAGGGGACGGAGCACGTATGGGAATGTCCTGAGTGTAGTGATGTCGGTTCTTAACTCAACTCAACTCAACTCAGGCTAAATCTTTTGACTTCCTGTTGCAATTATATCTACCGTTTCTTATAACTGCGTTTCACCATAACCAATATCAATAAGCAAGTAGTTCCGTGTCGTGCTATGATACAGAGAGGCGGCAGCATCAGGCAACACAGCAAAAGGGCCGCATGAGCAGCGAAATCAAAATACATTTGAACCATTCAATAATTAAAAATCTTTAAAGGGCGGCATTTCGAAAAGAAAAAAAAAAGACATTTTAGGGGCGGCATTTCGAAGACTTGCATCATAGTGAGAATATCTACTGCACGGCCATGTAAACCAGTGGCGTCACTGGGGTTGGTGTCACCCAGTGCGGTAAACTCTTGGTGTCACCCCTCTAGACTTTCACCATGGTCTTCTTCCGAGTGTTCCTGTACCATATATAATCGCATATAGTAATTGATTTATTTGGTTATTCCGGGATCTAAAATTTAAATATTGAGCACAAGCCACTACTGGCAACGCTGATCGTATTCTGGTATGAACCTAAGGCCTACCCACGTCAATATGGAAGCACTATACTCGAGTTTCGCCCTCGTTTGAGCTCGTCAGTAGTGCGATTGGGCAATCTTGAGCATATAGTAATGTTTGTAAAATAAGTCAAAAAGTTAATAAGGACATAAGAAAGAAAACAAATTGAACAATATAACTTCAATACTTCAGGTAAAACATAAATAAAGAACTTCGACAAACTCGGACAAAGTTAAATTTTTGTTATTTAACATTAAAATTTCTAAAATTAACAATGAACGGTTATGAAACCCGACTAGACAGAGCTATGTCTGCTTTGTCAAATTTGCAATTTTTTTATTTTGGTGTCACCCCTTGATGGTGTCACCCGGTGCGGCCCGCACCCCCCCCCCCCCCCCCCCAGTGACGCCCCTGATGTAAACAAGGCCTAAACGAATAAATAACAACAAATAAATACAAAACGAGATAATGGTTCGACAGATGTGTTCACATCATGTGCCATGCTGGACGGTGTAGGTGGTTATTTTCCTCTCTACACATCTGTGGTCTGTGTTCTTCGCTGATCGTCTGCCTTGCTACTATCATTCCAGGATATTTCCTCAAGGCGTCATAACCTGACCCAAAAACACCGTCCTGGTGTGGGTAGTCAAGTGTGTATACTTGACTCCCCCCTCCCCACTTGAGGAAAAGGTGGAAGGCAACGGCTTACACGCCAAGACAACAACATAAGACTGACTATAAATAGGTTTCTGACTGTACCAACTTTGCATACGACAGCAAGACACTGTGTAGAGATCCATTGCTGTCAACCTTCAATGAAGGTGTCAACATTCTGTTTATCACATTCTAAAATAGAAGTGTCGGAAATTTCCAATTACGTGTTCTGTACAATATTATTTGTAATTGTAGCATACACTCCCAGCGTGGAGGAAGCACACGATGTGGCTTCTGATCATTTTATCGTTTATTCTCTTCGAGCGATTTGGGGGGAAAAGGGGGGGGGGGGGGGAAGAGAAGGAAGGGACGGGATGAGGGCAATAGGAGCTTGAATCCAATGTGTAACATTACAGGTAGTGGTGAATACCCTAGTCGATAACGGGACTTCCCTGACACGTAATCGTCTTCCTGTTCTTGTTAAAGTTAGTTGCAGGACACTGCAGTCAACACCAGCATTTTCTGCTGTTGTGATCTCTTGGCAAGTTTACGTTCAGTAGTTTGCCATTGCTTTCTGAACGACTGACACCCATACCATTTCTTACAAAACCAACGCAAGGCGGTCTGCTGCCAAATCGCGCGCAGGTGTGTTTCGAACGCGGGTATACGGGATCAAGAACCGCGTCCGTAACTCATTCGTCGCGGAGCAGTTCTTGTTCTTGTACTTACCTATTTTACCCATAATGGAGCAAACTTCCCCAGTCAACTCACTTCGAGGCTTGCTTTCTTTTCTCATCTCCCTCGTGTCCTCTCCATATTTATATGTGTTTAATTATTTTCTATATTTCTTTTGCCATGTGTATTCTAGAGAAGGGACTATTTCCTCCGTATCATCACGTGCCATATCATTGTGCGTAAGCGGTGACGGTTCTCAATCTGTTACAAGCGGTGACGGTTCTCCATCTGTCACCAGTCTTGGAGCAAATTCTATGTTCTTGTTCCCATTATGCTATATGACTAAGCTATGAGAGTATTTACCTCTTTGTCTCTCCCTTGCTTGTTCCTAATCAATTATGCCATTTACATATTCAAGTTTATCTCCTCATCTCATCTCATCATGTTCCTCTTGTACCTTGCGGTGTCGAGGTGAAGTATAGACTTCGTGAGAGTGCCCGGTTATGGGCTTCGTATATCGACATTCCCATGGATTCTGTTATTCCCTCCGTCCAACGTTTACGTGGTCGGCCTCTTCCTCTGTTTCCATCTGGTCTGTACATCATTGCTTGTTGTGGCATGCTGTTGACTGGTAGCCTACTTGCATGGCCAAACCATTTGACTTGCTGCTTTCTAATAAAATCTAGAGCAGCTTTAACCCCCACTTTAGTCCTGATTTCTTCATTTCTGATCTTATCTCTTCTTGATACGTTGAGTATTCTTCTCAGGAACCTCATTTCTGTTGTTGTGATTTTTCTTTTCTCTTTTTCTGTCATTGTCCAGGTTTTGCATTGGTAGCACAGAGTTGGTAGGAAGATTGTGTTGTAAAGTGCTTTCTTAGTAGTTATTGATACATGTTTGTTCTTTAGTATTGGTGCCATTTGTCCAATGAGTTGATTTGCCTTATTGCACCTATTTTCGATCTCGTCTTCTGATCTGCCATTTGATGATATTATACTTCCTAGGTACTTGAAGCTCTTTACTTGTTTCAAGGGATGTTCGTTTAGGTGAATTGTTGCTGTTTGTTCTTCTTTAGTTATAGTCATTACCTCTGTTTTGCTTGTGCTAATTTTCATGTTATGTTCCCTACACATTTCGTTTAGACTATTCATGTGGTCTTGTAATTCAGCTTCTGATTTTGCTATTAGTGCTTGGTCGTCCGCAAATGGTTAGATTTGCAGATGGTTCTTCTTCTGTGTTCTCGTCATACGGTATTCTTGCTGTCTCTGCTTGGCTGGTTTCTTTACATATGTTGTCTATATATGTTATGAACAAGAGAGGGGACAGGACACAACCTTGTCGTACTCCATATCTTATGGTGAAGGGTTCTGAGTGTCCTCCAGTTGCTCTCACTATGCATTCACTGTTGTTATATAAACTTCTACATAGGTTTGTTAGATGTGTACTCACTCCATATTGTTTAAGGATTTCCCACAGCTTGTTTCTATCTACCCTATCAAATGCCTTTTCTTGGTCGACAAAGGCTAAGTAGAGTGTTTCATTGAATTCAATTGATTTTTCTATAAGTTGTCTAAGAGCAAAAATGGCGTCTGTGCATCCTTTGTTTTTCCTAAATCCAAGCTGCGTTTCGCTTAGCTGGGGTTCTAAAGTAGTTCGTAATCTTTTTTCAAGAATTTTGCAAAATATTTTCCCAGTATGATTCAACAGTGAAATGCCTCTGTATTGTGTGCAATCTCTTTTGCTGCCTTTGTTTTTCCAAATTGGGATAATTATGGCGTTTCCCCAGTCTCGTGGTGTCTGTTGTTCTACCCAAACATGGTTGAATAGTCTATGTAGCCAAGCTGTTCCTACTTCCCTTGCTGCTTTAATTAGTTCATTTGGTATTTCATCCTGTCCTGGTGATTTGTTCAATGGGGCTAATCTGATGGCTTCTATAATTTCTTCTTTTAGTATGTCTGGTTCTAGTTCCTCGGTGACATCTGTGTAGGTCTCTTGAATTCCTGTGACATCTGATGTGATGTTGAGAAGTTGTTCGAAATACTGCTTCCATCTTATTAGGATCTGTTTTTGTTCACTTATTGGTTCTCCATTTTCGCTGTTAATTATTTCAGTTGGGTCAAAGGGTTCTCCTCTGGTTCGCATTGCACTTATCTTTTTGTAGAAGTTTCTGGTTGCCTCCTTGTAGTTTTTATTTAGGGTTTCTCCATACTCTTCCCAGTCTTTTTGTTTTTCCCTCTTTACTATTCTACTCACATGTCTTCTCGCTATTCTGTATTCTCTGTAATCACATTCCTGTTTGCTCTTCAACCACTTTTTATATTTTTCCTTTTTTTCTTTTACCGCTTTCTTTACTTCTGCGTTCCACCAACTTGTTATTTTCTTTATCCGTGTTTTGCGTTTTTTCGTGGTTCCGCATGTTATTTTTGCAGTATTTAAAATGCTTGATTTGAACATCTCCCATTCTTCTTCCACTGTTTTTCTTTCCGTAGGTAATTTTACAAAGAGTTCAGTTAGTTCTTTCTTATAATTTTCCCTTACTGCCTCGTCTTTAAGGTTTTTTAAGTTTACTGATTCGCATGGCATGTATTTTCCTGCTCTTTGTTTTCTTCTTCTAATGGTTCTTATTGTGGCAACAACTGCTTTATGATCTGTGTTTATACTGAAATTGGGCACTGCTCTTGCATCTAATATATTTCTCTTTCTGTTATTTCTTGTTAATATAAAATCAATTTGGCTTTTAGTATCTAGATTGTTCCATTTATACCAGGTGTATACTTGCGAATCTTTGTGTTTACAGAATTTGTTTGTTATATAGAGGTCGTGTTGGCTGCAAAGCTCTATCAGTCTACTTCCGTTATCATTCCTTTCATTTTGCTGATCTCCAAATGCTCCCAGGTATTTTTCTATGCCCACTCTGTTATGCCCTAGTCTTGCATTGAAGTCTCCCATAACTATGATGTTGTCCTGCTTATTTATTTTATTTAGCACATCATGTATGTCTTCGTAGAAGTCCTCGCATTCTTGCTCATTATTGTTTGCATTACATGGTGCGTATATCTGTACATATGTTGTGATTGTTTGTTCTTTTATTCTCACTGTTATGATTCTTTCTGATATATATTTTATTTCTAGTATTCCTCTTGCTAGCCGTGGTACGATGACTATTCCCACACTGTGTCTTGCCCTTTCTTGCTGTTCTACTCCAGAGTAAACAAACGTGTAACTGCGGTGGAGCTCCTTGCATCCTTTCCCTTTTGTTCTGGTGTCCGCTATTCCCATCAGACCAATATTCCTCTCCTTCATTGTTTCTATAAGCTCTTCTTCTTTACTATTGAAACCTCAGACGTTCATTGTGTCTATTTTTTGAATCGCTGATCTATCTCGTAGTCCATTAACATTGCCGGGTCGATTGCCGTTTGGGTCAGTCCGTTTATACTTCTTAGTTTTTCTACGAGCAGTATGAAGATCCCCTGCCGGCTTGCTAGGCCAGTCGCAGGTTTAGGACACTAATCTGACCACGGGGAGTCCATCCCCTATGGCGAGCCATAGCCCCGTTAGCCCATGACCTCGCGGTCATGGTTGCCCGGTCTGCACCACGTGGAGGTGGGGGTTGACTTGTGTAGTCTGCGGGTCATCGGCAGGCTACTAATTTTCGCTCTTCACCCCTCCTGGGAGAGGCTAGCCGATCCTAACCCTGCTGGCTGCAGGGCCAGGCGCATTCCACACCTTACAGACCCAGTTTATCTCCTCATAACGTGAAAAAAAAAAAAAAATGAATGGCTATGTCAAATTTCGCTTATCAGTTTACTGTTTTCATTTGTTTCTTGAATAACTGTCTTATTAATGTGTTATTCTATAGCAGTGGTTCTGAACCGGTGGGGAATTCCCCCCCCCCGGGGGGGGGGGGATTTTAGGATTTCCAGAAGGGGGTGGGGGGAATTAAGATGATTTCAAGATAGCTTAATACAAGAAACGATTACTGGATATTGTTTTTCCCTCCATACTTTACAGTTCTGATTTGTCTCGTCCTTCTGAAATTCGTTGTATAGCGTAAGTAGACCCGCAAATCACGTTTTATGTAGACGTCTAGACTTGTTCTAGTATGTGTTATTAAATTTAGCTTCCATTTTTACGTATACTGTGTAGGGGCGGGCGTGAATTTATAATGGAGGAGATACGAAAGGGTGGGGGGGGGGAGAGAGAGAGAAAATGGCATTCTGAACATGTGGTGAAGGGGTGCATAGGCCAAAGAAGGTTGAGAACCACTATTCTATAGTATCCTATGCGCTTTCTCCATGGTTAAATGCTTGCTGTCATTAGATTATTTTTTTTTCCGGCTTGTCTGCATAATGTTTCACATACACACAACACTATGTGTTTTATATAATACTAGACATCTGTAAATCTATTAATTGTCACAGTAAATAAATCTTCTGTATACCGTCGCGAACTTGAGACTATAATTAACAACTATCTGTCGGCTAATCTCAAGCTAATTCACAACCTGCTCGCATGGTTACACCATACACTTGCTGAGCGGTGGGAAGATGGGTAGGCTAAACATGTACTCCACTTTGCCTAAAGCTGTCCTGTAGGCTAGCGGAGGGAAGGGGGTGCCTTACTTTTCATTTGGTAGGTGAGTGGCATGCTTCAGTTTAAAAAGAAAATCAAAGATAAGGATCATCGGTTGGATCTTTTCTCCTGGACATGTTGGTGTGTTTGGAAACGAGCAGGCGGACAAATTGGCTGAGTATGCATTGCTGGGTGGCGTGTTGGTGCACGATAAGGCATATGTGGTCATTGCCCTTTAGGATTATATGTATAGTGTGGAAGAACATATAAATTATCGAGGCCTGGAGAGAATAGTGCGGCGGCGAGGGACTAGAGAATTTGGCAGACACTCAGTACTCCAAACAAAGGCTAAAGGGACACATAATCAGACTGCAGCTGGTACCACTAGTATTGAGTCTTTTCGCTCGTTGTTGAAGATAAGAACAGATGGCATAAGGGAATGTCCCGAGTGCTGTGATTTTGTAATGTCGGTCAACGCAACTCGATTCAACGCAACGCAACTCAACTCGACTCAACTCAACGCAGTGCAACTCAGCTCAACTCCTTTGACGGGTTAACCACACCCGGCCACACTGCTATTGTGTTAGCAGATACTCTCAATGTGTGTCATATTCAGCTCTTGATTCGCTGGGATTTGTTTAGTTTACTCCATAAGAGTGTTATGTGTGTTATACACATGTACTTCGACGTATGACTAACTGGACACCAAGCGTCGAAGTACACATGTTCCTGCAGCCAGGCGCTATCATCATTTGAAGGTGATGGGTTCGAATTCGGTGCCGGTAACTAACGCTTTACATTTTAATGTTGTCTAGTGTGTCCTCTAGTCTCTACTTCTTTCTTCTACTTCCATGAGCGCAAAACAAAACAAATAAACAAACTGAAAAAAAAACAAAAAAAAAACACACACATGAGAATTTATTTATGAACTATCGTAAGGGTAATTAATTTTTTGTTTATTTTTGTGGCATTTGCAAATTGTTTTCATACAAAATGTATGTTGTATTATCTTTGTATGTATGAGGAACTTTACGTTTATATGCCACCATTTCTTTTGAATAGTCCCAAAGGTTGTCTGTTTTAAACATCTATTTCTATGTGGCTTGGGGGGATAGTGAAATAGCTTCCCCGTTATATCGAGTCGAGGATTTGAAATTAGCAACTGATGATTTCGAGGTAAACCACTTTGCGTTCTTTTTCGATGGTATTAGACGTTGTCTGTTCAGAAAAAAAGCAATGGTAAACTACTGAGCTAAATTGTCAAAGTAAATCACAAACAGCCAATACATACCGGGGTTGAATGTAATGTCCTGTAAATGACATGCGACTGACTAAACTTTTTTCTCAGTTGCTGGAAAATTCCATGTCTGGACAGATGTGAAATATGTTTTAGTGTGTTGCAGTTTGTGTTGGTTTTGTCTGTTTTACCACGACAGATTTGTAGCATTATGTTTATTGCTGAAAGATAAAACTTATTCAAGTCCTTAGATAAATAGGCTTTAATAATAATAATAATAATAATAATAATAATAATAATAATAATAATAATAATAATAATAATAATAATAATAATAATAATAACAAGAAGAAGAAGAAGAAGAAGAATATGAAGATGAAGCATAGAAAAACAGAGAATAGGATTTAAAAAACATCGATGACTCAGATGTTTTTCAGCATCCTCTGTAAAAAAAAAAAAAAAAACCCACCCCTTTACGCGTCTTAAGGCACAGAGGTAATATGTAGCTTAGTATGTGTGGTGTGTACGTGGGGGTGGGTGGTTTCTAGTACTCTCTATTTCAAGTGTAAAATCATAGTAAGACTTTAATAAATACTGATGAATGTAACTGTGGAGTTGGTAAAATGATAGTTAAACATTTGCTGCTAAGTGTCCAACGCTTGCAAAACAGAAAATTGCTTTGGCATACTCTGCTCCATGTAAGGACGAACTCTGTGGAGATATCAACAAGCTCAAGTTGACTGCTGAGTTCTTTAAATATAGTCAGGTGAAGTCTGAAGGTGGAATGATGGTGATGATGATGATGATGATGATGATGATGATGATGATGATGATGATGATGATAATAATAATAATAATAATAATAACCCACCCATCATGTGCCATGCCGGTAAGCGTGGGCGGTCATGTTTTGCCATCTCACTTGATCACTAGAGTCGTGGATCAGCTCCGTGTTTCTGTCTCGACCATGCGACGAGGCCAAGCCATCCAGGTGTTTGCTTCTAGGTCTTCCCATTGGTCTGTTCCCCTCGATCTTACCAGTTGTCACCAAGTTCTCCAATTCATTTCTTCTCATAACATGCCCAAAAATTGTGTCTGTCTACGTCTAATATCTCTAATCAGTTTACGATCTTCATTTGTTTCTTGAAGGACTTGTTCATTGGTCTTTCTGGCTGTCCATGGTATTCTTTGCATTTTCCTCAGAAACCATATTTCTACAGCCATCAGATGTTTTTCAGCTTGTCTGCTCATTGTCCAAGCTTCACATCCATATAAAAGTACAGGTTCTATGTAGCACTTCAACACTCTTTTTCTCGTTTCAATTGACATCTTTTTATTAGTCATTATGTTTCTCATCTTGCTAAAGGCTACGTTTGCCATGGGGAATCTTGTTCTATCTCTTCATGGCATCTCCCATCAGATGTTATGACTATTCCGAGATAATTGTACCTATTCACTTGTTGAAGAATATTCCGATTTACTTGTATATTACATTGTGGTATTTCGTTCTTCCTAGTGACGGCCATAATCTGTGTCTTTTTACAATTTAATTGTAATCCTAGTTGTTCACTGTGTGCAACAACTGCATCTACTAAATGTTGCAGGCCCTGTTCATTGTCTGCAATCAAGACTGTATCATCTGCATATCTAATGTTATTGATGCATCGTCCCCCAAAGTTGATTCCTTCAATATCTTCAATAATAATAATACTAATAATAATAAGAAAACTAAGAAGAGGAAGAGAAGGAGTTCATCATACATTATAAACAAATGTAAGCTTTACAGCAAGACCAATAAAATATTTGTTATTACAGTTTCTATTTAATTCTTCTGATCTTGAGTAATGATTACACGCATACACACACTCGCGCGCGCGCGCGCACACACACACACACACACACACACACACACACACACACTGTATGTCTGGGAATTGTGAAACTGTGTTCACTAACCCTTACATCACACACACACACACACATGAAACAATAATTGTTATTTACTGACAATAATTACTTTCTTCCACTGTTTTTTTTTATTTCGTTTTTTTGCCATTACAAAAGATGAGCAGACTAAACATTTCCAAACTCTAATATTCACACGTTGACTCAATTCCATATTAATTGTCACCAAGTACAGCCGGCTCTGTGGCAAAGGGGTTACGAATGCAGTTCGTAATCGCGCATACCGCGTTCGAAAAAGCTGCAGGCAATTTGCAAACAGACCTCCTTTCGTTGGTTTCCATATAATGGTATGAGTGCCGATCGTTCAGAAAGCAAGGGCAAACTACTGAACGTAAACTTGTCCAGGAATCACAAACAGCCCCAAAATGCTGGAGTTGACTAATTAACTAAAAGCTTGCTTTAAAACAGAGAAGTACACATATTTGAAATTATTACACTGAGAATCAATGAATTCTGTTACTTGCAGTGCCAGCACCTTCTTCTGATCATCTGGTGGAAACGATTTGTCCAACCGACAAGCCTCACAAGTGTCCTCCTTATGGGGTGTGCTATGGCAGATACTATTACTGTAGTGCAGCTTCCAAGAGTGCAGAACCTTGCATTAGTGAAACTATTCTGATGGATCTAGACAGCCGTAAGAAACTGTGCCAGGACATTGCTGAAGGAAAGAATATAACAGAGTTGGTCAGACATCCAGCGTGTACTCTGAAAGCTGACTGCTTTAACGAATTCGAAACCCTGTTTTATCCTTCAAAAGATGGTAATTACTTACTTACGTTGTGTGATCTAGATGTTTTTTCTTAGTCTCAATAAACCGCTTTTATGAAGTTATTTATTTTCAGTTACCATATAGACAATGTCGGTCTCTCTGGCTGTGGGGTTACAACACTTTCTCTCTGTAATCCCGTTTACCACGCAGAGTCTCGTAGCGGAGCGAGAGCTGAGGCGGTTCGACCCCCGCTGGTGACTTGCGGGATACTGAGCCGGCCGCTCAGAAAGCAATGGCAAACTACTGAGCGTAATCTTGCCAAGAGATCAACATACAGCTGAAAGATGCTGCTGTTGACAGCTAAGTCCTGTAAAGGATATGCTAAAAAAAAAAAATATAGACAATAACAATGAACAAAAATTTAGGAAGTCGAATAGCGGCCCTGGAGATGTGGATATACTGAAGAATATGTCGTATTTCATGGAAACAAAAAAAAAAAAAAAAAAAAATCAAATACAGCGGTTCTATAAAAACTGGGAATGAAAAGAGAGTTGATGAAAGAAATAAAAAAGAGGCCAGTGAAATATTTTGGCCACGTTAAAAGACATAACAATCTTATAAAATACTGGCGGGTAAGGTTGAAGACAAGGCGAGCAAGAAGTAGACAACGATACAAGTGGGAAGATACCACACCAACCAGAGATGGACGAACAGCAATCTGACAGAATGTACAGTCAGGGCGAGAGACAGACAATTTTGAAGATCCATTGCAGCCAACCTTCATTGTGGAGACGGCACCTGATTGATTGATACAGACAGTTGGATCAAAAACATGTTTAGTCGCTGTTCTCTTGTCTTTTAGACCACACATTTAGCACCCAGCACATACACACATACAAACGCACATATCTTTCTTGATTTCAAGTCTACTAGAAATGCAAAACCTCATTGTCATCTATAATCTTTCAAATGCCCTCGGTGGTTTTACTACCCACTTTTGGTATCACTGATCTAGACCAACTGTAAACATTGCTAGTTCCCATTCCGACTACCAAATGTCAGACTTATTACTTTCTTGTGTATCGCTCTTATACTTACCCACTCACCCATACACTGATTAATCTGCGCTTTCGTTTGATTAACTTTTAGCATTCCACAAGAAACTTGTTGATGCAAGCATTTCAGGCCGAAAAATCTGAAAGCTATGAACAAAATGCCGGCTTCGTGGCTTAGAGGTTATGACTTTTCTCCGTAATCTCGTATACTCTCGTCAGGTAACGTGATGACACTTCAAATCAGCAGTGGTTCGAATCGCATCGGTAACTTACGGGGTATGTGAGCCGGCCGCTCAGAAAGCAATGGCAAACTACTGAGCGTAATCTTGCCAAGAGATCAACATACAGCTGAAAGATGCTGGTGTTGACAGCTAAGTCCTGTAAAGGATATGCTTAAAAAAAAAAAATGAACAAAATGCACCCCTTTTTTTTTCTTGATACGAGAAATACGGACCTGGTTAAACAGGTAATGCATACGTCTTTATTCAATAAAATAATTAAATGTGTGTGAAGTAATAATGTTAAAATTGATATTTTCTTCTTTCAGTTGCAGACAATGACATCACATGCCCATTGTCGTGTATTCTGGGAATATTTTTAGTCATCGCAACTGTCATAATAGTTATCGCAGCTTTTACTTTTGCAATTCGATACCGCAGAAAGAAGGCAAAGAAAATCAAACATGAGACAGAACAACAAAGAATGCTTTACAATAATAATGGTAAGTTGCATAGTACATAATAACCTTGAGGCAAATCCTTCTCCGACTTCAGAGGTATTTGTAACTTACATCCCCAAGTCGAGGACAGGAAGTCAACATTTTAAGTCCAAGTGACCAGCGTGTGGAAATAACCCACTACGCCGTGACCAGAAGAGAAATTTTAAGCTCCATTAATCTCTCAACCACGCTCACCTAGGCGGGGCCCATAACAAGTGGCAAACAAAAGAAACTCTGCAGCCTACTTGCATCTCGTTAGAGATGTCTAAAGAGGGTTGGCATAAGACTGGATACCTCAACCAGTTGATAACTTTAGCTGCAAAATCTAACCATACATGAACAAGTCTACAAAAGGCCTAGCGTGAGTTGGCTGAATGCCGTTGGGAGATGAAAGACAGAAGAAAAGTAATTATGTTTTATTTGTATGCATTTTGCTTTACATGTGCATTCTACTAAGATTAAAGATGTTTATTCTGTTTTTTGTTTGTTTGTTTGTTTTGTATGTTTGTTCGTCAAAAATGTTAATACACATATAACTGTCTTTTATAACAAAATGTGACATTTACACAGAGAACTGTATTTGTAGAGTGTAACATGCACTTGTTGTCATAGCTATAGATAATGTTTCTGATTGGTCAAATAGTAGTTTTATATTTAAGTAAATGCACGTTTTCCTCATTAAATTAATTTAACAATTTAAATGTAAGAATGCAGTTTAATACATTTTCAATTTACAAATGATACATAGAGAAATAAATGTAATAAGAATATAACAGATTACATCTCTGCACATAGACATCACTGCAGAAATACACAGAAATAGTGAGGATGTAGCAAAATCAGTCAGTTTGATAAATGTAGAAATAATGTAGTCTATTTTCCAATGTTGCAGACAGTGAAGCTGGTAACATACAAATGAATAACATGAAGAATGAACATCTTTTGGAGAATGATGACCAAAGGCAGCAGCCAGCAGACCCTGACCCCAATTACACAGATAACAATACAGAACCGATACCCCTGGTTAGACGTGGCGGAGATGATGCAGCCAATGCTCGTAACCCGCCAGACTCTGGCAGAGTTACAGATCCTGCAGCGACTGATATAAATACAGGTGCATCCTTTAGCGCTGTCAGTTATAGGAATAGCAATCATTCATCAGACAGCTCATCTGCTTCCATTGGTAGTGAGCTTCCAGAAGAGAACCGGCCCAGTACTTCCTCAAACATAACACGCCAAGAAGATCATCCAGCAGAGGTAGAGCATAGATTGCAGAGAGCTGTGCACATGCCTTCAAGCGAACCAAGTGGCTCAGCCCAGATAGTAACCAACCACACCGCATACAGCCCCACAAATAATGGAAACCTTGAATAATCTCGCATTGGGGTTGAATTCTCAACACTAATGATGAATTGAAATGACCTTCATTGACTCAATCTTGAATAATATTACATTGTATTTAAGCTCTTAACACAGATGACGAACATAAATGGTCCTCTTGAACTTCATCTTGAATAATCTCACGTTGGACTTTTCTCAAAACTGACGATGATTGTAATGGCCTCCCTTGACTCGGTCTTGAACAATCTTACACTGGACTTAAGTTGTTAACAACGATGAAGAACATAAATGGTCTCTCTTAACTCAGTCTTGAATAATCTAGCATTGGGATTGAATTCTCAACACTGACTGGCACCTTGCCGCCTTGACAAATGATAATTTGTAAAATGGAGTTATATTTCTCCATGGCACACAGCCTGGGCTGAATGTAGAGATCACATGTTGCCCACGCAACATGATCCCTATATCGGCCTGCCTAGTTTACTCGAGAGGAAGAGTAACAGAAGCTGCCGGATCAGCAAAGCAATGCTCTAACTGTTCGCCTGTCGTATCTTTCACCCCAGACCAGTTGCTGAGCAAGGCTTAGGGCCTGGTCTGCCCTGAAATGTCATTTAGTCTTTAGGTTGCATTTCCTCACACTAGAGTAAGGCTTGTACCCTTCCAATTGCACTTCTCCGCCCAAATCTGTTGGCACAATGTGGGGTGTCGGGTTTGGTTAGCGCCGCCCAACATTCAGCGCTAACAGAAAGCAGGTAGTACCGTCTACTGTCATTCGGTAGCTTTGTCATATCTGACTAAGACCTGATTAACATTCTCAACACTAATGATAAAACAAATGGCCTTTCTTGCTGAATCTGGAATAATCTCACATTGGAGTTGAGTTATCAACACTAATGATGACCATAAATAGTCTTCTTGAACTCATTCTTGAATAATCTCGCATTGGGGTTGAGTTCTCAACATTGATGATGAACAAAATCTTCTTGAACTCATTCTTGAATAATCTCACATTGGGGTTGAGTTCTGAACATTGATGATGAACACAAACAGTCTTCTGAACACACATCTAACAACCTATCAAATGTTGAGCAGGCGCCATGATCAAACAAATGTAATTTTCTCAACTCATTCCAAACATGGAGTGCTGATTGTCTGTAAATATGAACCTAGCACCATATATACTATATGTCTCACGTGACAGAGGTCCTTCACTGTAGTTTTTAAAACTAGACAAATGGTTATATATGGACTGGTTACTTCGTTCGTCTCATTCTTTTCTGAATGCAACCCACCTTGGTTATGTATAGGCAGCCTGCCAGTATGTGCAGTTATTGCTACAGAAACAAGTTCAGTCTACCAATAGTGCAGCTTGGACAACCTCAGTGCTGTGTGTTTATTGTTAATACAAAATATTATTTACTCGTAGTAGTGCCTTCTGACCGGATTTGTGGCGATTGTGTTACAGACTCAGTTCATAATTCTGCATACCACATTCGAAACACAGCTGTGGGCGATTTGGCAGCAGGCCGCATTGCACTGGTTTTTTTTAATGAAAAGGTTTGAATGCTGATCATTCAGAAAGCAGTGGCAAACTACTGAACGTAAACTTGCAAAGAAATCACAAACAGCAAAAATGCTAGGTTGACTGCGACGTCCTGTAAAGGATATGGAACTAATTTAAAAGTGCCTTCAGACTTCAGGGGGAGGTAAGATTGTTTGGCATTAGACATTCACACTTCTGGACATGTTAGTTGAGGTCAATGTGTGCTCAGATCAGGATTCATCTTCTTTGTTTGTTCTCAGATAATTAAGTCTGTCTCTTTAATAAAGCTGAAGGTATATTTGGAATTATTGTCATCACCACACGGGTTATCATTCCTGTTGTTTTATTGTGCTAAACACAGACAACTTCAGATTGAACCCAGAAGAGGCAGCCCCCCTCTCTGTCCCTCTCTCACCTCCTCTCTCTCTCTCTCTCTCTCTCTCTCTCTCTCTCTCTCTCTCTCTCTCTCTCTCTCTCTCTCTCTCTCTCTCTCTCAGCATGATCCCTCTCTTGGCCTGCCTTGCTTTCTCCAGAGGAAAGGTAATACCAATACGTCTGGAACAAAACAAGCTGCAGATGTTGCCGGATCAGCATCACACCTCCCCGCCACTTGGGGTGGATAACAGACAGGGTCCCCACACCTAGGAGGGAATATGAATTAGAGGCGTTCAGCCATAATCCCTCAGATGTTGTCCTTTTGCTCTATGCGAGGTTTTGACTGAATAAGTAAAACCTGCTCGACTGATTTAATGAGACATTCTTGGTTTCACCGTGAGACAGTGTGAACTTAGACATGCATCGCTTAATCTTTGAGACAAGCATATTACTACTGGCAGTAATCCAAGTAGGATCGTGTCATCTAATGAACTTCGACTGACTTAATGAGCCATTCGCGGTTATACCGCGAGGCAGCTTTCAACATGTAACACATTTTAAATACCCTATATAGCATTAAAACATCGCCATGACTATCTATATCAGTGGTTCTCAACCTTTTTTTGGCCCATTCCCCCTTCATCATATTTTCAGAACGTCATTCCCCCCTTTCGTATTTCCTCCCTACAATCCCCCCCCCCCCCCCCAGTATACGTGATAATTGAAGCTAAATTTAATAACACACACTAAAACAAGCCTAAAACATGATTTACGAGTCTACTTACGTTATAAAATGAATTTCAGAAGGGTAAGACGTACAGAACCATAAAGTATGAAGGGAAAAACAATATCAAGTAATTGGTTCTTGTATTAACACGATCTTGAAATAATGTTCACCCCCCCCCCCGGAAACCCTAAAACTCCCCCCTGGGAGGGGGGGGGGGAATTCCCCACCGGTTGAGAACCACTGATCTATATCTTACAACAAATGCATATTTGTCTGATTCTTGAATCTGTATCATTTCAGAAATCTATATTAAAAAGAACAATTAGTTTCTGCAAAGTTATTTACTGTCATAGAACACACAGTGTAAGCATAAAGTATTGAAATGCTGTTTGGTTATTCCAGATGTATTTTTGATTGGAAAATATTTCCAGCTCAAGACTTCATACATATAATAAACCATGTTCAGTTGATGTTATTTTAACTATCACGCAACTTATCCACTGCCGGCACGGGGAGGTAGTGACGAAAAAAAAAAACACACAGGACTCTTGCTAGCCGAAATGGCCGAAAGAATTTAGAGCAATGGTGCTTAAAATTCCGGTGCGCTGAAGGCGGGGTAAAGAGTTCAGTCCATACACCGGCATTAGTTTGGACTTAAAACGGTGACTGCTCATTCAGAAATCAACGTAAAATTGCCTAGACAATTAACCTAGTGTTGGTTGATCACAGCGCCCTGCAAAGGACATGCAAAATTCACACACACACACACACACACACACACACACACACACACACACACGCACGCATGCACGCATACACAAAATGAGGCCCCGTATTGGAATAACAGTACAGGACTCTACCAAGGTCCCATAACTGGAATGAGTGAATGGTGGCTGTAGCAAATACAAAAGGGTCCCATAACTGGAATGAGTGAATGGTGGCTGTAGCAAATACAAAAGGGTCACATAAGTAAGAAATCCATGACAGGTCTAAACAACCAGTAGGGAATTTATTTGATGCTAAACAATACTTCTCACGAAAGTACGGAGGAAAGTGAAGGAAAAGTGTTAGTCGCAGGCCCTGGAACTCCAATTATTCCTTCCCTCGATGCCTAACGGCGTAAGTGGATGACAAACAAACAGAATTACCACTACATGAGTGTCTAAGATTTGCACTAGATAAATTTTATTGTGAATAATTAATTTATTATTAACTGAACAAATCAGTTTATTTACTTGCTTTAATGTAATTTAATGTTTATGTTCATCATAAACTAACATTCCAGTCTTGTTTTTCATTAGTGCCTTATTAAATGCAGCTTCTTTTGTTAACTATTTTGAATGTATGCACAAGCTTATACAAGAACACAACATTGCACAAGCACTTCGTTTTTATATTTGTATGAGTAGGTTTTACTTTTTTAAAACTATTTGTTAATAACACATCTCGTGTGTGTTAATTTACATAGCCATATATAATTTATTCCACTTTTATAGTTTAAAATCCAGTGCAGCTAGTTGCCTTCAATCATTTTCTATGATCTGATAAGGGTGTACATAGTTTTTGTTGCTGTGTGCATTAAGCAATTACAACGTATCCGTTAGTGTAACGGTTAGGGCGTTACAAAACAACGACATGAGCCCGGCCGAACAATTTTTCGATTGCAGCTCTTCCCTATGGAAGGTAAAGACCGGCCTTCTATTTCTCCGAGAACACAGGCCTACACAGATGCGATGGTTCTAACACTACACATACACACGGCAGGTTCCTGCTATGGTACTTTTTTTTTTTTTTAAAGGCACTTTCATACAATTTTTAGAATCACCGTGGTCTAGTGATTAGTGCTCTCGCTTTAAACACATTAGGTTGATTGGATGGTTGGTAGGCTGGCTGGTTGATGAGTTGGTGCATCCTCTGGAAGGCTTGATTTTAACTTTTAACTGGTAGAGTGCCAAACAAAAACTTGGTTTGGAGCAAACAAAAATGGATCGTGGAAAATATGAGTTAAAAGTTGTTAATATGGTAGCAGACATGTTGGCCATGACTCCTGCATGGATATAAAGGTAAATCAGTGTCACCAGACTTCACAGCCCAGTGTCCAGGGAGAAGATAGGCTGGGATTTTATCCTCAATATTCACAGGGTTTGATATCGCCCAACCGTCATGGTTCTTGAGTTAGCCGTCTCCAAAAATAATTACGAGATAATTTTCAGAAATATTTTGAAAATAGACGTTGCTGAGTGGAGGAGCTGATCACTTCACCTCTTGTTACTGTAGCCTAGTATATGTGAAGAACTAACACTTCACGCCACAGCAGCAGTATCCTCCATGGGATTGGTTTTATCTTTGGCGCAGTTAAATAGTAATATTCATTACAGCATAGTGATTAGTGCACTGCCTTAGGAGTACAATGGAATGGGTTCAATTCCCGTTGAGGGTGGATTTGTTTCTGACCCCGAACAACTATAGGAGGTATAACCCAGTGTTGTGAAATAGGGAAAGAAACTGGTACACACACATCATAATGCCTTGACCTGGTAACATAGGTCAATTACTTTTACTTGCGCAACTACGGGCTATTTGGCAGCAGACCGCCTTGCATTGGTTTTTTACGAAATGGTATGGGTGTCAGTCGTTCAGAAAACAATGGCAAACTACTGAACGTAAACTTGTCAAGAGACAACAGCACAAAAAAAAAAAAATGCTGGTGTTTACTGCGACGTCCTGTAAAGGATGTGCAACTAACTTTTTTTTACTATTACTTGAGGGGAGCAACGTTTGCATAGCGGCTAAACGCTCGCCTGCCGTACTGCTGATTTTGAGTTCGATCCGCGTCAGGGCGGTTTCGAATTGTAAAAATTGACTTGTACTGCCAGGTCTACCCAGCCTGAAATGCGTACCAGGATATGTCTTGGGAAGTAAAAGCGACTGGCGTGATACTGACCACATCACATACAAGTCTGGGTCTAGCACCATGTACACAATGCCTAAGTCCTTAGGCATGTAAAAGTGACCTTTACTTTACTTACTGGCAAAGTGGGGAAGGGGCTATGGACGCAGTTCGTAATCCCTCATACTGCGTTCAAAACACAGCTGTGGGGAATTTGGAAGCTCACTGCCTTGCATTGGTTTTCATACAATGGCATTCTGGTGTGCTGATGCCGAGGTTAGCGGTTCAACGCCTACACCGACAGCTGGTTTAAAATGTTGACCTGTCGTCTTTGACTTGGGGACGTAAATTACAAGTACCTCTGAAGTCGGAGTGGGTTCGCCTGATGGCGAGGGACACTGTTAATAGGGAAAGCTAATCCACACGCAAAATTCAGTCCATCACTACCATAAATAGTGTGTATGGACTACGCTTGAGTTCAAAGCGAGCGAACGCAAAAAAATACAATGATATGAGCACTGGTCGTTCAGAAGTAATGGCACACTACTGAACGTACACTGGCCAAGAAATCACAAACAGCCAAAAGATGCTGGGGTTGACTGCGATGTCCCATAAAGGATATGCAACTAACTTTTTTTTACTTTACTTACTTGCTATTACTTGTTGCCCCTTCACTAATAATTATGATTTACCACGTCATGTTTGTAATTATTTTATAATTATTGTTTACTTAGTGTTACGTTTCTATGTTGCCTAAAAAGGGTACCAGGAAATCTGCTGGGAAAGAAAGGCACCCAGCGTGATACTGACCGTATCCCCCATTGAGTGCTGATTGGTCAATACAATCATGCCCAATACACCCCAAGACACATAAAAGGGTCATGTACTTACGTTTCTATGTTGATATTTATATTCTTTAATATTTTTTCAACAAATGTTGATAATCTATATTGAATAATAATCAATAATCCATGTAGAAAACATGACTGCTGTTGTGAAAATTCTGCCTTTCAGTAATTCACGTTTTTAATAAAATTTTCATATTGGATGCAGAGAATTTATATATATACACAGTTATGCTTAACTTTTAATATTATTTTGTGATTTATCATCATCATAGTTGTCATCATCATCATGTGCCTAGCCAGCTGGCATAGGCGTCCATGGCTCTCCACAGATCTGGGTCCTTGGTGCTTTGGGTGAATTCTGCTGATGATATCCCTCCATGCCACCGTCTCAGTCCATCCAGCATAATTTCTCTTGGTCTGTCACTTCCTCTTTTACCACTGATCTTTCCAGTTGCCAAGATTATATCCAATGTTTCTCTTCTTATGTTATTAAATAAGATGTGGCATTGTTTAGTATGCAACATTAATATTGTATTTATACCAGTATTTATACAGTATTGACAAGCATGAAATATTTGACTGTATATATCTCAAAATATAACAAATATGGTGGGTTGAGTTCTTGCAGAAAAAACTAATATAAAACCTATATGATATTACTTAAGCAGATCTACGAGGATCTCAATTATGCTATTTGTTTTAAATCTGGATATTTATACAAGGTGTGTCTAAAACGTAAAGCGACTGAACACATGACGTGAAAGCTGGCACCACTGTCACTAGTTCTCCGACACAGATCGATCTGCACATTCACACTTGATGTTCAATGAAGAAAATTATCTGAATAGAATTAATTTGTAGTTTGTTGTTAATAAACATATCACAGGTCCAGCTTTTCTACTGTTTAGGCATATCACATTTTGTGGAAGACCCACCCGCAGGACATCTTCCCCATCACGGTCCGGCAAAAAGTCTCTCAGTCCCTTGCCAGTTCTCTTGCCTCATGCACCATCATGGCTAATGTGTCTGCAATATCATGTGTCCATCTGTCAACATGACTCAATGGATAAGAGCAACAATTTGCACTTCATACTCATTCTTGTAGATGTGTACAGTTCTGTACAGTCTGTTAGGGTAAGCATCATTTAGAAGATGTTATGTACTTAATGAGTGTACTTCATTAACTAGTTTGTTATCACATAAATAAATAAAGCTTCACGACTCATGCTGATTAAATTTGTGAAACTGTTATTATTGCTTTACTGTTTAAATGTCTGAAACAACCTCTATGCACAATCTCATGTTTAACATTTTTTACCCAGAAGATCATGGCAGCATAACAACAAGAAGAAAACCACAAATGTGTTGCTGTCACAGGGACCAAATAAACAATGAGTGCACATTGGAAAAATATACAATGTGTCATATTTCTTTAGTATACTTCAACCAAATGTATGAGGGCGAGTCAATAAGTAAGTCACACAGTTCTGTGGGATGGCAGGTAAATGTAGTTGTTGTTTTCTACAGGTGTCATTAGGTGACAGCAACATCGACCTTTATATTCCCGTTCGTCAGGTGGCGCTAGGTGTCTCATGCGCATGTGCAGCGCATAAACAAAATGGCGACTGTACTTACGGAGTGTACAACCGAAGAGCAACGTGCTGTTGTGCGTTTTTGTGTGTGTGGGCAAAAGGACTGCCTGCAAAGGAGATTCATAAGGAAATGTTTCCTGTTTATGCTGACAAATGTTTGTCCCATAAAGCGGTGCATAGCTGGGTAGAAAAATTTTCTCAACGACGCTCTAAAATTGTTGATGAAATCCGATCTGGTCGTCCTGTTGAAATTGCAACAGAAGCATCTATGCAGTGGGTGGAGGAGATAATTAGAGGTGACGGGCGATTAACAATACACTCTGCAGCATCTGCAATAAGGTGCTCACATGGTTCAGCATACAGCATAATGCATGATCGATTGAAATTTAAGAAAGTGTGCTCAAGGTGGGTACCCAGACAATTGAAGGAGGAACACAAAATGAACCGATTTTGACTGTCCTTGCATCATCTCTGTCGATACGAAGATGAAGGAGACGACATGCTGAACAGGATTGTTCTGGGGACGAATCATGAGTGCATGACTACCAGCCCAAATCAAAGCGTGCTTCAATGCAATGGAAACATCCTTCTTTGCCTTGTGTCCAAAAATTCAAGATTACGCCATCAGCGGGAAGGTTATGCTGACAGTGTTCTGGGATTGTCAAGGCGTGCTTTTAATCAATTTCAAGAAGATAGATGACAATGTGAATTCTGAATCGTACTGTGAAGTTTTATCGATGCTTCATGATGCAATTTGAAGAAAACGTCCAGGACTGCTGACTAGAGGAGTGTTGCTTCTTCATAACAATGCCAGACCACATACGGCTCGATTAACTCAGGAGAAAATTAACCAACTAAGGTGGGAAGTTCTGGAACATACACCTTACAGCCCTGACTTATCCCCCAGCGATTTCCACCTTTTTGGTCCACTGAAAACCCACCTTGGCGGGAGACATTTTGCAAATGACGCCGAAGTTGAATGTGAAGTGAAAACGTGGCTTAGAAAACAGAGCACGCAGTTCTATGCAGCTGGTTTAGGAGGACTGATAAAACGATGGGATAAGTGCATCAATGGTGGTGGAAATTATGTTGAGGAATAAAGGGACAATGTATGTAAAAAATAAACCGGTTTAAATTTATCATATGTAGTTATTTTTCTACAGTCATTTGTAACTTACTTATTGACTTCCCCTCGTAAGGGGCACAATCATACATGACACATTGGTACACAAGAGGAACAAATCACACACGATGCTCTGTTTGGACCATAAAGTGTTAAGCGTGCAAAACAACCTTTGTTTGTGACTTCATATTGAAATGTGTGGCGTAATTGTTTCTCGTGAGTTAATGTGTAAATGGGAGCTGCACTATCATAGTGGCTAGAGGCTCGTCTGCTGGCCGGAGGCAGATTTTTAACATTTACACGGGCTCACAGGTCGGCCCAGCCTCAAGTGGCTACCCTGAAATGTCTTGGGAAATAAAGACGGGCGGCGTGATACTGACCACATCACCACCGAGTGCCGGTCACCTTACGTTCTATTATTAAGACTTCAGGTGTGTAGAAGGGTTCTTTACTGCTTTGTAAACTAATGTTTAAATCTGTGAAATAACCTGTATGCATGATATAATGTGTAAATGAGTAAAATAAACTGTGTTCTCAACTGAATGTTTATAACCTGATCACTTTCAGTGAAGTCTCACTTCAAAAGAGGGATTTTTATGTATTATTGTCGATAGTAATGAGGGAACAGATAACAATATTAAAATAATTATACCAAAGGCAAAATGAGCTTTTATAGCACTAAAAGATGTGTGGACATCAAAATAAATTAAACCCAGTACCAAACTCATAATATTTAACTCTAATGTGAGACCTGGTCTTACTAAACAAGCTGAACAGCGCATAAATGCCTTTGAATATAAATGTTATAGACGAGTTCTAAGAATATCTTGGATAAAGAAAAGAACAAATGCATCCATACATCAAGAGCTGAATATTGAAGAAGGCTGGCTATTAAACACGATAAAACAAAGAAAATTAAAATATTTTGGTCATTTGAAACGTCATGAAAGTTTGGAGAGAACAGTAATGAAAGGTATATGCCTGGGAAGAGACGAAGAGGAAGGTCAAAGAGAAGATGGGTGCAGGATGTTGCGGATGATTTCCAGATGGGTGTATCAGATGCAGGCCATCTTGCTTATGATCGAGCAGTTTTCCGAAAGGTTGTTATGGGAGCGAGGTTCTGCAAAGGACATGCTACTGAATGAATGAATGTTAAATAAGTACTGCTGTGTGGATCAAAAACTTGATTACTAATAAACTACAATGCCTCACTAGGAGGTGAAGAGCGGTCTTGGTTTGAATGGTATTTGATCCTGGTGCTTAAACATCTCTGCATTCCGTCATGAGGTATAATAAACTATTTGGTGATGATGATTTTCATCATGAAGTATTATCAACAGTGTATTTAAACACTGATTTCCATTATGACGCATATTCAGCCTTTTGATGATGTATTATAAATTATTTGTTTAAAACACAGATTTCCATTGTGAGATTGTAAACTATCTGCTTAAATACTGATTTCCATTGTGAGGTATTAAACTGTTTAAACACTGATTTCCATCATGTGGTATAATCAACTGCTTACTGATGCTGATTTCCTTAATGATGTATAATCAACTATTTGTTGATGCTGATTTCCTTATTGAGGTATAATCAAGTATTTGTTGATGCTGATTTCCTTTTTGAGGTAAAATCAACTATTTCTTGAAGTTGATCGAACAGGCAGGTCAGTCTATATAAAGCCTTTACTAAATCCTTCAACAATATGAAGATTACTCGTGACCTCGTTTCCTTGGAACAATTTGTATTAATTAACATGGCATAGTTTAAAACAAGGTATGCTTCTTTGGGCATGTGATGAGAAGAGAGGCATTGGAGAACATCGTGACAACTGGAAAGATCAAAGGGAAGAAAGGCAGAGGCAGACCAAGAGTATGATGCTGGAGGAATGAGACAGTGACATGGAGGAATATCATCAGCAGATCCAGAACACTAAAGACCGAGGTCTGTGGAGAGACATGAATGCCTATGCCAGCTGAAATGGCACTTGATGATGATGATGATGTTTTGATCAAAATACATTAAGAGATTTTTAAAAATAACAGAAGACTTTAACATCATCATTACGTGCCATGCCCATAAGCATGGAGGCTCATGGTTCATCATGTCACATGATAGCAAGAATCTAGGACCAGTTTGTGTTTCCGTACTGATGACGCTGTTTGACCAAGCCACCCGTGCATCCATGTCTTTGTCTTACCCTTGCTCTTTTAATTAGCCATGCTAAAGAAGTTGACTAGAGTGACTAGAAGCTAGTACACATATTTCAACAACAGATGACAAGACAGAAAATGAAATATAACAAGAATAACAATAAAAAACACGATAGATCCAATTGAAAATATTTATTAAACATAAGGCTTCTCTTAACAAGGCACATGTGTTGGATACAGCTGAAACAGTTCAATTTAATTCAGCAGATACATCATTTACCATGCATGATGAAAACAAAAAAACTATGCCTGATGGAAAAAAAGGTAGTTGTTGCTATATTCTGGTAATCCACATCATAGACCACACCTGTTTCCAAGGAAGTTGTTATATTCTGGTAAACCACATCAAAGACCATGCCTTTAGAAACAGAAGGTAGTTACTATATTCTGGCAAACCACATCATAGACCACACCTGGTGGAAACTAAAGATAGTTGCTATATTCTGGTAATCCACATCATAGACCACGCCTGATGAAAACAAAAGGTAGTTGCTATATTCTGGTAAACCACATCATAGACCACACCTGATAGAAACAAAAGGTAGTTGCTATATTCTGGTAAACCACATCATAGACCACACCTGATGAAAACAAAAGGTAGTTGCTATATTCTGGTAATCCACATCATAGACCACGCCTGATGAAAACAAAAAGTAGTTGCTATATTCTGGTAATCCACATCATAGACCACGCCTGATGAAAACAAAAGGTAGTTGCTACATTCTGGTAAACCACATCATAGACCACGCCTGATGAAAACAAAAAGTAGTTGCTACATTCTGGTAAACCACATCATAGACCATGCCTGATGAAAACAAAAGGTAGCTGCTAAATTTTGGTAAACCACATCATAGACCACACCTGATGAAAACAAAAGGTAGTTGCTATATTCTGGTAATCCACATCATAGACCACGCCTGATGAAAACAAAAGGTAGTTGCTACATTCTGGTAAACCACATCATAGACCACGCCTGATGAAAACAAAAAGTAGTTGCTACATTCTGGTAAACCACATCATAGACCATGCCTGATGAAAACAAAAGGTAGCTGCTAAATTTTGGTAAACCACATCATAGACCGCCGGTCTCTCTGGCTGTGGGGTTACAACACTTTCTCTCTGTAATCCCGTTTATCACGCAGAGTCTCGCAGCGGAGCGAGAACTGAGGTGGTTCGACCCCCGCTCGTGACTTGCGGATACTGAGCCGGCCGCTCAGAAAGCAATGGCAAACTACTGAGCGTAATCTTGCCAAGAGATCAACAGACAGCTGAAAGATGCTGCTGTTGACAGCTAAGTCCTGTAAAAGGATACGCAAAACAAAAAAACAAAAAAACATCATAGACCACACCTGATGGAAACAGAAGGTAGTTGCTATATTCTGGTAAACCACATCATAGACCACACCTGATGGAAACAAAAGGTGGTTGCTATATTCTGGTAATCCACCTTCATTACAAAAAAGGCAAACCGATCAGCAAACTCAGTTTTTCAGTGTCTCTACGGTTTTACAATTTCACCACATTTAAAACAATACTGTGATTTTCACCCGTCATGCACAAGAAAACAAGGAAACTAAATATTCAGGTCATGGTACTGGCTAATGAATCTGACAATGATTACCCACTGCTAAGAAATGCACTTCAATGATAAATGTTAACAGGGAAGAAAATGATAGAGATGATTGGAAATTAAACATCACAACTACAGCCAGATTACAGCAATAAAATGGATATGGACTGAATGGTTCGATGTGCAATGAGGATGATGTCGACTAACTAACTAATAAAATATGATAAATACAGCCAGGTTAGAGAGCTTTAGAAGCTTCTATGTCACCTTCATAAGCCTTTAATGCTTTCAGCTGTAGATCTAATCTATTCCCGAATTGTTAAATCCCCAAAAGGCTCCATCCTTCTATGTTCAGTGCCTTGAGGTTTAGTTTCACAATGTCCTTCCATTTGTTATTGGACATTAAAAGAGATGATTATGATGATGCTAATTCTAGACTAGTCAGTTTATTTGTTCCCATGTCACTTTAGTGTGGAAGGAAAGGAGAACCTACCACATTATTTTCAGGAGAATAAGTTTATGAACAGCCACAAAACTAAACTTTTTTGTGTGGACTGGCAAATTTAAAAAAAAAAAAAAAATCTTCCCGGCAGCCTTTGAACTAATAACCAGACATGAGATATGTTACTGAATAATCTATTTCTCCTAACTCTGTTCTAATTTTGCTGTAACTTTCTATTGAAAACTAGGTACTATTATTTATATGCCGACTCCGTGGCGAAGGGATTACGGATGCAGTTTGTAATCCCACATAACGTGTTAAAAACACAGCTGCGGACGATTTGGCAGCAGACGGACTTGAGTCGTTCAGAAAGCTATGGCAAACTACTGAACATAAACTTGCCAAGGGATCACAAAGACCATAATATTCTGGGGTTGACTGCAATGTCATGTACAAGGATATGCAACTAACTTTTTTATTATATATATTCAAATGTTATGGCATCTTGTGCTTACATTTGCATTTTAAAAAGATGTTTAGCATTCTCTTCATCTCTTTTTCTTTCTTTCTACCGACCGTCCTTTCTGTGCCATTCAGCATCAGGTCAGGAAGAGCTTTCTGGACAAAGCCTATAGGGTGGGCTGGCCAGATAGTGTTTGTTGCCCGTGTTATTCTGCTAATGCATCGACTGTGAGGATTGCCTCTTGCTGTTTCCACAACATCTAAATGTCAGTGTTGCAGTTTGGAGAAAGTCTTCTTACATGACCAAGCCATCAGACTCATTGTTTATTGTTTTAATAAAATCATTGCTTATATAGTACCCACTTGCTTGCCAAAGTCATTGTTTCTGAGCATGTCTCCTTGTGCCTGTATTATTCTGCTAATGCAACAACTGTGAGGACTGCCTCTTGCTGTTTCCACAACATCTAATTGTCAGTGTTGCAGTTTGGAGAAAGTCTTCTTACATGACCAAGCCATCAGACTCATTGTTTATTGTTTTAATAAAATCATTGCTTATATAGTACCCACTTGCTTGCCAAAGTCATTGTTTCTGAGCATGTCTCTTGTCATATAAATCTTCTTTCATGAATTTAATCTCCATTGTTACAATTCATACCCATTCAACATCATAAACTACACAAAGTAGCTGGTTTTTCATATGAATCTGACATTTTCAAAGTGTTAAGTCATCCAGTATGAGAGCTGCAGTAAACAAGCCAGACAGCTGGGCAGTTTTTATGACTTTCACCATGCATTTTTCTTTCTTGAATATTGTATTTTTATACTGACAGATACCCCATAAACCATACATATATGGAAAGACAATTGGACAGACAGTTGTAAGAAGATGATATTTATGGGTTTATTGATGTCAGCAAGGACATTTGAGCTAAAAAACAATTGGGATTGCACTTTCCTCTGCTTCAACGTCAATCTTAATAAAAATTTAATGAAGATTGTCAAATTGCATGTGTTTGAACTCTTCAGACTTTTGTGTTTATGAAAGAAACATATTACTGAGAAACTGTTACCGTTATAAGCAACAAATCAGCTTATATAATACTTTGATTTAATTGGCTTCTGCACTTGTGCAAAACTGCATATGCTGGTTTAATTGGCTTTCTGTATTTATAGGGTTAAATATATAGCTTTTTTCACCGGTCTCTGTGGCTTTGGCTTGCGAACGCGGTTTGTGAGCCCGTATACCCGGGTTCAAAACACAGTGGTGCTGGTTTGTTTCGAAAAAGGTATAGGAGCTGGTCGTTCAGAAAGCAATGGCAAGCTACTGAATGTAAAATTTGCCCAGTAATCACTAACAGCAAAAATGCTGGGGTTGACTGCTACGTCCTGTGAAGGACATGCAACTTAATTTAAAAAAAAAAATATAGCTTTGGTTATGATTAAGGTGATTAACCAAATGTTGACATTTTTATATGCTGCTAACAATTTGTATAATTAAAGTAAAAGTACAACATTTTTACAATCTAACACCAACTTTCCAAAGCACCAGATACAATATCCTAATTGTAAATCAATGTACAAGAAATGAAACACTGAAAACATTCAAATATAATGGTTTCTGTGAAGATTGATTGATTGATTGATTTAGGAATCAACATCACAGCATTCGGGGCATTCCCATAAGCGCTCCGTCTCCATCCTCAGCAGCCAGCAAAGAGTTCCAACACCAATAGTTCCAGTAGCAATCTGATTATATGTCCGTCTCGCCTTTCCTCTGAGTGTCAAGTGTTGGCCAGATCCCCTCGTCACTCCTCGCTGCCTCATTCTTGCCAGACTATGGTGATCCATTTGCTCCTCCGAGGTGTACACGTGCTCCCACAAGGCCGCAATTATGTCTGCCTTGTCATGCATCAATACTCCATCAAGAAGAAGAATGATGAATTACACATTAAAGAAAAATAATACAATGAAAACCTGAAGTCAATATGACTAGACACTCTTTGGTCTGGAACCTACAAAACAAACACAATAACGGGAGACCTAGAAACACAGGGATAAGAGAATCACAGAGATAAATATTATTCGGAAGACATGAAGGGAACTGTAGGAGATAGTAAAAGATGGGATGGCTTCGCCTGGTTTAGTTGAGGACCTATTCCTCAAATGGGGGATAAAGAGAAGAAGAAGAAGAAGAGGAGGAGGAGGAGAAGAAGAAACTATTAGGGAGGTGGGATATCCTCTATCAAAGAAGAAGTAAGGCTCCCTCTCCCCTTTGCTAGCTTATGGTGTCACCATGCAAGTTTCTTTCTTGAATTTTATATTTGGATACTGACAGATGGCCGGCTTCGTGGCTTAGAGGTTATGACTTTTCTCAGTAATCTCGTATACTCTCGTCAGGTAACTTGATGACGGTTCAAATCAGCAGTGGTTCGAATCGCATCGGTAACTTACGGGGTATGTGAGCCGGCCACTCAGAAAGCAATGGCAAACTACTGAGCGTAATCTTGCCAAGAGATCAACATACAGCTGAAAGATGCTGGTGTTGACAGCTAAGTCCTGTAAAGGATATGCTTAAAAAAAAAGAAAAAAATACTGACAGATACCCCATATAACATACATATTTGAAACAAAAATTGGACAGGTATTGCCCATGGGACACCCTTGGACAAAGCGGCGTACCAAGTGAATCCCCTCAACCAAGGTAAAATCAAACCATGGGAAGCTGGTGGTGGATTGAGCTTGATAGCAAGTGACAGTTAGTTGTTGGTTACGGTCTCCAAGACTAATAACCATGTGAGATAGTGAATGACCACCCATGCTTACTGACATGGCACATAATGATGCTGTTGAAAACATTAGGATGATATATAAATAAATAGTGACCTCAGAACATGCACATTAATTGTATTTAAATTAAAAAGAAGACCTAACTGTCAAGACAGATCTTTTAAAATTGAGGTAAGGAAGACAATATTTAAAAAAAAAATAATGTTACTAAATTTGGAAAGCAGTAACTGTTGCATGTGTCATAGGGAAAGAAAAATTATCGCAAACAAAATTATAACAACGCCACCAATTTTCTTTCTTGCTAAAAATAAATAACAAAATAATCAAACATATTTGGCTTGCTGCTTGTTATGAACTTTTGTGAGTATATAAATGTTGTGACATTTGGCTGCAGTCTCAGAAGGTGTTCTGCAAGTGCTGGAAACAAAAGGAAAGATTCAGTTGTAATATCTGTAGCACAGAAAGATTACATATCATTCATGAAACATCACAATGTAGCAGGTCCTGTGTAAAACGTCACTGTCATGCTGAAAAGTGTCTGGATCACTGGCCGTTTCTCCTGCCTCATACACTCTCATGGCCAATGTGTCTGGATCACTGGCCGTTTCTCCTGCCTCATACACTCTCATGCCCAATGTGTCTGGGTCCTGACCATTTCTCCTGCCTCATACACTCTCATGTCCAACGTGTCTGGGTCCTGGCCATTTCCCCTGCCTCATACACTCTCATGCCCAATGTGTCTGGGTCCTGACCATTTCCCCTGCCTCATACACTCTCATGGCCAATGTGTCTGGATCACTGGCCATTTCCCCTGCCTCATACACTCTCATGCCCAATGTGTCTGGGTCCTGGGCATTTCCCCTGCCTCATACACTCTCAGAAATTATTAGAGCCATACCTTGTTTATCTGGTCAAAAAATTTAACTGCATATCCTTTACAGGACGTTGCAGTCAACCCCAGCATGTTTTGACTGTTTGTGATATTCTGGCAAGTTTATTGTTTGCCATTACTTTCTGAGCAACTGGCACTCATACCATTGTATGGAAATCAACGCAAGGCAGTCTGCTTCCAAATCTCCTGAAGCTGTGTTTCGAACGCGGTATGCGGAATTACAAAAAGCATTTGCAACCCCTTCACCACAGAGTTTATCATGTACAATTGTACTAATAATCAAAGCAATCCAATGGATATATACAAGTAAATTGTATATAGTTAAGTCTCACAAAGGAAGACAATAACAGAAAGACAGTGGCTACACTGTTATCAGAAAACAACATCAGTGTGTTCAGGATGGAGACATATGAACACGTCAAATTTTCACGTTGTGAACGGACGGTAACTGAATATGACATTCAGCGCTGATAGGGCTATACAAATATGTAGCCACCACCATATACCCAATATGGGTGTGTAAACAGATCCTCCACTGTTTGTTTATCATCTCACAGAGAGACATGGTAGCACAGTGACTACTATGCCTGTCTATTGGCTTAGAGGTCATGTGTTTGAATACCTCTCAAGACGAGATGTTTAGAACATTGACAGGTGTTCCCAAGTTATATTTAAAAAAAACAACTAAAGGACCCTTTTACATGCTTTAAGACACAAATGAGCAAATGTTGCTGGACCCCTCGGCACTGGGTGGGTCATGTGGTCAGTATCACACCGGCCATCTTTACTGCCCAAGACATTTCTTGGGAGCCATTTTAGGCTGGGTCAGCCTGGGAGCCTAGGTTAATTTAGAAAATTTGAATCAACCCCGATGTAGGTCGTACCCATGACCACTGGACTGGCAAGATGAGTGTCTAGCTGCTACAAGACTGTGGCTCCCGCTCCCAGGTTGACCCAGCCTAACATGGATACAAGTACTAGGAAATGTTCTGGAAAGCACAGGCCTCCGATGTGACATTGACCAGATCACCCACTGAGTGCTGACTGGTATATACAAGTGTGGGACTTGCAGCATAAACTCTATAACATCAAGGCATGGGAAAGGACCTTTTACTTGACCTCACTTACCATCTTAAAACAAGAAGGTCAAGCTGACGTTTGTGCCTACTTCATTGGTCCTCTTTTAGCATGACTCGACATTCATCTGAATTGGCTTTGTTCAAGAGGTACTCCTCTCCTGTCATTCTACTCTTGACCTGTCTATGAGATCTGTATTTTCTGCCTTTGACTAGCTCTTCATATTTCTCAACTTTGTGACTGTGGACAAAACATGAAACAATGGCAGGTTTTAATACTGAATAATAATAATAACAGTTCAGAAAGCAATGGCAAACTACTGAACATAAAACTTGCCCAGGAATCATGAACAGCAAAAAATGCTTGGATTGACTGATAAGTCCTGTAAAGGACATGCAACTAAATCTTTTAAATAATAATAATAAGTGTACTGACTGGCACCTTGCCACAGGATAGTTTGTAAAATGGAGTGATACCTCCCCATAGCATACAGCCAGGGCTGAATTTAGAGACCATGTGTTGCCCATGCAGCATGATCCCTCTCTCAGCCTGTCTAGTTTACTCCAGAGGAAAGGTAATACCAATATGTAAGGAACTAGACAAGCTGCAGAAGGTGCTGGACCAGTAAAGCAATGCTCTAACTGTCCGCCTGTCCTAGACCAGCTGCAAATCGAGGTATAGGGCCTAGCCTGTCCTGCCATGACATTAAAGGTTGCATTTCCTCACACTAGGGTAAGGCTAACTCTCAAACCTACTCTCACACAAGAGCACTTATAGCATGTGTGATTCTGTTATAGATACATTTAGATATGCGCCCTGTGCTTCAGAGTTTGTGCAGTCGTGATAACCTCCATATATAATCCAAGGCAGGAGCCTGAAGCACTAATGGAAGACTTCATCTTCCACGAAACCCACTCCGACTTCAGAGGTACTTGTAATTTACGTCCCCAAGTCTAGGACGAGAAGTCAACATTTTAGTCCAACTGACCGATGTAGGAGTTGAACCCGCTAACTCAGTATCAGCACACCAGAGGTTTAAAAACAAACACTTATCCATTCAGCCATGCTGACCTCTCTTCTCTGTGTGTTGCCAGGGCTTCCTCTATTTCGTGTACCCTGTACATTTCTGAAGATATTGATGTTGTTGTAAGGTGTTCACAATGTGTATCCTATCCAGCGACAGTGTCTTTTCCTCACTTCCTGATTCCCCGGCCCTAAACTCCACATCAGTGATTCTATCATATCAGTTTAGTCCTTCTGTTCTACACAGACACTGTTTAAGACTGTATGCATATGAGTGTGTATGAGTGTATGTGTCAAAAATGGCCATAAATAATTTGAATAACGAATACACAAATATTTTGAATAACGAATACACAAACAATAGATTGCATGATTTATTGCCTGGCATATTTTGCTGCATCTTGTCATGTACATACTGCAGAAATCACACAACATAAACTACAGTAATAAGATAAATCCTTCAAGCTACATATTCGCACAGTAATTTCAATTGTCTACCATGGTAATTTTAAACTGACTATCATGTCTTTCTGTTTGTACAAAACTGGCGTATGGAGATTAGTGGTGATCGTTTCTGCCACCTTTAACATGTGACTATTTCGTGTGTTAAACAATACACAAAATGCATTGTCCCTATCAATCACTGACCGGTTTCCAAAATGTGCGACCCAATCAATGATGTAGGAGGTGTTTAGTGTAAAATAGTTTGTTTTTCAACAACATAAAACTTACATGAACTCAAAATCTGGTCTCTTCATTTGCATACACAACTTGAGTGGCATGCTAGCAAAGTCTGCATTGGAAGTGTAATCAATGTTGTTTTCCCCTTCGCCGGTGAAAACAAGTCCAACATCCAATTCTTCAGAGTCCACTCGGAGTGAGCCTTCTAAATAAAAGGCTCCACTGAAGGAATGACAATGAGAAATGAGTCAAAAAACACATCAATAGGAAAACACATTTAAATGTTAATAAGTGCAAACAAAACACACAATTGGGTTCTCTCTCTCTCCATCCATCCATCCAACGATCAATCGGCTGGCCGCCCTTCCGTCCGTCTGTCTATCTATCTATCTAATATATATGTTTTTGTACATTTTGATTTTATGATATAGCAAATTATGATGATTCAGCCTCCTCTTTCTTTCTCCTCCTTCATCTTCTCCTCCTCCTCTACCTTGTTTGTTTTCTTCTTTTTCTTAAACCCATAATTGCCATACATCTATTCTGGCATGTGTCATGAATAGGATGGCATATAAGACGTCTTCACCAGTTCCCCACAATTTGTCTTGGAAGGTTACTCCAGTGGACAGATTTCCACCATAAGTCTGGCAAATTCCAGACAGTCTTGTAGGATTTACACTGGAATTTGCTTTAGTGCTCTAAAGTTGCAGGTAACAGTCTCTAAGATCTATTAGGTGAATGAGTGAATTCAATTGTCTTGATATCCAATGTAAAAGAGGAGTGACATGGTACGTAAAAAGTAAATTCTCACCAAAACATTTTATTCACTCACCAACGTTTTGGAAGGTTTTATCAATAAAACCAACTTCCTTATGGTCTTCAGAAGATCAAAGATGTTGGTAGAGGATTTGTTAGCAGAGAAAGATCATGTTTGTGGACAAAAGTAAGGTCAAGGGACAAAACACACAGATACTGTTTAAACACATATAACTACAAAGGGCTGACACCAGCTATTGTGAATGGGTCGGATTCATTCCCTCATTATTAGTGGATGAAAATTATAAATCGATGTGAGCTATGAAAGATCTGTGACTGTTTCATGGTAGAAAATATAGCCTATTTATTAACAATAAAAAGGTAACAGTTGTCATTTCCTTAACAACTCAATACACCAGATTCTCTAATATATATATAGTAAATGGACATAATTGTGAAATATGCTTGTAATCTTCTTCTGCGTTCATCCTGATTTTTTTTTTCCGGACATGACTGCGTTGTGCCTGTTTACAGCAGAGCTGCGTTCTTGCGCCGTTAGGCCAACACATCCGACTTCTGCGGGATATACTTGTAATAATAACAAAGACTTTGTTACATTTAATTGTAGTCTCTCCTTCAAATACCAGGTTGATCACATTAAAAATAGATGTAAAGCACAGGTCTGCCAGCATGAAGATGGACACATGACAGTGCAGACACCTTGGGCAAGAGGCAAGAGAACTGGCGGAGGAACAAGAGACTTTTTGGTGCATGTGATGAGAGAGACATTCTACAACGGACCTGCTTCATGATGTTGGAATGGAACCAAAACATCACCAGTCCTCGAATCCATCATTTCACATTGAGTAGACAACTCAGCATGGTGGTTTCACAATAACATTGAATACTCTTCATGGTCACATAAGTAGTAAGGTAAAATACAAAATAAAGCAACACTTCATGCCTTATACCTGTTTCGTATGAGAGCCTCACAGTTCCTGTTCCACAAACTGATGCTGATGTATCCAGACAGGTCCAAAGAAAGCACGCCTGACACTTTTGTGTCCAATATCAAGCCATTGGACAAATGAATTCTCTGAGAGTGGTCCTGGAGGAGTAGGTTCCCCTGGTTGTGGCAAGAAATGTGATGGTAATTTTAGTAACAGAAACCTTAAAATATCTGAACATCTGCATCATTTCATATTTTCTACAGTGCCTTCTTGATAATACATAATACCCAGACTGATATATTGCTCTATAGTAGCTTCAGGACAGTGTACTCAAGTCCAAGACATTGTGGTATTTACAATTACACTTTACTTTATTTACAATAACTTGATCTGCTATCATCATCAAGTAGAGGTTCTGTGCAGAATGTCTGTGCAGAATGTCTGTGCAGAATGTCTGTGCAGAATGTCTCTTCTGCCTCATGCACCCTCAAGTTGTCTGTAATGTCTTGTGTCCATCTTCGTGCCAGTTGACCCCCACCTCTTCTCCACGGAAGCATGTCCTTGTTCTTTCCAGGCCACTGTGATGTTTAATACGGCCAAAATATGTCAGTTTCTGATGATGTTTTTGAGCCAGGTTTTTTCCATGTTCAGATCTTGTAGAATGGCGGTATGTTTCTCCTCTCTTGGAGCATGTAGCCAGCTCTGAGGCGAAGGGGTTATGGACGCAGTTTGTAACCCCACATTCAAAACACAGTGCCGAGCAATTTGGCAGCAGACTGCCTTGCATTGGTTTTTTATGAAAAGATATGGGTGTCGGTTGTTCAGAAAGCAATGGCAAACTGCTGAACATAAACTTACTGAGAAATCACAAACAACAAAATAATGCTGGGGTTGACTGCAATGTCCTGTAAAGGATATGCAACTAACATAACATTGGTGCATGATAGTTTAAGAACTTTTCTGTAACATTTAACTTCAGAAGCCCCAATTTTCTTCTCTTGTGACTGCGAAATAGTCTATGACTCACATCTGTATGTTGTTACAGGAAAGATTGATGTTCTTAACAATTGTATTTAAATGTATTGCTCAAACATTCTTACAACTGTTCAAATTGTGCACTGCCATGGCAAGTCTATATCTGAATTTATTTCAAAAGTCTTCGTTGTTGCTGATCATGAAGCCAAATTATTATCACAATTTCTGCTATACAAAATAATCATATAACTAACTATAACTGAATCTATGCTGTCCCAGGCGAGACAGGACAGGCATCATTGCACCAGGTTTTAACCAATGTGACTTGATCTCTTTCAGAAGGGCAGCCTGCCGAAACGTTGAACAAAGAAGGAACACCGTAGCTCCAGCAATGACCCTCAGAAGTCTCCTAGAAAAGTTTACTTGTGAACCAAATGAAGGAGTCTGGAATGGAACCCACAACCTTCAAAGCATGAGGTGGGCAGCTTAACCACTCCACCAATGAGACTCCGTTCTGTCAGAGGGTGAGTGTGTATTCACTCTCCAGTAACCTCTCAAAATAATGAATACATACTCCCCCTGAGATCCATATACAGCCCAAGAATGTAATATATACTATATATATATACATTCTACAATGCTGATAAGGTTATGCACAAGACTTGCAAGAGCCAAACTAGTTCACTAACTTACCTGTAAATAGTCTAGGTTCTATTCCAAGTTAAAGGATGTTGTTTTTACTGCACACGACTTCAAAGTTGAATAACAGTTTGAGGAAAGAGCATGGGAAGGATACCAGCCAGCCAGCCAGCCAGCCAGAGAGAGAGAGAGAGAGAGAGAGAGAGAGAGAGAGAGAGAGAGAGAGAGAGAGAGAGAGAGAGAGAGAGAGAGAGAGAGAGAGAGGGGGGGAAGAGAAAGGTCACTCATTTATCACTTCACTCTTTTCCATGCTTCCATTGTATTGGATATATGGTGCAAGCCCACAATTTTATAAACCAATCGGCATTGAATTTGAGGTGTGGTCAATATCACATATTTATGGCCACTTCTGACTGATTGGTACCTTGCCATTTTGACAAGCGATAGTTTGTAAAATGGAGATATAATGCTCCATAGCACAAATACTGGGGCTGAATTTAGAGACCATGTGTTGCCTATGCAGCCTGATCACTCTCTCGGCCTGCCTAGTTTACTCCAGATGAAAGGTAACACCAATACGTCTGGAACAAGACAAGCTGCAGAAGCTGCCGGATCAGATAAGCAAAGCAATGCTCTAACTGTCCGCCTGTCGGAACTTTCAATCCTAGACCAGTTGCCAACCAAGGCGTAAGGCCTGGTCTGTCCTGCCATAACATTTAATCTCCTCGCACTAGGGTAAGGCTTGTACCCTCCCAATTGCGCTTCTAGGCCCAAAGCCGTCGGCACGTAGTTGGGTTTGGGAAGCGCCGCCCAACATTCTGCACTAACAGAAAGCAGGTAGTACCGTCTACTGTTATACAGTAGCTCAGCCAGATCTGACTAAGACCTGGCCACTTTTACTGATTAGAAAATGTCCTGGCACCCATCTTAGGTCGGGTCAACCTGGTAACCCAGGTCAGTGTTTAAAAATAAATTCCCATCTTGAGATGGATTCAAACACATGATGACAAGCTGACAAGCATGCTAGACGCTAGCCATTGTACAACAATGGTTCCCACAATGACACAAATTCTAGTTAATTAATGTAAGCATATTCCACAATAAAACTCCCACAACAAACCTGTAAAGCCGAAGTCAGTTCTGAAGGGGCATTCCATGCAGCAGACATGAGGCCAGACATCCCCCGGAAGAACTCAACTTGAGTCAGGAGGACATCCATAAATGTGAAGGACATTCCTGCTGTTGGTTCTATAGTTAAGGCATTATCATCTACCTCTTCATTACTGGCCTCTGCTTCTCCTACGAGTGACTCAAGACCATCGGCATAGATACCAAACTGCAGAAATTGGAACAGGTGGAAAATGAGGATAACAAATATTTAACAGACCCACCCCCATATGTCTACAGACAAACATGCCACTCATATATATATGGGGCATGCATTGCTGTCTTGGAGCAATAGTACTGCTGGATTCTTGTTAGTCTGAACTCTGTGAAACCACACATTGAGTCTTGTTAGTATTTTGAAGTAAGCTTCAAAATTGATTGAAACACCTCTTAGCATCTCTTCCACAAGAACCACACTATCAGTGTCCAAAAATACAGTGACCATAACCTGTCCTACTGATGGTGTTGTAATGAATTTTTTTTCGTTTTTATGACTGTGGATGATGCCACTCCAATGACTGCATTTTCATTTCAGCCTCAAAATGATATGCTCAGGTTTCACCACCTATAGCAAAAACTTCTCTCCCTCAGCATCAACATGCTCCAACATTTCAGAACAAATTGTTTTCTTGTTAAATATGTGCTCATTTGTGAGACTTTGCGGTACCCACCTTGAGCAAACCTTTGAGAGCTTTGAAAATTGTTATGACACTTCCAAGCTGACTGACAGCTTCAAGGTCATTTGTTGACTTGTTATGATCCTGTCACCACGAATAATGGCATCAGCACGGTTCAACTTGTCTGAGCTGGTAGCCATGGCAGAACTTTCAGAACATGGAAGAACTTGCAGTTCGGTCTCTTCAATTTCTGAAGTTTTAACTCTCTGCACAACTTCCATACACAGCACAAAAATGTTTGTGAATGTTCACTCCTTCTTTTTCTACAACCAGAAATTCTATTACAATTCACTGTGTGTAGCGCAAGTTGTTCATACAAGCAATTTTAACGGATTACTGTAGCTGTTCTAATTGTCTAAATGTGGTGTCATTTCATACAAACAGTAGAGATATTCTATATTAGAAAAGTACACAATTTCATGTTTCTATCTTTATTATTCATTGAGAAAAATAACACATGGTGCATTACTTTCTGACCGACCCTCATAACATCTCTGGGTAGTGAGATCAGAAACCTAGCCACCATGGATAATGGCCAAAAATGAGAAGACACACGTTGAAGTTGTGCGTGTTAAAAAATCCACGGCGATTGGAAATCACACAGAGTAGGCTACGACATTACTGTCCCGGCAAAATTGTTAGACATGAAAACCTACAGACAGGTAGATAGAGCATGTTACCTGCACTGGAATCTGTCTAGAGGAAGTAAATCTTACACAAATATGAGGTGAGGTGGGAAACATAACCTTTGAAGTGCACAACTAACTGTGACACAACTTTTATCAAAGGAGAAATGAAGAAGAGGAAGAAACTAAATTAAATGTATAAAACACAACAGGACATACAAGCATGCATTCATTCTCTCTTAACATTCAAACTGTAATCACAACCCATTTCAAGGTAAAATAAACTATTTACATTTTTTGTTTGCTTGCTTTTGAACTCGAGGGTAGCCCATGCTGGACTGATTTGTATTTTTTTTTGGGTGGATTAGCTTTCCCTTTTACCAGTGCCCCTCACCATCAGGTGAACCCACTCCAACTTCTGAGGTACTTGTAATTCACGTTCCCAAGTCAAGGACGAGAAGTCAACATTTTAGTCCAACTGACCGGTGTTGAGGTTGAACCCGCTACCTCACTATCAGCACACCAGAAGTTTAAGAGTGAGCACTCATATCTATTTGGTCATGCTGATCTCCATTTGAACTATAAATATTGATCTGATCATCCCTCATCCATCACTTGTCTCAAACAGCCGACACAAAATACAGAACTTCTACCTTCATTAGTGGCTGTTTAATTGTCCTCCCTTGAAGGGAGACAATCATTCCACTTCTCTTCATCACGCCTGATGGTGTGTTCTCAAAGTAAAGGTTGTAGGTCGCATTCAGGTCTTTCATTTCTAGGACAGAGACAATAGAATTCAGCCATGTTGCAATGCATAATGAGTACGTTAAACTACTCTATGACAGACTAATGAAATTACTGGTAAATATAATTTATTTTTTAAAATGTTGTGTGTCCTTTGCAGGATGTTGCTATCACCCCAGATTGATTTTTCTACACAATCTAATGTTCAATAGTTTGCCAGTGGTTTCTGAATGAGATGCCAACGTTAAAGTTCAGCGGGCCAGTGTGTGGAGTTAACCCACCATCATTTAGTATCAAGTAAATAGAAAGTTAACAAATGGCAACAATAATTTTAATTCTAAGCATTTTTCTTCATTTGTTCCAGCATTGAATCTATAGGTCATAGAGGAGAAGATATGATCAATTGTAGGTTGTCAAGATAGTCTGCTGTTAATTGTCTTCAAAAATACAAATTTATGTGAAATACTCTAGCCTATAGTATGACAGAATCACCAACACAGAGCTCATGGAGAGAACTAAAGAAGCATCACTGAATCAAGAGATGAAGAAAAGACGGTGGCGCCAGATAGGACAGAATGAGAATACAAAAGAGGGGACAGCTCAGAGTGAGTCATGCCCGAAGCCTTATGCTACAATGAGGTTAAAACAGAGAGATAGAGAGGGGGAGAGGAAGGGAGGGAGGGAGGCACACAGAGAGAGAGAGAGAGAGAGAGAGAGAGAGAGAGAGAGAGAGAGAGAGAGAGAGAGAGAGAGAGAGAGAGAAATATATTATTTATTGCACCATTCAAAACAAAAATTGAGTCTTCAATTCATGTCTCATTAAGAGATGTTAGCATTTGATAGTTTAGTTATTTATTCTTATAAAAACATATCATACGCACCAATATTTTTTTTTTGGTGTGTCAACTTGCAAATAAATAAAATATAACACGGTACAAAATATCAATGAACCTATTAGTGTCTCATATTTTTTCCATGTGCGTGCTTCTACTTCTAGTGCACTGGACTGATGTTTGTGTATGGATTAACTTTCCTTATTATCAGTGTCCCTCGCCATCAGGCGAACCCACTCTGACTTCTGAGGTGCTTGTAATTTATGTCCCAAAGTAAAGAACGAGAAGTCAAAATTGTAGTCCAACAGATCGATGTAGGGGTTGAACTCAATAACTCAGCATTGACACACTGGAAGTTTTAAGAGCATGCTCCTATCCATTTGAGTGTCTGTGATGAGTCTGATAACCACATCATGTTAAAAACAGACGGTCACACAGTTTCACTAAAAGTGTACTCCTGAAATGCTCTGAAATTAGCTTTCTGTAAAGAAAACTGCGTACATGCCATAAATGATTTACTGAAAAAGATCATGACAATGACAAACTGTCTTTAAAAAAAAAAATGAAGGTTAGAATATATTACACAATAAAAATCTGACAACTGATTACTCCATTTAACAAACAAACAAAATACTTAAACACTTGAATTCTTTCTATAATACATGGACAGATGCAGTTATATTCAGTCACCGTCTGCAAGTTTTAACTAAACAGTTTCAATAATATTTATACAACTATATATGATGCTCAACCCAGCCTCAAGTGGATACCAGAACATGTCCTGGGAAACTGAGGCAGCTGTAATGATACCGACCATAACACCCATTCAGTGCCTTTTGTTCTATAAAGATATTGGTTAGAACCATTTACCCAATGTGCCCCAAGGGTTCTTTACTTTACTTCACTTCACTTCACTTTTACAACACACATTTAGAATTTTCTTGACCTGAAGAATATGATGAAATTGTCACTGAAACATCACACTATAGAATAACAGAGTATATAGATAATTTCCAGCTAACATAAGATGCAATATAGTTACACTGAGATTTCCATGACTTAAACATCAGAAATATCAGAGTTACTGTTGTAATTACAGTTTTAAATTTTTATGTTGTATGGTGGGTCTTACTTATTTCTTCTACTTCTTACATATACATATACAAGTAAGAAGTAAGAAGTAGAAGAAATAAGTAAGATAATAAATGTATATGTAAGTGGGGAATCTTGCATAAGCAGAGAGAGTTGGGACTGGTTGAAAAGTTCAGTGGACACTCCAGATACCAGGTATCTGACATGTGGTGACTTAAACGCCCACGCCAAGGAATGGGACAGGTCGGGAGAGAACAGGGACAGGGTACTGCTCTTGCTGAGGCCTTGCTTGAGACGTATGTTGTCTGTCTAAATGACGGTACACCCACTAGGCTAGCAATGAGACCGGGGGACCCTGACATGGCCATCGACCTGGCGCTTGTATCCCAAGAGGCGGCATCAGATATAAAATGGAGCGTCCTTGGAGACCATGGAAGTGACAACATCCCCTGTTCTGTGCTGATACCTAAGTCCAGCACAGTTAGGACTATAAGAGCTCGCAGCGCATTCAGTTATGATCACGACTACTCTTCGCTCTTGGGGTGCCTAAGATCAGAGGGAAGATCTAAACCAACAAGAAGAATCTTTACCCAACCACCATGGTGGACACCAGAGGTGGAGAATTCATGGAGGGAAAAGAGGGTGGCCATAAGGAATTGGCAGAGGGTGCGGAGATCAACAAATTCAGTTAACACAGAATTGGAAGAGGCTGAAAGGTATAAAAAAGTAAAGGTGCAGGACTTCAAACTCCAGGCAGCAGAGGCAAAGAGGATTAAGTGGGAACAGTTTCTCAATGAAGTCGGTGGGGATGTGACATTGGGAAAATTCTGGAGGCTGCACCGGCAGATGAAGAGACAGGTGATGCTTGGTACACATGGCACCATTTATGATGATAACAATAAACCTATGACAACTGACAAGGACAAAGGTGAGGCTTTACTTGCATGATTTTTAAAACAGACGAATCAGCAAGATAGGGCTATTAGAGATAATGTCAGAGAAGCCTTGTCACGGGTCACTAGGAAGGAGGACTGAGATTAAAGTGGAGGACATTAGACGGGTACTGAAACGGGCTAAAGACACAGCACCAGGTCCAGATGGGGTGAGGTACTCCCATATGAGGAACATAAATGATGGGGACTTGTAGGAGATGGCTCTTTGTTTCAACCTAAGCATCAATACGGCAGAAATACCCCACAATTGGCTGCATAGCTACCTGGTCCCACTCCCAAAGCCAGGTAAGGATCACTCCAGACTTAATGGATACCGAATCATAACCCTGCAAAACACGTATGGCAAAGTCCTCGAAAAGATAGTAGCAACATTTGGAAAGTCGGAATCTGCTTCCCCAAGGACTCGGGAGCTACCGGCCTGGAAAGGACACATGGGCCAAAGCTGCAACTTTTGAATTTGATGTCTACGAGAGCTTCCAGGATAAACAGGAGACAGTGGCGGTAGCTCTTGACCTGGAGGATGCGTATAACAGGGTTAGGTATGATTGGTTAATACACACACTGTTGGACATGGAGGTCTGCCCTTGCCTTGTTAGATGGGTTGCGGCAGTCCTTTATGAGCGTAAGGTTGCACTGCGCATGGGTACCTGGACTTCTGACCCCTGTACTATTACACCTGGGTTGCCGCAGGGATCTGCCTTGTCCCCGGTACTCTTTAATGTCTACACCAGCAAAATCGCAGCTATTGAGACACCAGGTGTGGGTAGAATCTTGACATTTGCAGATGATGTGCTGGTGTACGGACAGGGCAGAGACAGAGCCAGTTTGGCGAAAGACGTACAGGTGGCAGTAGACAAGGTGATGGAGTGGTGTAGGGACGCAGGAGCCATTTTAAACCCAGGCAAGGCATTGGTTGTGTGGTACTCCCTGGGTAACTGGATCCTCAAAGCAGACGTCCCAGGTATTATGTTGAATGAATGTCCTCTTAGTCGAGAGAGTAAATTGAAGTTCTTGGGTATCACCTTTGACAGGTGTTTGTCTTTTAAGGATCATGTGGAGGATTTGGTGGTGAAGGCTGGTGGGTGACTTAATGCATTGAGGGCTATGGCAGCAACCGGGGTAGAGCAGAGGATGTTGTACAGGCTCTTTCAGCAGTTAATAATTTCTGTCATTGAGTATAGTTTGGGGCTACTGACAGTATCAAAAAGCCAGCTTGAAAGGTTGGAGCGCATACAGAATGCTGCCATGAGGTGAATACTGGGGTGCACAAAGGACACACGAATTATCTGCATAAGGCATATCCTGGCGCTACCTACAATGATGGATAGGCATAGGGTCCTTCAGGCCAAATGGTACCTGAGAGTTGCCGCAGACAGGGATCACCCGCTGCATGCAGCAATGGATATGGTAAAGGGTCATAGACTAAGACCAGGCAGGTCCTGGATGGCACAGGCAGAACTTTCTATAAGTCAGGTGTGTGATCTAGAGACCATCAATCGTGAAAGAGAGTGGGTTGAAGTACCAGATGACATGACGGACTGGCACAATGTAATATTAACACTGAGTCGTGAGTGCAGAGAATGGGCAGCAGGCCACACTGAGTTTGAAGTGCAACAGCTGATCCAAAGCAACACACATCAAGGTGACATAGTCATCTACACCGATGGGTTAGTGGTGAGAAACAGACGTAGTGGCTGGGGCTTTATTGCAAAGGTTAATGGGCGAGTCTTGAAAAAGGAGAGCCTGGCATATGAGACTACGACCTCCAGCATGAGAATGGAGGTGGAGGCAGTAACAGCGGCATTCCGGTGGCTAGAGGAGACTACTACAACACACGTTGTATTCATTACGGATTCAAAGAATATGCTTAGCAAGGTGGAGAAAGGAATGTTTTATGTGGAATGGCTCTCGTCGCTTCAGAGGTCACAGATTGTGAGAATTGTATGGATATTTTGCCCTGGCCATGCGGGTGTACGGGGGAATGAACAGGCTGATAGGCTAGCAGGGAATGCACCTCTTGGTGGTATCTTGCCTATGGACAAGGGGGAGGTGATCGTGCGCTTGTGGGACCAGGTGGAGAAGGCGGAGGAACAGATTGAGAACCCATATGTGGAAAGAATGAGATTATGGGGGATCGGCAGGGGTTCTGGCAGAATCTCAAAACTGAGAGTGAAGACCAGGAGAACATTTAATCAGATAGCGGTGGGAACGATTAGTAGTATGACTCTTTGCTGGCTGTTGAACGAGGAGACGGAGCACCTATGGGAATGTCCTGTGTGCAGTGATGTCGGTTCTTGACTCAACTCAACTCAACTCTTCTACTTCTATGAGAGCTAAACAGTACATGTGTGTTTATTTATTGACTTAAATGAAACCAATATGTACAACTTACGTGCCAGATAACTGGTGATCACACTAGACTTTCCTTTCTGAGCTAAGATTTGATAGTTGTTTATGTTCACATCCTGTAGAATCGAGGTCAGCAGGGAGCTGTTGGGTATGAAATGCATATTTTTCAGACAGAAAATTAAAATAATACCAAATTCAGATAGAATGAGTTAAAGTTATAATGGTGTCTCCAATTTGAGACCTCCCTTTCTACATTCCAATTCATTCTTGCTCTCCATCTCTCTCTCTCTCTGTCATATATATTGCTCTCTGTGTCTGTCTCCCATCTTTCTCCCTCTATGTCTCCAATCTCTCTCTCTCTCTCTCTCTCTCTCTCTCTTACACACACACCCCTCTCTCTCTCTCTCTCCCTCTCTCTCACACACACGTGTGTGTGTGTGTGTGTGTGTGTGTCTCATCTCTCTCTCTCCCACACACACATCTCTCTCTCTCTCTCTCTTTAACATACACATCTCTTTCTCAAACACATCTCTCGCTCTCTCACACACATATACACTCTCTCATCTACATACACATTAAGATGTTTACTTTTAGTAAAATATTACAATCATCATCATCAAGTGCCCTGCTAGCTTTTGTAGGCATTCATGTATCTACATATATCTCGGTCTTTGGTGTTCCGGAATAACTCTGCTGATGATATTCTTCCATGCCACCGTCTCAATCCATTCAGCATAATTTCTCTTGGTCAGCCTCTGCCTCTCTTCCCTTTGATCTTTCCAGTCGTCACAATGTTCTCCAATGTCTCTCTTCTCATAACATGACCAAAGAAAGCTGTTTGTCTCTTTCTTATTGTTGTAAATAATGTTCTAGTTCCATTAGCCTCTTTCAGGCAATCATCGTTAGTTACTCTGGCAGACCAAGGAATTCGCAACATTCGTCCACATATTTGGTGGCCATTTTAAAACCGTTATTGTTGCGCAACCTGTGACTGAAACAGGTTGAAAGTGATGCACAGTGCAGAAGAGTATTTGAGAAATCCCATTAAATTAATAAATTGCATACTGATAAAGTATTTACATAGATAAAAAAATAGGAGTCATTACTTACTGACCGTCCCTAAATACATTGATGTGCTTAGCTCTAGGTTGTCTTCTTTCTTCAATGCAAACTATAATCTGATGTGTTTAGCACCAGGTTGTCCTTGCAGATCTGTCCATGTTGGCTAGATTTTGAAACTGAAGTTTTCTAAGGGGTGAGGTAGCCTATATTTACTCTGTAAAAAGTTTTCTAAAGGATGAGGTAGCCTATATTTACTCTTTAAAAAGTTTTCTAAAGGATGAGGTAGCCTATATTTACTCTTTAAAAAGTTTTCTAAAGGATGAGGTAGCCTATATTTACTCTTTAAAAAGTTTTCTAAAGGATGAGGTAGCCTATATTTACTCTTTAAAAAGTTTTCTAAAGGATGAGGTAGCCTATATTTACTCTTTAAAAAGTTTTCTAAAGGATGAGGTAGCCTATATTTATTTTCTGTAATGTTTACAAAGGAGTGAGGTAGCCTATATTTACTCTTTATAAAGTTTACTAAGGGGTGAGGTGCCTATATTTACTTTTTGTAAAGTTTACAAAGGGATGAGGTAGCCTATATTTACTCTTGAAAAAGTTTTCAAAGGGATGAGGTAGCCTATATTTACTCTGTAAAAAGTTTTTCAAAGGATGAGGTAGCCTATATTTACTCTTTAAAAAGTTTTCTAAAGGATGAGGTAGCCTATATTTACTCTTTAAAAAGTTTTCAAAGTGATGAGGTAGCCTATATTTACCCTTTATAAATTTTATTAAGGGATGAGGTAGCCTACATTTACTCTTTATACAGCTTACTAAGGGATAAGGTAGCCCATATTTACTCTTTATACAGCTTACTAAGGGATGAGGTAGCCTATATTTACTCTTTATACAGCCTACTAAGGGATAAGGTAGCCTATATTTACTTTATATAGTTTTCTCAGGGATGTGGTAGCCTATATTTACTATTTAAAAAGTTTTCTAAGGGATGAGGTAACCTATATTAACTTTTTATAGTTTACTAAGGGATGAGGTAGCCTGTATTTACTCTTTATAAAGTTTATTAAGGGATAAGGTAGCCTATATTTACTATTTATACAGTTTACTAAGGGATGAGGTAGCCTATATTTACTATTTAAAAAGTTTTCTAAGGGATGAGGTAACCTATATTTACTCTTTATACAGTTTACTAAGGGATGAGGTAGCCTATATTTTTTTCTTTGGCACCTTGCCGTCTTGACAGACGATAGTTAGTGCTTTAAAAAGGCATAATAACTTTTACCTATGGCAGTAGCGAATGTGACTGATAAGGCCAATTCGCGCTGTAAATGTTCGTTCACAGTGGGTGCATGTGAACACGTGGTCATTTCCACGATCATGCACCATCTTATGTCTCACACGCTTGGTGTGTGACTTATCTGCAATAATTTTCTCCTGTCTTTATTCTTTATTTACTCTTTATAAAGTTTATTAAGGGATAAGGTAGCCTATATTTACTATTTATACAGTTTACTAAGGGATGAGGTAGCCTATATTTACTATTTAAAAAGTTTTCTAAGGGATGAGGTAACCTATATTTACTCTTTATACAGTTTACTAAGGGATGAGGTAGCCTATATTTTTTTCTTTGGCACCTTGCCGTCTTGACAGACGATAGTTAGTGCTTTAAAAAGGCATAATAACTTTTACCTATGGCAGTAGCGAATGTGACTGATAAGGCCAATTCGCGCTGTAAATGTTCGTTCACAGTGGGTGCATGTGAACACGTGGTCATTTCCACGATCATGCACCATCTTATGTCTCACACGCTTGGTGTGTGACTTATCTGCAATAATTTTCTCCTGTCTTTATTCTTTATTTACTCTTTATAAAGTTTATTAAGGGATAAGGTAGTCTATATTTACTATTTATACAGTTTACTAAGGGATGAGGTAGCCTATATTTACTATTTAAAAAGTTTTCTAAGGGATGAGGTAACCTATATTTACTCTTTATACAGTTTACTAAGGGATGAGGTAGCCTATATTTTTTTCTTTGACACCTTGCCGTCTTGAAAGATGATAGTTAGCGCTTTAAAAAGGCATAATAACTTTTACCTATGGCGGTAGCGAATGTGACTGATAAAGCCAATTCGCGCTGTAAATGTTCGTTCACAGTGGGTGCATGTGAACACGTGGTCATTTCCACCATCATGCACCATCTTATGTCTCACACGCTCGGTGTGTGACTTATCTGCAATAATTTTCTCCTTTGTCTTTATTCCATTTCTGATCTTTGCCCTCCATGCAACACGTTCAGCGGAGACTTGCTCCCAATGTTTTATCAATGCCTGGATCAGTCATGTCCTGCTTACACACATCTTTTCATTGTTGTTGATGCGTTACCAATTCTGATGTTGATTTCTGATCGAGGGATAATTTGCTATTTACCACTGATCATAGATATGTAAAATGGTCTACCATCTCTAGTTCGGCGTCGTCAATAAAGATTGATGGTACCCCATGTGCACCTTGTGACATAATCTGTGTCTTCTTTTTGCTAATTATTAAACTAAATTCAGAACAAGCATTGGAGAATGCAGATAGTAGACATTGCAATTCTTCCTCAGAGTGGGTCGTAACTGCAGCATCATCTGCAAAAAGCAACTCTCTGATCAGTACATTCCTAATGTTAGTCTATATTTACTCTTTACAATTTCCAACTGATGCGAGATTTTTGACAAGGCTTCTCATAATTCTACCCTGTCCTAGAAAGCTAGTCACTCAGTTCAGTTCCCCAATATCAAGGGGAGTCGGTAGGTGAGGGAGAGGGAAATAGAAATAGAAATAGAAATTTAGAGTGAGAGATTGAGATTGAGAGAGAGAGAGAGAGAGAGAGAGAGAGAGAGAGAGAGAGAGAGAGAGAGAGAGAGAGAGAGAGAGAGAGAGAGAGAGAGAGAGAGAGAGAGTTATATTGAAAAAAGAGTTGTCCTGAGAACGCAGTAACTTTCAAATTACAGGCAGACATCACCAACTTTCAGCCACACCAATGTATGAACAGTATTTGGAAAACATAAACATACAATGTACGCAGCAAATCCTAAGGAGATATCTAAATTATGTTCATATACCTTATCTCTGGGTTGGTAGATGCTGCATCGAACACAAGTCGGAGTATATAAGTAGAGAACTCTGGGTTACTCTGATCCAGACAAGAAAGCAACACATCCCTGATCACTTGCTGTGATGGATGGTTGTCCAAAATAAACTCAAGGGCTGCTACTCTGACACTACTGTCATAGCTGGTTTTGCTCTGATGAAAGATTCGCAGCATGGCTTTCTTGACCTTAATAAAGAAATGTGATGTGTACTGTGAGTTAGAATCATGATTAAATCAAACAGGAAAACAAGCAATACAATTAGGTTTTACATACACAATTAAACAAATATGGCAGGCTGAGGTCCTGTACAAAAATAGTGAATGAAAATTCTACCCACTATAACTCATGGAGATGATAAAGGCATATTTCCTGTTACTTTAATACCACTTATTTAACTAGAGTAATATAAAGATGCAAAGAATACCATGGTTAAACAGAATAACCAATGAGCAAATCCTACAAGAAAGAAATGAAATTTGTAAACTCATTAGAGAAATTAGACATATACAGTCATGATTTTGTGGGCATGTTATGATAAAAAATAAACTTGAGAACTTGGTGACAACTGGCATGATTGAAGGGAAAAGAAAAAGGGGAAGGCAATGAAGTAAATATTTCGATGGCTTGGCTATATGGCATAATAAAAACAAAAAACACAGAGCTAAACATGAACGCCCATGCTTATTAGCATGATACATGATGATGATGGATATAATGATACATGTGTTTGAACGTGTGAACATGAGAGAGAGAGAGAGAGAGAGAGAGAGAGAGAGAGAGAGAGAGAGAGAGAGAGAGAGAGAGAGAGAGAGAGAGAGAGAGAGAGAGAGACAGAGAGACAGAGACAGAGAGACAATAATATTATGTATGAGTACATAAATATGTGTACACACATGAGTAGCATGTTAAAATAATAAATGTAAAATGGACACTGGAAAGAAAGGGCTACACTGAAGACAGTTAATCATCAGACTGGCAAATACTGTCAAATAAAACACAAAATGACCAGAGATCTCCACAAAAGGACACACACACACAGATACCGGCGAATGTTTCTACGGAAGTCTTTATTAACAAACAATGGATCCCAGTATCAACTCAGCAGCAGCTTCCATACCATTTTGCATTTACTTATGTAGCCTAGTATACGTGAAGGCGTTTTATTTTACTGGCGCACATGTTAGTGTGGTTGATAGGGAGCTACACTGATAATGTGATGAGCGTGGTTGGATGAAGGTTTGATGCCCGTTTTCCTTGTCCACTAACAGATGAAAAGACTGGCCACTTATTCCTCTGTGCATTCAGGCCTACACAATGTGATGGCCTCATCACTTCACAGACCAAGAGCAGGTTCCTGCTTTGGGATATGTGTTTGTTTTGATAGCCCTTCAAGAATATCTCCCATGGAAATCCCCTTACTTGTAAACCAGGAAGTACACACTAATGTTACTTCTAGAATTATTTGATTTGAATCCTTCACTTTATGGCAGATTTCCAAAAGACAACACTTAAAGTAAGATATTCACAACAACAAACCTCTGATGAGATCAGTTTTTCATTAATGCGCCTGAAAGCTGAAATGGCCGTTGATGAAATCATAGAGCTGTTCGAGGTTTCTGCGAAAGGAAGAATAATCCCAATTGTGCTGCCTAGGCCTACATTGCCCAATGCCCGAAGATACATTAGAATACACTGTTCATCTGCATCACACCCAGCCAGGCCAGAGGTTATAACAGTACGAAACTCGCCAACGATCTGTAAAACAATATCAAATAAAGAGAGTTAACACAGCTCTATCACACACACAAACACAAATTAACTTAAGTGCCATGGGATGATTAATCATATTAAGCAAATTCACCTGCCTGAAATGTACTTATATATCGCCAAAATGTTATCATTGTGTTATAATATAACAAGTCTGCTACCATATCAACAACTTCTAAGTCATAACTGTGATACACCCCAACTTCCCATTTCCCTCCATCCATTTTTGTTTGGTCCAAATCTATTTTTTGTTTGGCACCTAATCTGTTAATCTGTTAAGTAAATCAGTACCATTGTAAAAGTAAAGTTAAGGGCCCTTGTTACATGCTTCGAAGCATATTGGGCATATGGTGCTAGCACCCGGGAGTGTTAGAGTCAATATTGTACCGGCCACCTTTCTATCTCCATGATATTTCCTGGTCCTCATTGTTGACTGGGTTCCTGTGCTTACACTCCAATAACTATGCTTGCTCTATATACTCTGCTTACACTCCAATATCTATGCTTACTTTATATACTCAGCTTATACTCTAATATCTATGCTTACTCTATATACTCTGCTTATATGCTAATATCTAGCCGGCTTCGTGGCTTAGAGGTTAGCGACTTTTCTCCGTAATCTCGTATACTCTCGTAGGTAATGTGATGACGGTGAGAATCAGCAGTGGTTCGAATCGCATCGATAACTTACGGGGTATGTGAGCTGGCTGCTCAGAAAGCAATGGCAAACTACTGAGCGTAATCTTGCCAAGAAATCAACATACAGCTGAAAGATGCTGGTGTTGACAGCGATGTCCTGTAAAGGATATGCAAAATTTTTTTTTTTTAAAATGCTTACTCTATATATATATACTCAGCTTACACTCTTACACTCTATAGTCTACGGGACACACTTGGGCAAGGTGAAGTACCCGTTTAGCCCCCCGATCAGGGTTACGTGAAGCCATGGAAGCAGGTGGTGGATGGAGTGTGAGAGCAGCCGACAGATTGTTGTTGGTTATGGTCTTGTACTCTGCGGTGATAGGCAGATGATCTTATCAGTAGAGACAATGGCTATGGCCACCGACTAATACAGTCACTGCCCAGAAGGATTGATTGATTGATTTAGGAATCGACATCACAGCATTCAGGGCATTCCCATAAGTGCTCCGTCCCCATCCTCAGCAGCCAGCAAAGAATTCCAACACTAATAGTACCAGTAGCAATCTGATTATAAGTCCGTCTCGTCTTTCCTTTGAGCGTTGAGCGTCGGCCAGATCCCTTCGTCACTCCTCGTTGTCTCATTCTTGCCAGACCATGGTAATCCATTTGCTCCTCCGAGGTGTGCACGTGCTCCCACAAGGCCGCAACCACGTCTGCCTTGTCATGTATCAATACTTCACCAAGTTCTGCAGAGCCAGCCAATCTGTCCGCCTGTTCATTTCCCAGCACACCGGCATGCCCCGGAGAAAAGATCCAGGCGATGCTTGTCACCCGTGACCTCCGAAGCGAAGCAAGCCACTCCGCACAAAGTCTGCCCGTCCTCACCCTCGTCAGCATGCTTTCTGAGTCAGTTACAATCACGATGTGTGTGTGTGTCGTATTCTCCATCCAGCGGAGAGCCGCAGTGACTGCCTCCATTTCCATTCTTAAGCTGGATGTTGTGGTATCATATGCCAGGCTCTCCTGCCCCAAACATAGACCATTAGCTTTGGCTATGAAACCCCAGCCACTTCTCTCACCTCTTGACACCGAACCATCTGTGTAGATAATCACATCACTCGAGTGAGCATTGTCCTGAATTAGTTGCTGGATTTCCACTTCCGTGGCCCCTGCTGGCCACTCCCTGCACTCCCGGCTTAATGTGATTATAACTCTGCACAAGTCTGACTGCTCTGCTGGCACTCTGACCCACTCCTCTCCACGCCTAATGTTCTCCAGGGGGCACACCTGTCTGATCGTATCCTCTGCCTGAGCCATCCATGATTTCCCTCTTATCCGCTGACCCTTAACTGCGTCCAGCGCCTCATGCAGTGGGTGGTCTGTGTCTGCAGCTACTCTGAGGTATGCCTTCGCCTGCATCACCTTGAGCCTACCAGCAACAGTCGGCAGACCAAGGATGTAATGCATACACACTACTGGGGTGTCTCTAGTGCATCCCAGAATGACCCGCATAGCTTCGTTCTGTATGCGCTCTAACTTCACCAGCTGACTCTCTGAGACAGTGAGCAGACCTAATCCATAATCAATTACTGAGAGGATCAAGTGCTGGTATAGTGTGAAAAGCATTCTCTGCTCTATGTCCATTGCAGCCATAGTTTTAAGTGCATTGAGTCCCTTTTGAGTTCTTGTCACGACCGACTCCACATGGTCCTTGAAGGATAGGCTGCTGTCAAATGTGATCCCCAGAAGGAAAGCAATGGCAAACTACCTTCTGCAAAACTTGCCAAGAAACCATAACAACCATGAAAGAAAACATAATAGAGGTTTTCCGGAAGGTTGTTATGGGAGCGAGGTTCTGCAAAGGACATGCTACTGAATGAATTACACTCTAATAAAAATGCTTACTCTATATACTCTGCTAACACTCTAGTATCTATGCTTACTATAATACTCTGCTTAATCTCTATCTATGCTTAATCTATATACTCTGCTTACTTCTAATATCTATGCTTACACTATATACTCTGCTTACACTCTAATATCTATGCTTACTCTATATACTCTGCTTGCATGCTAATATCTATGCTTACAGCCTACTCTGCTTACACTCTAATATCTATGCTTACATGCTAATATCTATGCCTACACCCTACTCTGCTTATACTCTAATATCTATGCTTACTATACATACTCTGCTCATGGTCTAATATCTATGCTTACATTATATACTCTGCTTACGAGTTAATATTTATGCTTACACTATATACTCTGCTTTCACGCTAATATCTAGGCTTACACTCTATATACTCTACTTAAACTCTAAATGATATGCTTAGACTCTATACACTCTACTTACACTATAAAATACTAAGCTTAGAATACATACTCTGCTCACACGACTCGTACTTACAGGTGAGTTGCACTGATCCCTGGTCTGACAAAACGTGTGTACAATGGCACTAAGGGAGAGAAGCAGGGATTCCCGAAGTCTGTCATTGGGTACTGGTTTCTTCAAAATAGACTGGCAGGAAGAAACAGATGCATGCTGGTTAGCAACCAAATATGTATGTCACTAGTGATGGACATTTCATGTAATACATGCGTTTATTTCTTCTAAACTACTCCTGTCCTCCATCTAGTTTACCCTAGTCTACACTTGCAACTCATCAATGTAACTCTATATTATCTAATCAGTTTAACTATATATTATCTCATCATATCAGGATGGTCTTATATACATTCACTCTACAATGCTCAGAGATTGAAGGCCAAGACTAAAATTAGAAGGGTACTGATCAGAGAGTTGCTTTTTGCAGATGATGCTGCAATTACGATGCACTCTGAGGAACAATTACATTGTCTACTTTCTGCATTCTCCAATGCTTATTCTGAATTTGGTTTAACAATTAGCAAAAAGAAGACACAGATTATGTCACAAGGTGCACATGGGGTACCATCAATCTTTATTGATGACGCCGAACTAGAGATAGTAGACCATTTTACATATCTAGGATCAGAGGTAAATAGCAAATTATCCCTAGATCAGAAATCAACATCAGAATTGGTAACGCATCAACAACAATGAAAAGGTTGGCACAGAGAGTGTGGGAGAACAGGAAGCTTACTGCCAAAACAAAAGTCCTTATCTATCAAGCATGTGTCCTTAGTATTCTTCTTTATGGCAGTGAAGCCTGGACAACTTACTCACACCAAGAGAAACGTTTAAACAGCTTTCATATGCGGTGTCTGTGAAGAATACTTGGTATTAAGTGGCAAGACAAAATCACAAATACTGAAGTATTGAAAAGATCAGGTTGTGTGACGGTTTATTCCATGCTCAGTCTTCGTAGACTTAGATGGATAGGACATGTTAGGAGGATGGATGATGGTAGAATACCAAAGGACATCTTTCTTCGTGAATTACAGAGGGGTAAAAGATCTCAGGGTCTGCCTCTACTACGATACAAAGATTTTTGTAAGCGGGACATGATTGATACATGTATTGATAATGCACATTGGGAGCAAGTCGCCGCTGAACGTGTTGCATGGAGAGCAAATATTAGAAATGGAATAAAGACAAAGAAGAAAATTATTGCAGATAAGTCACACACCGAGTGTGTGAGACGTAAGATGGTGCATGATGGTGGAAATTACCGTGTGTTCACATGCATCCACTGTGGACGAAAATTTACAGCGCGAATTGGCCTTATCAGCCACATTAGCTAGACCCATGGGTTGTAGTTATTATGCCTTTTTGAAGCACAAACTATCGTCTGTCAAGACGACAAGGTGCCAATGTGTATGTATCTCATTAGTTTACCTTTCTATATATAGTATATATATATATAGTGTGAGTGTGTATGTATTGTACGTGTGTGTGAGTGTTTATATATATATATCATTGAAGAGAAGAATGATTCGTGATGATGGAAGCTGCTGCAGTCCGTTGTTGAAGACTCAGTGTTTACAGGGTAGTTGTCTATGATGAAAAGAAGAGGAACAGAAAGATCTGTCTATAGTGACAGTCCCACATCAGAGTGCCAGATATTACTGTCTTAACTTTCCCACATTAACTTTCTGACCTTCACAATGTTGTAAACACTACTCCACTTATCCACTGGGTTTTTTGCATTGTTGCTACAATGAACCCTAAGTGATTTCCTTTTAACTTACTTGAATGCTTTCCCTTGAATCTTATTTTTAGTTTGATTTCTATAGTCTATTTCTTTTTAAGCTGGCTTCCTGGCCTAGAGGTTAGCGACTTTTCTCCGTAATCTCGTATACTCTTGTAAGTAACGTGACGACAGTGAGAATCAGCAGCGATTCGAATCGTGTCGGTAACTTAAGGGGTATGTGAGCCAGCCGCTCAAAGAGCAATGGCAAACTACTGTGCGTAATCTTGCCAAGAAATCAACAATAAGCTGAAAGATGCTGATGTTAAGAGCGATGTCCTGTAAAGGATATGCAAACATATTTATTTCTTTTTAAACTCTACTCTGTTGTTTAACCCTTTACCTACTAACCCTTTTAACTCTCTATATGGACCATGACAGTCACTGAATTAGAATTAACATACTCTGTTCCCATGAAAGCACTGTAAAGAGATTAAATAAAAACACCCATGAAACATCATCATATACAGAGCATAGCACTGTCTAATTCTAACCTCGGAACTGTGTAGTGGTTAGTGCACTTGCCTGCCAAGACACTGGGCGGTTCAATCCCCAGCAGTGGCAAAAATATTTTTCTAACCAGTATGGCTCTGGGGTTGACTCATCCTCATGCAATGGGTCATCATCATCAAGTGCCCTGTCCACTGGTACAGGCGTTTATTCTCTCCACAGATCTCGGTCTTTGGTGTTCTGGATCAATTCTGCTGATGATATTCCTCCATGCCACCGTCTTAATCCACCCTGCATCATTTCTCTTGGTCTGCCCCTGCCTCTCTTCTCCTTGATCTTTCTAGTTGTCACAATATTCTCCAATGCCTTTCTTCTCATCACATGACTAAAGAAAGATGGTTGTCTCTTCCTTATTGTTGTTTATAATGTTATAGTTTCATTTGCCTCTTTCAGGCAGTCGTTGTTAGTTACTCTGGCAGTAGCATACAACAGAGACCAGACAATATTCATAATTTTCTGAGAAGCTGTTTGTAAACTTGTTCATGATTGGTTGAATATTGTAGCTTAAGTTTTCTACAGGTTTAGGTAGCCGGTCTCATGCTAACCCATCTTAGTCGCTTCTTACAATACATTTGGTAGGTTACTGTTACAAATGTTGTCCAGAGTCCCAGAGTCGTTATGTTAGCCCACTCGATTTAAATTGTTACTTTACTCCTTCAATCCCACTAGTATTATTACTTTAACTCTTTGAGATCTGGACATTTATTATTATAAATAACGACTTGATGGGATTTAAAAAAAAACAACTATATATTAACTAACTAATCATTCATTGGCACCTTGCCTTCTTGACAGATGATAGTTTGTTACAGTGTGCTTCAAAAAGGCATAATAACTATGACCCACGGTGGTAGCGAATGTGACTGATCAGACCAATTCGCACTGTAAATGTTTGTCCATAATGGAAGCATGTGAACACATGGTCACTTTTACCCTCATGCACCACCTTGCGTCTCACGCGCTCAATGTGTGACTTATCTGCAATAATTTTCTCCTTTGTCTTTATTCCATTTCTGATATTTGCCCTCCATGCAACACATTCGGCGGCGACTTGCTCCCAATGTGCATTATCAAACCTGTACCAATCATCTCCCGCTTACACACATCTTTGTATCGTGGTAGAGGCCGGCCCTGAGATCTCTTACCATCTGTAATTCATCAAAAAGATGTCCTTTGTTATTCTACCATCATCCATCCTCCTAACGTGTCCTATCCATCTAAGTCTATGAAGACTGAGCATGGAACAAACCGGCGCACAATGTGATGTTTCCAATACTTCAGTATTTGTGATTTTGTCGTAACACTTAATACCAAGTATTCTTCGCAGACACCACATATGAAAGATGTTTAAACGTTTCTCTTGGTGTGAGTAATTTGACCAGGCTTCACTGCCATAAAGAAGAGTACTAAAGACACAGGCATGATAGATAAGGACTTTTGTTTTGGCAGTAAGCTTCCTGTTCTCCCACACTCTTTTTGTCAATCTTTTCATTGTTGTTGCTGCCTTACCAATCAAGATGTTGATTTTCTGATCTAGAGATAATTTGCTATTTACCTCTGATCCTAGATATGTAAAATGGTCTACTATCTCCAGCTAGGCATCATCAATAAAGATTGAAGGTACTCCACGTGCACCGTATGACATAATCTGTCTTCTTTTCGCTAATTGTTAAACCAAATTCAGAACAAGGATTGGAGAATGCATTAGTAGACGTTGCAATTCTTCCTCTTGCTTAACTCCACTCTTGATTTCAAACTCTTCTGAAGTTGCACCTTTCAACTTGATTATACCCTTCATGCCTGTGTGGAACGATTCCACAATGGACAGAAGAGTTGGTGGGCAGCCAATCTTCTTTAGTGTCTTGAACAGACCCTAACGACTGACCAAATCAAATGCCTTTGTGAGGTCGATGAAGGCAATAAACAGTGGTTGATTCTGTTCATGGCATTTTTCTTGCATTTGTCGCAATGAGAATATCATATGAATGGTAGACCTGTTCCTTCGAAAGCCACACTGTGATTCGGGGTAGACTTGATCTCCCAGGACTTGAAGTCTGCGCAGAACAATTCTGGCAAATACTTTCCCAACAATACACAGAAGTCAGATACTCCTATAGTTGTTGCAGTCGCTCCGATCGCCCTTGTTCTTGTACAGTGTTATGATGCTTGAATCTTTGAAATCCTGTGGGACTTGTCCTTCTTGCCAGCATAGCTCTATTAGCTGGTGGAAATATAGAGTGAGTGTGTCTTGCACACTCCTGATAACCTCTATTAGAATTCCATCCTTACCTGGAGCCCTGCCAGATGCAAGTTCATTTGTAGCACACTTATCTTCTGTTATGGTGGGAAGTGTGTCCAGGTGGTCAAGAGTTGGCAGGGCCTCTATGGCGGTGAGGGCATCATTTGCTAGTTTGCTCTCACTTGAGTAAAGTTCCAAACAGTGCTCTACCCATCTGCTGTTTCTTATCAGTGATGATTTCCCCAGTCAAGGTTTTCAGAGATGCACTTCTTTATCCCTTCATACATGCTTCTGATGTTTCCCTTATCACTTGCATTTTGAACGTACTTGCATAACTTGATACAATAGTTGCTTGCACACAGCCTGGCAGCCTTTTGCACATCCTTCCTAGCTGGTTTCAGCTCACTGAGAGTGTTTTGCATTGTTCTTTCCTTGTTTCTATCAATCAAGGGCTGCAGTGTCTGGCTGTTTGCCACAAACTAGTCCTACCTCTTATGATCCACAGTGCCCAGAGATGGAGTTATACCTCTCCACAGCACAAAACCTGGGCTGAAATATAGAGACCATGTGTGGCCCATGCAGCATGGTCTCTCTCTCTTGGCCTGTCTAGTTCACTCCTGAGGAAATGTAACACCAACACATCTGGAACAAGAAATGCTGCAGAAGCTGCTGGATCAGCAAAGCAATGCTCTAACTGTCTGCCTGTCGGAGCTTTGATCCTTGACCAGCTGCCAACCAAGACTTAGGGCCTGGTCTGCCCTGCTATGACATTTTGTCTTTAGGTTGCATTTCCTCACACCAGGATAAGGCTAGTACCCTCCCTATTGTGCTCCTCCACCTGAAGCCGTTGGAACAATGTGGGGTGTCGGGTTTGGTAAGGCCGCCCAATGTTCGGCACTAACAGAAAGCAGGTAGGACCGCCTACTGTCATACGGTAAGCTCAGTCATATCTGACTGAGACCTGACACCGAACTAATACAGAAATAGTTAATCATAAAAATGGTAAAAATGTGTAATTCTTTTTGTACCAAGCAAATCACCATAAGCTGATCCATAATTCCTAGGGTTTATGGTGCTGTACCCATATTTGTATAGCTCATTCAGCACTTTGTGGGAGATGTGATCAGAATCACAACGGCAGCCTTTACTTCCCACACATTTCCTGGTACCTACTATAGGCTGGGTCAACCTGAGAGCCCAGGTCAATATTAAACACCTGCTTTTGATGTGGCTCTGAACCCATGACCACTGGGCTGGCAGGTGAGCGTCCAGCCAATTTACTACTGCAGCTATATCTGCATCTAGAAGTACCTAACTATAACTTACCAGCAAATTTGTTATTAATGACTCCGACGGGTGAGAGGAATATGCAGCAGCAAATAAAAATCTTTGAGGATAATCTACAGCATCAGCATCCTCAAAGTTCAGCAGATCCAACAGAGCCTCCCTGGCAGGCTCTGTCTGTGCAGCAGCGGCTATGTCTATTAACTGTGGACTGAGAAATTGGGTCTGGTTAGCTGAATGCAACAGATAAAATTCAAGCTAAAGAAGCCAGGGAAAACATAAGCATTTTGTGATCTCAGTGTTTGTTTACTGTGGGTATATCTGTACCGCTACAGAAAGAGGGTTTAACAGAGAGAGGGTCGATTTCATTTCTCCAGGGTTTATTACATATGGCTTGGTCTCTTTTCCATAGAGAGGCGTGCTGAAAACTTTGCACAGAACACAAACTCCATAGCTCCAGCAAAGACCTCCCAGGAGTCTCTGAGAAAATTGCATTGAATGACGGAGTGGAAAATAAACCCACAACCTACAGAGCACAAGGTAGGAAACTTAATCACTTCACCACAGACAACCTATATCATATGTGCAACATGTTGTACAATACATGTACTGGAAAGTTGGACTGTACTGTAGAAACAGAGTGTAGGGGGATCCAGGCTTTTGAACACAAATGATGAGGAATATTCTGCACATGGTATAAGAAGAACAAAACAAATGCCCATGTTAAAGACATGGTAAATATGTATGGAGGCCATCAAGAACATCTTTTTTCAATGGCACAACTTAGAAAGGTTTGGGCTTGTCATGACACCCCTGCAAAGATAATTTTTCAGGGAACAGTTGAGGGTATGGAGAAGAGGAAGGCAGAGAGGATCCTGGAGTGATAACATTACAGACTGGAACTTTTCACACTTGTATGTGTTGCTGAGATCAGAAAGAAGTGGAGGACTGACTGTTGATGCTTCCATTGTGAAACTCCTATAACCTACATTCTGGATTACAGGATGTGATGATGATGATGATGATAATACAATAAAAGATAAAACACCTTGTTATCACGCCATTGTGGTATATACTGTATACATTGCGAGGTCACCCTTATTTACTTGACCAAACAAAACTCAATGTGTGCTAGGGTCAATATCATGTCATCCCACATGTTAAGGCAATTACTTTATTAGGCCAGGTTGTCCTCGGAGCTGAGTAAGTAAAAACAAATCGAGCCTAGAGAAAGGATTTGAACTCATAACAACCATACCAGCAGTCAAGTTTCTTAGCCAATAGGCTACTACGGCTCTTACAATACACGAAAAGCTGTCAAAAATAAGTAAAGATAATACACAGGAGACACTGCTTGGTCACATGACATAGTCAGGACAGGAAACAGACCAGATTCAGGACTCTGGTGATCATGGGAGACGGCAAACCATGACCGCCCATGCTTATCAGCATGGCACATGATGATGATGATAAGGGTGATTAGGTACCGGCTGTAAGAGTGCCTGCAGTGACAGGCATGGTGGGGTATCATGAGGTGGCATGTCCAGCCCTATTCCTATATACTGACCCACTGGCCAACATGGCTGAGAGGTTATTGTCCAATAATGGAACAGAAGTAACAGTGATTTCATCATCTACCAGTATTCCTTTATATATAATTTATGTTTATATCAAATAACGAGGCTGTCTGTTCTACATACAACTTTTTGTTAGTTGCCTTACAACATTTCCAAATTAAGAGCAGTAATATTTTTGTTCTTTGCTTCCTTTCTTTAGGTCTCAAGCTTTACAGAGGCAAACATAGTAGACAACTGTTGTTAGCAACAAGGCACACATTCCAAAAACTACAACCTGGTTGGGATATCTCATTGTAACAATTCTGACAATCATTCTTGCTTACACAAAAACCACACTTAGAAAAACAGACCTTGACCTAAATAAAAGATAATATAACTGGTAACTGTATTAGTAGACAACATAGGGACAATTACACAATTATTGAAAAGTATTCACAAATATAAGCTATCTTGTATCTTATGCAATAAGTCACTATCATTGAATGTATGAAAGAGAGTGCTGAATTGCTGTATAGAACCTGTTTTGATGTATGGCAGCGAATCTTGGAATGGAAATGAACAAATTAGGAAGAACTTTGTAGCAACAGAGATGTGGTTCCTGAGACAAATGTTGCGATTTCCTTGGACTGTCAGAGTAACAAACAACAACTGCCTGAAGGAGGCTAATGAAACTAGAACATGATATTCAAAATAAGAGTGAGACAAACAGCTTTCCTTAGTCATGTGATGAGAAGAGAGGCATTGGAGAACATCGTGACAACTGCAAAGATCTAGGGAGAGAGAGGCAGGGACAGACCAAGAGAAATGATGCTGGATGGATTGAGACGATGGCATGTGATGGAGAAATATCATCAGCAGAGTTGATCCAGAACACTAAAGACCGAGATCTCTGGAGAGACATGAACACCTATGCCAGCTGGCTGGGCACTTGATGATGATGATGATCTTGGTTTGGTCACAGTAGAAGTTCTACTACTCACAACACAGGAATACAAAAAAAAAAAAAGAAGAAGAAAGGGAAGACACTGCCCAAGAAACAACTACAACATGCAGACATACAAGAACATCAATGTTCAGATTTGTGCACATCTGCTGTGGTTTGCTGAGAACAGGGGAGAGTGTAGTGACATGATCACATGACTTCAAAGGTCAAGGGAGCACCATAGCAGATACTAGCATATACATGGTGAGGTGTTAGGCCCGCTAAGAAAGTACATTAGTGAGGAAGACAGGAAGCTAATTCAGAACTGTACAGCAGCTAATATAATGTCTTTCTTCAACCAGTCTTCACAAATGCAAGCCCATGATATATAAGGTAGGGTGGACAGTTTCCTTTCTCATCATCTTTCTTTCCCAGACAATTCCTAGAGCTGTACTGGCCAGATAAAAAATCATCCTAGCTCTGCTGGAGATTAAACCCGGATGTGAATCTTGACAGGGAGGTGCACTAACCACCTGCCATTGCAGCTCCATGGTTAAGATCAGACAGTGCTATAACTCTGTATACAATGTTGTCTGGTGTATGTTAATTCTAATTCAGCTGCTTGTTCTAGAAGCTTCTTGATATGTGTCCAATTCTTTCTTTCTGTCTGTATTTCTTTCTTTCTTTTTATTTATATATACATCTTATTGAACCCAGACCAGCGCCATGGCAGGTAAGCACACCAACCACTATACCCCCACAGCTTCTAATGATAATTAAACAAGATACTAGGGCATGGAGACCAACTTACACAATGTAATAACTCTCTGGATCTGTCAGAGCTGCTGTGATAGAAAGCCGTCCGGATTCACGGAAAGCTTTCAGCATTTTGCTGAACGCCTTCGCAGATCTAACTTTTGCAATGTTCTCCACCTTCAGGTCCTCGGACACGTTAGCAGCCAATGCTTTAGGCTATAATATATCAATCATATTTCAGATAACAGGCAAGGAAAAACAAACTTATAAAATCTGTTTCTATTTCTTCTTCTTCTTCATTCACGTGATATGTTTGTGTTAGTAAGTAATTATGTTGTGTCAGTTTACAGCAGAACTGCTATATTTGCTCCTGTCAACAGACACATTCAACTTCTTTGGGCATTTGTTGACTGGATTAGCTTTCCCTATTACCAGTGTCCCTCACCATCAGGTGAATACACTCCAACTTCTGATGTACTTGTACTTTACATCTCCAAGTAAGGACGAGAAGTCAACATTTTAGTCCAACTGACCGGTGTAGGGGTTGAACCCGATACCTAAGCATCAGCACACCAGATGTTTAAGAGTTAGCGCTATTATCCATTCGGCCATGCTGACCTCCTTCATGAGTTTTGTATAAGTCCTGATACCAAAGTTTTTCTTGGAGCTACTTTATAGAGCTGTTTCAACTCAACAAACATTAAGACAAGCCATGAACATATAGTTAAAAGGTCTCTATCAATAGACAGGCGCACAATGCCATCAAACAGAAAGCCTTCTGTCCTATTAAAATGTTCAGGTTCACCCGCATTTTTAGGTCACTTGTTCTCTTCCTCAAAGTCTTTTGCTCACAAACAATTTCCAGATAATTCGTCAATTATCCATACTCATTTATTATTTATTGAGTAGAGTGCATCATGTCCATCATTAAGTGCCTCAATCTCTACGTCTGCATAGCACCTTCACTTCTGCTGCACGGAAGATGTTAACAGTAATCAACAGTCTGGTGGATTCCAGACAAAAGCAATTCTAATTATACTATTCTCCTCATTATGCAGGACTACCTTTTTCTCAATGTTTGGTGAATGTTTGAATATTGTCATTCCACAAACATCTAACTCCTTATAAATAAATTAAAAAAAAAACACACACACACACATATGTGTGTGTGTATATGCAGACGTTTGTGGCATAGGGGTTAGTGACGTCAGTTTCACAATTCCCCACATACAGAGTCGAGGCATGGGTTCAAAATGAGCTGCATGCGATGTAGAAGCAGATTACTTTGTGTTGATTTTGATGGTATGAGCGCTGGCCATTCAGAAAGCAATGACAAACTCTGAATGTAAAACTGCCCATTAAATGTGCATGCACCATAGAACATAACACATTTCTTATATATATATATATATATATATATATATATATATATATATATATATATATATATATATATATATATATATATATATATATATATATATACATCGATGGTGCAACTTCAGAAGAGTTTGAAATCAAGAGTGGAGTTAAGCAAGGTTGTGTACTAGCTCCCACCATTTTTGGAATATACTTTTCACTTCTACTGAAATATGCCTTTCGCGATCAGGATGGTGGTATATACATTCACTCACGCTCAGATGGAGGCCTCTACAATGCTCAGAGATTGAAGGCCAAGACCAAAATTAGGAGGGTACTGATTAGAGAGTTGCTTTTTGCAGATGATGCTGCAGTTACGACCCACTCTGAGGAAGAATTACAATGTCTACTATCTGCATTCTCCAATGCTTGTTCTGAATTTGGCTTAACAATTAGCAAAAAGAAGACACAGATTATGTCACAAGTGCACATGGGGTACCATCAATCTTTATTGACGACGCCGAACAAGAGATGGTAGACCATTTTACATATCTAGGATCAGTGGTAAATAGCAAATTATCCCTAGATTAGGAAATCAACATCCGAATTGGTAAGGCAGCAACAACAATGAACAGGTTAAGAAAAAGAGTCTGGGAGAACAGGAAGCTTACTGCCAAAACAAAATTCCTTGTCTATCAAGCCTGTGTCCTTAGTACTCTTCTTTAAGACAGTGAAGCCTGGACAACTTACTCACACCAAGAGAAACGTTTAAACAGCTTTCATATGCGGTGTCTGCGAAGAATTCTTGGTATTAAGTGGCAAGACAAAATCACAAATACTGAAGTATTGGACAGATCAGGTTGTGTGACGGTTTATTCCATGCTCAGTCTTCGTAGACTTAGATGGATAGGACATCTTAGGAGGATGGATGATGGTAGAATACCAAAGGACATCTTTTTTTGGTGAATTACAGATGGATAAGAGATCTCAGGGTTGGCCTTTACTACAATACAAAGATGTGTGTAAGCGGGACATGATTGATACAGGCATTGATAATGCACAGTGGGAGCAAGTCACCGCTGAACGTGTTGCATGGAGGGCAAACGTCAGAAATGGAATAAAGACAAAGGAGAAAATTATTGCAGATAAGTCACACACGCAGCGTGTGAGACGTAAGATGGTGCATGATGGTGGAAATGACCACGTGTTCACATGCATCCACTGTGAACGAACATTTACAGCACGAATTGGCCTTATCAGTCACATTTGCTACCGCCATAGGTAATAGTTATCGTCTGTAAAGACGGCAAGGTGCCAATGAATGAATATGTATATATTTATATATTTATTGCTTGGAGGTCAGCATGGCTGAATGGATAAGAACATGTGTTCTTAAACATCCGGTGTGCTGATGCCGAGATAAGGTGTTCAACCCCTACACGGGACATTTGGACGAAAATGTTGATTTCTCATCCTTGAATTGGGGAAAAGTAAATTATAAGTACCTCTGAAGCTGGAGTGGGTTTGCCTGATGGCGAGGGACACTGTTAATAGGGAAAGCTAATCAGCACAAAAAATTCAGTCCAGTGCTACTAGAATTAGTGTGTATGGACAACACTTGAGTTCAAAGCGAGCAAGCACAAAAACAAAATATGCATGCTTATTTGATGCATTAAAAGACAAAGGTAACCCCATAGCTCAAACTACCAAAGGTGCTACATCACAGGATAACCAGGTTGGGGAAGGAGCAGACAGTTTACATTGCAAAAACATTTAAGTCAAAAAAGGTAACGCCAGACAACAGCACCATGCAGGGGGCCATAGACGAAGGGTAAACCAACATAGAACTAGTGTCATCAACTGCTGAGGGAGATATGGATTAGGGTATTAGAGCACATACGGACTGAATGGTTTCTTGTGTGGTGAGGATAATCTGATGACTAACTAGACGATCTGATGCCCACAGAGGCGTGCTGTTTGGATAAGAATCCTGTCACTACTGGGGATGGAATCTGGACCTATGTTTTAGTATTCAAGCGCACTGAACACTAAGACAAGATAGCTTCCACACTGGCTTTATGACAGTATAAAAAAAAACTCACAGACATGCATCCTTCTGTGCAATGTTGGATTTCTTCTTCACTGGGAAGCAGTGTTGCTGTGAACTTTGAACCAGTCTCTAAGAAGAAAAATTAAAACATGCAGAAAATACATGACAGATGAAATCATGATCAAAGTCTTACTGAGAAACTCTAATCTTTAATATGACATAAATATTACATCATATTCATATTTAATAAACTCTATGGACCAATATTTCAATAGACTTACATTGTTGTCTGCAATTTTATATCAGAAGTTTTAATATATGATGATCATCATGTGCCATGTATGTAAGTGTGGGGGAGTCATGGTTCACCATCTCACACCATCACCAGTCTTGGATCAGCTTTGTGTTTTTGTCTTGATTACGCCATGTGGCCAGACCATACAGATATTTATCTCTCTGCCTTCCTCTTGCTCTTTTCCCATTATCATTGCATTCTTTGAATTTTTCTCAGAAACCACATTTTCACTTCCATTAGATGTTTCTCCCCTTGTCTGCTTATTGTGCATGATTCACATCAATATAACAGTAAAGGTTTTATATAGAACTTCAACGCTATTTGTCTCATTGCAATTGACAACTGTTTATTGGTCAGTATGTTTTCCATCTAGCAAAAGGCTACTTTAGCCATAGCGATTCTAATCTCATTCTAATCTTTACAAGGCACATACCATCAGATGTTATGATTGTTCTGAGATAGTTGTACTGATTCCCTTGTTAAAGACAATCCCCATTTAATTAGATGTTAAATTGTAGTATTTCTTTCTTCTTAGAGTTGACGATGTTTTTTAAAACAATTTAATTCTAAGCCTAGTTGTTCACAGTGTACATTAACCGCATCTACTAACTGTTGCAGATCCTGTTTGTTGTCTGCAATCAATATTACATCATCTGCAGTAGGTCAGCATGGCTAAATAGATAAGAACGTGTGCTCTTAAACATCCGGTGTGCTGATGCCGAGGCAAGGGGTTCAGCCCCTACACAGGACAGTTGGACTAAAATGATGACCTATCAGTTTGAATTGGGGACATAATTTACAAGTAAGTCTGAATTCGGAGTGCGTTCACTCGATGGCGAGGGACGCTGTTAATAAGGAAAGCTAATCCACACGCAAAATTCAGTCCAGCCCTACGTTAAGTAGTGTGTATGGACTATACTTGAGTTCAAAAGTGAGTGAGCGTAAAAAAAATATCACCTGTATATTTTATATTATTGGTGTTATGTATAATTTATGGAATAACTGGATAACTAAAAATCAAACCAACTTAGTTTTACAGTATGCCTGGGTAACTCATAACGAATAAATTGTAGCGTCACAGAATGATCAGATAACTCACAATTGGTTATGAATCCAAAACAGCAACGTATTAAAATAAACAGACACCTGTATTGACAAACATTAATTACTACTCTCTCTCTCTCTCTGTGTGAGTGCATGCGCGTGCGTGTGTGTGTGTGCATGCATACACCTGAAGATGAGAAAAAACACTTTCCTGATACATAACTGCATTTTTTTAAAAGTTTATTGTTACTGCACAGGCCAGCATTGTATTATACATATGGACAACTTACAACCAATACAGTTTGGTTTTACAACATCAATAGAGAGCTCATAACCAATAAAGTTTAGTTTTACAGAATGACTGGAAAACTCATATAACCAATTAAGTTTCTTCTTCTTTTCGTTCATCCGAAGTGTTTTTTCAGATGTGAATGCGGTGTGTCTGTTATGCGCCCTTGAGCCGAAACCCGTAGGCCAACACATTCCGACTACAGCGTGCTTTTTTGACCAGGTAGCATTCCTGGGAGACTCTCACTTTTGTGGTGCCATCTACAACCATGCTGGCCAAGGTTGAACGGTCGAGGCCAACGGTCATCCCTCAAAGGAAGGCAGGGACAGTCCATAGCATTTTCCGCCATCCAAGGTTGCTTCCATAGTTGCAGGGCCGACACATAACGCCCTGGATCTGGGCTCACCGAGGGAAATCGTCACGTCCTGCTCATGGCTGCTTTAAATCCTCACTTCAATATATTGGTCATTTTGTTTGCCCCGGGCCATTCCCGCACAAACCAGACAGGTTTGCAGACGGCATCCACTCAGCGAGTTTTCGGACATGTGCTTGTCGTTGCGCCTGTCAGAGCTGTTCCAGGCACGACAGACATTCGGAAAACTACCTAGTCAGAGCTGTTCCGAACAAGAGCGGCATTCGGAAACTAGGTAGTCAGAGCTGTTCCTAGCACGAGAGACATTCGGACGAGACATTTCACTCGGACGTAATTGCATAGTGTCAATTTTTAGTTTGCCACCCGTAGGACGACACTTCCGGCTTCCGGCGGGCATTTTTTAATGAGGTTAGCCTTCCTCTGGTTTTGAGGCACGTTAGACTGTTGTGATGTCGCCCACATCTCAGCTGGTCAAGATAGAACGATCAACGACATCGCGGTCGGCCCTCAAGGGAAGGCAGGGGCAGACCATGGGCATTCCCTTGCTATCCAAGGCGGCTTCCATAATTGCAGAGCCGGCACATATTGCTCTGTGACTGGGTCACCCGAGGAGTTGCCACGTCTTGCTCATGGCTGCTTTAGTTCCTCACTTCCATGTGTTGGACATTTCGCATGCCACTGATCGCTCAAGCACACACCAGGAGCGGTCAGACTGCGAGCGACATCCACTTGGTAAGCTTTTGCTTTTGACTTCAGACCACGCAATAGGTTCGCTCGCCGTGCGTTCCATTTCGCGTCATTGAGACGTTCTTCCACTTTTGTCTACACTCTCTATGAGTTAGATACAGACAGTTTTCGTAACCATTTCCTTCGACTGGGGCATTTTTCTGACTTTTTGTACTCGCTCACGAGGTAGGCTACATGTGCTGCCGGCTCAGCACCTTACCTTTGTGCAGCAGTGAACGAGAAACAGCCAGGCCCTCTCATCCGGGAATCCCTCATATCCCCCAGCTGAGAGCCTTCGAACATGTATCAGACCTGAGCATTTAGCTTGCTCAGTATCATGCCTCTATTTTTCGGTAGGCAAGTATCGGCCCAGCTCTCAGATCCAAGGGTTTGTGGCTTAGAGGCGTTCAGCCACAGCCCTCGACAGGGAGCCTTAAAAGTTTTGTCCGAACCAAGAACGTCTGCCTTCGTGCACCTGATTTAATTTTTTGACTGCTATCCTCAGTCTTACCTGCAGAGCAGCAGGTTGTGTCTCTCTTAGTATGGTCCCTAACCTATAAGCTGTCCGATATGTAGTTTTTCATCCATCGGCAAGCAAATGGGGTCGATGGGACACGCAAGCTCCCACACCACGTCAAGGTGGAGACACATTGGGGGAGACCAATTAAGTTTAATTTTACTGAATTGTTGGAGAACGCATATAACCAATTAAATTTTACAGAATTATGCAATAACTGATAACCAATGAAGTACCCACCTGTCTCTACCTGAAGTACGGCTTCAGCAGAACTAGAAGCCAATGTAGAACCATAATGTTCTGACTTGTATTGAAGATGTTGACTGCATATTATAGAAAAAGAGAAAACCAAAACTCAACAACTCTGAACAGGCTCAAAAATAAATATTTATCCTTGACTTTAAGCATAACATTATAGTGGAGATGATTTATCTTAAAGATGTATACATAAATTGTGACAGAATAGGAGGTCAGTATTGAGAGAAAACAATGTTACCAAACATTTGTTTCATTGTGTTTTGATTATAATTTCAAATGATCCATTTATGATCTTGACTAGTGGTTTTAAGAATCAACACTACAGCATTCTAGAAAAATCCACAGATGTTCTGTCTCCTTCAGCACACGCATAAGGTGTAGATGATTGTTCCAGTAACACATTGATTATAAACATATCAGATTGGTCAACCTCATGTCTCTCTTTGCTGGAACCACATGTAAATTCGCACTAAAACATTCATAAATGTTTTTTATCTGTTATATCTTAACTTAGCAGTTGTCCAAAGATAGTCTTTTTTTTTTTTGCATTTGCTTGCTTGAAATCTAGCACATTCCATACTCGTGCTACAACCTCTAGTGCACTGGGCTGATATTTGTGTGTGGATTTGTTTTTTTCCCTATTACCAGTGGGACACTGGTCATTAGATAATTTTCAGAATTTTCTGGAAAGGAAAGGTGATGAGAAAGAGAACTGGACACCCTACCTCATACACCATGGCTTAGAATATGTGAAGGCCTAACACGTCACATCCTACAGCAGTATTTGCTGTGGGACTACCACTTTACTGATAGGAAATTACTCTAATTAAAAAAGATAAAAAGGTCAAGGACATATGGCATACTGGGACATGACTGTCAGCAAAAATTCTCTTTAATATCACAGGTACTATACCAACCCTTCTTTTCCTCTCTCTCCTTTCTCATATATACCATACACATATGTATGTATAAGATTGTATGAATGTTTCTTGATGTGTGTAGTTGTATGTATGTGCGCTCACACATATTAGTCCACCCAGACTTTAGAATTATCTTGGTACACACATAAATGAGCACAGAAAATGAGTTCCGTTATTATCACCAGTATACTTAGGTGCACACATCATTGCTCTTTAATATTTGTCCACTATGGCCAACCCATTCACTGGCAACCACTCATGCATTGTATGTACATCCACTGGGACTCCTTCTTAGTTTTCACTCGAACAACCATCACATGCTTCCAGTTTCCCGCCTTACCTTCCTGCCCCGTTTTTTTCATGTACCACTTTCACTCATTTACCTGATCTTCACTGAACCGTTACCATCCCCTACCCCAGTCCCCATGACCCACAGCTGTCTATATAAGAGGATCAAGGTGACATTCATGTTAGTATCACAGCCTGGGATTCTGAGATAAGTAACAACACATTTTATTTTCAAATGTTCATGTTCTCTTCATTGTTCTCATTTTTTCTTTTTTAAATTTTCCTCATCCCGTTGTTATGCCTTGATTAAGTCACCGGAGGATCTTCTCATTATATCTTGTGTTTTGTGTATATATGTGCTTGCTGATGAAGGCTGGTTGCCACAACGTCCTGTATGTTTCATAATTCTGTTCTGTAAAGCTGCATTCCTTTGTGTTATTTTATATTGTCTTCACTAAACAGAATTTTAGGCATTTCAGCATCACATCAAACTTTTACTACAACAAAAGAATTGTCTTTACAAGGTGTTACTGACCCAGGAACAACACTATTATGCAAAATTCTCATGTCAAAGGTGATTAGAACCCAACGGCAGGCAAATATACAAGCAAACATTACACTGCTAAATGGCTGCACTGTTCAGAATAAAAGATCAGGTCACCAACATAATGTGCTGTTAACTGACCTAGATGTGGCCGCCCCATTCATGGCAGCCCGGATGTTCAAGTAAGCAATGACACGCTGGCTGCCAGAGACACTTTCAATGATGGAATCTCTCAGCTTGTACAGCTGGCTAGACTTGATGTACAAGGAGGTGCCTAGAGCCTGAAACCAATCAGAAACAAGTATTTACAGCATGTGACAAGGCTGCATCATCATCATCATCATCATCATCATCATCATCATCATCATCATATGCCATACCAAGTGGCATAGGTGTTCATTTCTCTCCACAGATCTCAGTCCTTGGTGTTCTGGATCAACCCCACCAATGATATTCTTCCATGTCATCATCGTAGACAATCCTACATTATTTATCTCTGTCTGCCTCTGCCTTTTCTACCGTTGATCTTTCCAGTCATTACAATGATCTTAAATGCCTCTCTTCACATTATATGATCAAAGAACGCTGTCTATTTCTTATAACTGTCTTATAGTTACGTTCAACTGTCATTAGCCTCTATTTTATTTTTTATGTGTTGTTTTGCATATCCTATTTACAGGACATTGCAGTCAACACCAGCATTTTTCAGCTACTGTTGATGTCTTGGCAAGTTTTATGTTATGTTCAGTAGTTTGCCATTGCTTTCTGAATGACTGGCTCACATACCCTTCCGCAAGAAACCAACGCGACACTGCAGTCAACACCAGCATTTTTCAGCTGCTGTTGATGTCTTGTTGATGTTCAGTAGTTTGCCATTGCTTTCTGAACGACCTGCTCACATACCCTTCCGCAAGAAACCAATGCGAAGCGATCCGCTGCCGAATCTCACCCAGCTGTGTTTCGTATGTGGTATACAGGATTATGAACAATGTCCTTTAAACCTTCGCCAGGGAGACCGGCCATTAACCTCTACCAGACAAATATTGTTGCTAACTCTGGCCACTGAAGGTATCCGCGACATTTGTCTCAGAAAACACATCTCCTCTATCCCCAAGTTCTTCATAGTTTGTTTATTCACATTCCAAGATTCACTGCCACACAACAGAACAAGTCTGATATAACACTCTTTCTAACACTCAATTTAGAGTGACTTATTAGATTTATTGCATGTATGGTTAGGGAAAAGTTTATGTTTAAAAAACTGCTACATTGTAATGCATTAACCAAATATTAGTGTGCCTACTCACCAAGACTGTGGTCCAGAATGAATCTAGCCTCATGAAATGAGTGCTCACCGAATTTCAGAATTTACTGGGAATTGTCTGGAAATGAAAGGCGGCTAGCAAGGGAACTACCCATCCCACTTCATTAAGAAGTGGCCTAGAATATGTGAAGACACTTGCCTGCCAGCCCAGTGTCATGTGTTTGAATCCCCATTGAGGTGGATGTTTAAACTGACCTGGGTTCTCAGGCTCACCCAGCCTAAACTGGTTTCCAGGAAATGTCTTGGGGAGTAACGGCAGCCAGCGGGATATTCACCATATCACTCTCGAGGTGCTGATTTATCTGTGAAGATATTCATATCACTCACAAGGTGCTGATTTATCTGTGAAGATATTCATATCACTCACGAGGTGCTGATTTGTTCGTGAATATATTCATATCACTCACGAGGTGCTGATTTTTCAGTGAAAATATAGAGCTAGCACCATATGCCCAATATGTCTCAAGGTGTGGAAATACGGTCCTTGACTTTTGGTTTTTCCTGTAGAATATGTGATGACCCAACATATCACACCCCAACAGCAGTACCTATCAAGGCATTACCTTTTTGTTTTTAAATATTTGGATACAATCATGATTCTCAGGTGTGAGATAGTATGTGTTAATAGTGAGAAGAATGTGTTATGTGGTAAGAAGAATGTGTCATGTAGTAAGAAGAATGTGTCATGTAGTAAGACAAATGTGTCATGTAGTAAGAAGAATGTGTCATGTAGTAAGAAGAATGTGTCATGTAGTAAGACGAATGTGTCATGTAGTAAGAAGAATGTGTCATGTAGTAAGAAGAATGTGTCATGTAGTAAGAAGAATGTGTCATGTAGTAAGAAGAATGTGTCATGTAGTAAGAAGAATGTGTCATGTAGTAAGAAGAATGTGTCATGTAGTAAGAAGAATGTGTCATGTAGTAAGAAGAATGTGTCATGTAGTAAGAAGAATGTGTCATGTAGTAAGACGAATGTGTCATGTAGTAAGAAGGTGTCATGTAGTAAGAAGAATGTGTCATGTAGTAAGAAGAATGTGTCATGTAGTAAGAAGAATGTGTCATGTAGTAAGAAGAATGTGTCATGTAATAAGAAGAATGTGTCATGTAGTAAGAAGAATGTGTCATGTAGTAAGAAGAATGTGTCATGTAGTAAGACGAATGTGTCATGTAGTAAGAAGAATGTGCCATGTAGTAAGAAGAATGTGTCATGTAGTAAGAAGAATGCGTTATGTGTTAAGAAGAATGTGTCATGTAGTAAGAAGAATGTGTCATGTAGTAAGAAGAATGTGTCATGTAGTAAGAAGAATGTGTCATGTAGTAAGAAGAATGTGTAATGCAGTCAGAAGAATGTGTAATGTAGTAAGAAGAATGTGTCATGTAGTCAGAAGAATGTGTCATGTAGTAAGAAGAATGTGTCATGTAGTAAGAAGAATGTGTCATGTAGTAAGAAGAATGTGTCATGTAGTAAGAAGAATGTGTCATGTAGTCAGAAGAATGTGTCATGTAGTAAGAAGAATGTGTCATGTAGTCAGAAGAATGTGTCATGTAGTAAGAAGAATGTGTCATGTAGTAAGAAGAATGTGTCATGTAGTAAGAAGAATGTGTCATGTAGTAAGAAGAATGTGTAATGTAGTCAGAAGAATGTGTCATGTAGTAAGAAGAATGTGTCATGTAGTCAGAAGAATGTGTCATGTAGTAAGAAGAATGTGTCATGTAGTAAGAAGAATGTGTTATGTAGCAAGATAAAGATTGTTAAACAACTAAAACCTATGTACAGATTTTATTCACTTTGATGGGGTTTTATTGTTATGTTGTCTGGGATCTTATGCTTGGAGGTTGACAGATATTATATTTACAAATGTGAATCTTCATTGCACTAGACACAGTTACAGTCATAACAATTATCTATTTTTTACTGTCTTTCCATCACCCCTCGAGTGTTAATTGGTCTATAAATATATAGGACTAGCACCATATGTCCAATACACCTCAAGACATGTAAAGAAGGGTCATTTCCTTACTTCACTTGAATGACTGACTTTCACTTTGAATGCTACTTCACTTTACTTACTTACTGTTACTCTAAATACAACTTGTTGGCATTCTGGCGGCAGCATTGTGCACAGTGTACCTGTGCCGGCTGTTGGCTTGCCGAGACTCCTGTCTATTCCATTGTTCACATAGGGTAGTGGGGAGCACTTTGCCGTGAAGTTGGAACCACGACTAACTAACTAACAACTTACTTCACTTCACTTTACTTACCTTCACTTTGAATGCTATTTACTTCACTTTATTGACTTACTTTCGCTTTCATTGCCATTTACTTCACTTCACATGACTGACTTACTTTCACTTTGAATGATACTGACTTTTACTCTGAATGTCTCTTAGCCACATAAACATTACCTTGTTTGTTTTCAATCTTCCATGCATGAGAAGAAAATATAAAAGCTGTTTCCTTGCACAATTACAGTGTTCTCTAAGAACCTAATGATTAAGTGCATTTGTGGAAGTACTGTATTTAGTGCACTGACTCACTAACACAGTAATCTGAAGTTCAACTCTCAGCAATGTCATAATTCATTCTCCTCCCACTCCCTCCCAAACTAGCATGGCTCTGAGGTAGTGCAGCTTCATCAAATGGGCACCAGCAATGTTTCTTGGAAGGAAAGGAGGTGAGAAAGGAAACTAGTCTTCTTCTTCTTCTTCTCCTGCATTCATCCGGAGTCTTTTTTCGGATGTGATTGCGGTGTGTCTGTTTACAGTGGGACTGCAATACTGCGCCTTTAGGCCAACAAATCTGACTTCTGCGGGCATTTGTTGACCGGGTTAACCTTCTGGGGGGTGGGGGGGACTAGTCAACCCATCTCATAATACCAAGACTCTGGTGATCATGTGAACCGTGATCATCATTGTTTATTGACATGACACATGATGCTGATGACATACACATTTACTTTAATGGTCAATTAAAACTGACTTATTGACCCTACAGAGTACATTAACAAATTCACAAATGATTAGCACTCATTGAAGTAGAAGAAAGAAATATATATCAGAGGACACACTAGACAACATACAAATTGAAAGCTATAGTTATCAAACCAGGATTCAAACCTGTCACTTCCAAATGGCGACGCCTTGCTGCAGGAGCAAAGTGTGCTGTGACCATTGTCCAACTCAATAACCTGAAGTACAATTTGTTCGTGCAGCAAGGCACAGTCGTCATTTGGAGGTGACATATTCAAATCTCTGTTTGGCAACTATAGCTTTCAATTTGTATGTTGTCTAGTGTATACTTATATACTATCTATACTTCTTTCATCTCCAACCAATACTTCTGAATTTGTGTGTTGTTTTAGAGGCCTCAACAGCCCCACAACATGCGATATCTCTGTGTATTATGTTGAACCCCCCCCCCCCCAGTGTATGCACTGAATCGTGATTTGCCATGTCAGATAGTGAGCAAGATCCATTAAACAGAGCTTCAAAGAACCAATGGTGAACTACCAACTTAAACACAATTTCACCTTGTTGGTGTTGGAAAACTGTCTGGCTATTTCCAGGTTCCTGCAGTCTGTCTTGGTACGGGTGACCTCATCAGGCTTATTAGAGTTATAGGAGACCTCACACTGCCCACTGACGTCCACCTATGAATGCAATCACCACAATAAAACCATCTTATTTCAATACAAGTTACCCATAATTTACTTTATAACTACACAGTTAATGTTTAGTAAAACTCCAACAGCAGGTGGTGAAGTGCTTACAATACTGGTCTCCTGCATCACGAGACACGAGTTCTGTTCATCATTAAGGCAAAAGCTATTGGATGCAAAATAAAAGACTGCAATTAAACATTTGCTGCCAATCTCCAACATGTACAGAACAGAAAGAATTATTTTGGCTACATCTCCTCCATTTGAGAACATGCTCTATTGCGGTGTGTCAGCAACCTCAAATTGACTGCTGCTTTCTTTATATATACTCACGTTGATATCTGATGGTATAGGAAGAAGAAGAAGAAATACAACTCTGTATAAAGTGTGGTGACTGCTTTAGCAAGAGGCCTTTAACATTCAGTACTCAACAAAACCCTTTTAGCACACAAATGAAATGGTCCACAATTCTGCAGCAACATTTATTCTGGTTGTTGATGAAATTTGTGGATTGACTTAGAGCTTCGACATCATGCTCACCAGATACTATTTACAGCATGAACAGTGATACATTTGAGAAAATAAAACAAACCCGCGGAAGATCCTGAAACAGTGCATCTGACACCTAGGCAATTATCTTGTCAAAATTAGCATTAAAAATTCCTCTGATTACTGATGGGTTGCCAAGTTGAAACTTTTTCAGTCCCAAAAGTCTTTTGCAGCAGATGCTGAAAAGGGGAATTAACCACAATGACAAATCAGCACGTGTATGGACTACACTTGAGTTCAAAGCGAGCAAACACCCAAAAAAAAATCTAAATCACAATTGCTCAAAAGACATGAACAAACAATCCATTATCTGAAATAATAATATGCACTGGATATCTAAATTTAAAAAAGTCGCTTTAAAGTCGACAGGGTCGACTTCATCGCACCGGGTTTTATCCCATATGGCTCGGTCTCTTTCCGCAGAGCGGAAAGCGTCGCACAAAGCACGAACTCCGTAGCTTTTAGCGACGACCCACAGGAGTCTCCGAAACATTTAACTCGTAAACCGAAGGGCGAGGCCCGGAATCGAACCCACAACCTTCGGAGCACGAGTCAAACGGCTTGACCACTTCGCTACAGAGACTCACTTCGTGGCGAAGTGGATATCTAAATTATAATCCTGTAAAGCTTAAAGGGGTATTACCTTTTTAAATTAAAAATAAAATAACTAGTCTTGTATGATAATCTCTATGCTTTTATAAACTAAATACAGACCTCTCTTCGATGTCCTCCATTTTCTTGAATTTGGAAAAGAGCAACAATTCCTTTTTTGACATTGCGACTAAATGTAGAGTCCTTGTTAGCAAAGTACAAATATTCAACTTGATCTCTATTTAACTGGAATAAAACTGGGAGAAGCAGAAACTCTTGCAAATTCTTCTTGACATTCGGCCGAATTGTGCTGGAGGATTCGGCCTTTTTAATCTAGTAAGTACAAATAGTTAACATAGTAAATACAAATAACATACAGATTAACACACACATTTTGTAAATATCAAAAGCTGTATGATAGACAAGTGCCTATGTATATAAGAACATTTTCAAAGTAATAAACATGATCACATTAGCACTGTAATGATGTTACACATTGAACCACTAAACAAAATGTACACTGTACAGACAATGTGTACACAATGCACCAATTATAATTATAATTAGTTAATAATTTGTCAGCCGGCTTCCTGGCCTAGAGGTTAGTGACTTTTCTCTGTAATCTCGTATACTCTCATAAGTAACGTGACGACGGTGAGAATCAGCAGTGGTTCGAATCCTGTCTGTAACTTATGGGGTATGTGAGCCGGCCACTCAGAAAGCAATGGCAAACTAGTGAGCGTAGTCTTGCCAAGAAATCAACAATCAGCTGAAAGATGCTGATGTTGACAGTGATGTCCTGTAAAGGATATGCAAACAATAATTTGTCTATTAAAATTATTTTTACAATTCTGATATAGAAGTAGACATATATAACTTTGATTACATGATATACTGTACAAGTATTTTTTCTGTGATAAAATTTTACATATAACGTTTAGGTTCTGTGTTACATTCCTGGAATGTTCAGACAATCATTTTTATAATCAATGATACAGTGGAAACATTTGCAAATAACAATAGCTTGTAATATAACACAAACATTAGTAAAAATAATCAAATGCTCCAAGTTTTACTATTATAGGCACTAAATAAAGCAAAAATGAAAACCGTTAATACAGTTTTGACAAGCAATGACAGATACATGTGAAAGCTATTACTGGGTCAGTCTTGATGTAATAAAGTGAGCAGTTCTTTTTCTCACTGACCTTATCTACACCAACCCACAGCAAAGCCTGGTAGCTATTGCATGACTGTGTGTGTTCAATAACTGAACTTCAATAATGTCTGAAACTTTTGCGAAACTAGTCACAAGAAAGTTAAAAAAGTTTCTTGATGTTTGCCCATTTCCCCTGCCTCATGCCTAAGGTCGTCTGCAATGTCCCATGCCCATCTTCATGCTGGTCGCCACTACCCCCTGTTCCAGGAAAACATAACTTTCATCATTGTTCTTGCCAAGTTACTGTGATGTTAATATGGGGGAGGTATTTCAGTTTCTGAGACATTGATGCCGTTTATGAGTCAGTTTTCTTCAATGTTCAAATCTTGTAGAATGACAATATTTCAGCGTTGTATCTTGAAGCTATGATGCTGTATCTTGAAATTCTCTAAGAATATGTAGTGAAACGAAAGTAATGTATCACAAATCCTCATTTTGACATATCTCAAAACAGCACAGCGATGTATCTTGAAACATCATTGTGATGTATCTCAAAACATCATGGTGATGTACCTCAAAACATCATAGTGATGTATCTTGAAACATCATAAAGATCTATCTCAAAACATCATAGTGATGCATCTTGAAATGTCATTGTGATGTACCTCAAAACATCATAGCAACATATATCAAAACATCATAGCGATGTATCTTGAAACATCATAAAGACCTATCTAAAAACATCATAGTAACATATTGTGAAACTTCATAGTAAGATATCTTGAAACATCACTAAATCTACTCATTCACTGTGACTGCACAGGCAAGCATCATTTGTACATGCTGGTAGATCTTCCATTCTAATTTTACTTATCCATAGTATTTGTTTACATTCTTTGTGACTGACTACGATAACAACAACCACAGACATCTGGTAGAGCTAAGCATCCCCCAATCCATGCTATTAAACAAAGAACAGAAGGTGGACAAGATTTAGTAAATGAAAAGCAAAATAACAGAACACAACTATACAAATACTACAGCAAGAATTCACACAAGAACACAAGGGAAGTGTGGCAAATAAAAACATAACAGACTATTTTAAAAAATGGGAAATCTGAAGCTGCCAACAACCAAGGGTAACACAAGTATATACATGACAACATAACAACTAATGGTAAAACATGTCTCATATATACAAGGGGGCTTAAAATGAAAACTTTAAATGTTTTTATTCGTGAATATATGCTAAAAAAAAGTACAGAACAAGTGTATCTTTCTTCGATGTAGTCACCACTATGTTCAATGCAAGTCCTCCAGTGCCAGTAAAGTGCTTGGATTCCTGTAGAAAAATATTCTCTTGATCGCCTGTGTAACCACTCTGTGGTCACAACTCGATGTGTCTGACCGTGCTTAACCCGGTCGTGAACAGTCTATGACAGAAGTCACACTGTTTTGAAACATTCTACTCCACTCATACACTGGCTGGACTGACAGGCATGCATCGCCATACTGGACTTTCATTTGCCGATGAATTTCTATAGGTTTCACCCCTTCACTGATCAAAAAACATATAAAAGATCGCTGCTTCTCATTGGTGCATGCCAAACGTGGGACGGCCATCTTTAAACTGTCCTTATTACACCACCTTGTTCTTCTTCACCATGATGTCACATGCTTAACCCTCTTGACATCCTTAATGACAATATTGACAGGTTACAAGACAAAGGCATGGTTATTGTAATCTCTATCACACTTTTAAGGTTTTCATTTGAAGCCCCCTCGTATATGACAATATAAAAACCAGTGGTAACACATCTACATACATAACAATATACAACAACCAGCAGCACCTACTGTACATTACCAGGTCCCATAAGGAAGTCAAAGAATAGTAACTTTATAACCTACTGTATATGTTGTAAGTGGGGTTTTTGTGAGACTGGCTACCTTAACCCACAGAACATTAGATGTAAAATGTAGATAATCACGAACAAGTAAGCTACAACGGTTGTGATAAGTCTACAACGGTTGTGATAAGTCTACAACGGTTGTGAGAAGTCTACAACGGTTGTGAGAAGTCTACAACGGTTGTGAGAAGTCTACAACGGTTGTGAGTTGGCCTGTAACTAGCGGGGAATGCACCTTCATGAACGCTACCTGAACTCCTACAGAATTGTATTCTCTTCAGTCAAACGGAAGTGTGACCAAGCCATATGTGTGTCAATCATAGAGAAAGTCAATCATGGAGAAAGGCAGTCATAGATAAAGGCAATCACGGAGAAAGGCAGTCATGGACGGATTCGCAAGCTGTGAACGGGGTACGAAGAGGGCGTTGCGAACGCGATTCGATTTGACAGCAGACCGTGTCGCGCTGTTTTTAACATGCTGGTATAGGAGCTGGTCGTTCAAAAGGCAATGGTAAACTACTGAACATAACAATTTACCAAGACATCAACAACGGCAGTAAAATGCTTGTGTTGACTGCAACGTGCTGTAACGAATATGCAACTTTTAAAAAAGTCTCTACTTCCTTCTTCTCACTTCTATAATATGTGTGTTAATTTATGAACCTGCTCCACATTGAAGTTTTCACCACTTGCCCAAATCTACTTAGGCTGGCATCATTTGCGCGCAACAGATTTGAATTCCTATATGCCTACAGCTGTCATGATTCTTAGCATATAATGTATACTTTTATTTCTACCTAAATGTTTTGTCTTCTATGAGTGCTAATCAATACCGTGAATCCATTTCTCAATATACCATAATCATGTGATAAGCCGTGCTAAGACATAATGTGCCTTCACTTCCCATTGAAACCACTGTCTTCTTGCACGCTTGCCTTCCCTTTAGATTTAAACCGCTGTCTCCCTCTTGTAAGAGTATATTTGTCTTCCCTTTCCAATGAAACCGTTGTCTTCCAACTGCAAATTATGCTCCACCTCCACTCCCTTTACACTGTTATCTTCCCATTGTGCGCGTGCTTTCATTTTCTATTTAGTATAGTTTTCGGGGGGGGGGGGGGGGGGGGGGGGGTTTGCCAGTTTACATGCGCAAAATGTTTTGTTTGTCAAAACTTGAACTCGTTAGTAATTTTCGTTTTATTACCGGTTCGTTTCAGACTTCTTTACGGTTTTATCTTTTCATGGTATTCGGCAAGTTCAACACATGGATATTTCAACAGCATTACTTCTTTCTTACACATCGACATTTCAACAGCATTACTGTTTTCTTTCACGTCGACATTTCAACAGCTTTGCCTCTATCTTTCACATCGACATTTCAACAGCATTACTTTTTTCTTTCACGTCGACATTTCAACAGCATTGCCTCTATCTTTCACATCGACATTTCAACAGCATTACTTCTTCCTCACACATCAACATTTCAACAGCATTACTTCTTCCTTACACATCTACATTTCAACAACATTACTTCTTTCTTCCTATAGTATGTTCCGATTTGAATGCCTTCATTCACGATCAATTATTCTGAAAACTGTCTGTTGCATGGTTATGAAATTTTTCCAGCCAGTCTTATATTTACCCCCACCCAAGGAATATGTCTTTGATAGGTCCAAAAACAACTTAAATCATCAAAAGCGGCGACATTCCTTTGATGAACAACTAGTGATTTCTCGCTAACGAAGTTATGTTTACAATAATTGGAGACCTGCCAATTCAGATGACACACAAAGGCGTATCCGGATTCGTATGGGAGTGGGTGCAATGAAAGAAGTAGCTTACAGGGTCGGCTGCATTGCACCGGGTTTTTATCCCATATGGCTCAGTTTCTTTCCGCAGCGCGGAAAGCGTCGCACAAAGCACGAACTCAGTAGCTCCCGCGACGACCCTCGGGAGTCTCCGAAAAAAATGCATTCGTGAAATAAAAGGACGCGGCCCGGAATCGAACATACAACCTTCGGAGCCCGAGTCAGACGGCTTGACTACTTCACCACGGAGAATTCCGAGAGAGGTGCAATGTGTACTATTAGTAAAGACAGAGAATTTACAGAGGCACGGGGTAAATAATTTGTAAATTAACAGGAAAGTAGAAGGAATATATTTCTTACCTTATTTTTCATTTCCTTCTTGTTTCTTCAGCTGATGCGGATGCTGTAATAGTTAGGGCCTGCAATTCGTCTGAATAGTTGGAGCAAAATATCCCAGTAAGTGTGTACGTAGATTAAGGTCTGCGATCTGCTCAGACCTTAATCTGTGTCGGACGATTCCAGTAGGTTGATGATTGCTCTCGGTTGCATAAAATTCAGTCCATCCTTTCTCCAATAGTCCTCTTCCTCTTTCAACACATGGTCCTGACGTTTTTTCCAGTAACTTTTATCAATAATAGAGAGGACAGACAGACAGACAGACAGACAGACAGACAGACAGAAAGGTAGGTAGGTAGGTAGGTAGGCAGAAAGGTAGGTGGGTGGGTGGCTGGCTGGCTGGCTGACTGGGTGGGTGGGTGGGTCGGAGGGTCGGTCGGTTGGTCGGTGGGTGGGTGGACGGGCCGGCCGGCAGGCAGGCAGATAGATAGATAGATAGATAGATAGATAGATAGATAGATAGATAGATAGATAGATAGATAGATAGATAGATAGATAGATAGATAGATAGAACGATGTAGTTTTGATGTTCGCATTTTGCCCATGCCTTTATAATGCATATCTTTTATATTGTTGCTGTTCTTTGTTAGCCTTGAATGATTTGTGAATGAAATAATGTATGAAAGAGAGTGATACAAGGGCAGAATGTTAGACGGGCCTGCGAGCCCAATTCTTAACCCTTTGATTTTATATTCAAAGGGTTAAGAATTGGGCTCGCAGGCCCGTCTAACATTCTGCCCTTCTATCACTCTCTTTCATACATTATTTCATTCACACATCATTCAAGGCTAACAAAGAACAGCAACAATATAAAAGATATGCATTATAAAGGCATGGGCAAAATGCGAACATCAAAACTACATGACACAATAATATTAGATAATGGTCTGACACTTGTTATTACATTATTAGCCATGTGGAATATACTGGCCTACAAAAAGGGGACTGGCTGTTATACTAGGGTTTTGTTATTATTATTATTATCTCTATTATTAAGGGGGAACGTAATCCGTATTGAGATAGTGTTCGAATAATTTGCGATTATATGAATAGGGATTGGTGATGTCTTTGATTTCTTGTGGAAGATTGTTCCACAGCTGAGCTGCAGAGTACGTTAAGCTTGTTTTGTATAAGTCAATCCTAGGCTTCGGAATGTGTAGTATATTTAAACGTTTACTGTGTCTAGCATTATATTTAAACAATGGCCAAAGGTAATTTGGGGCATTCCGATGCAGGATTTTGTGAATTAATTTAGCTTTATTGAAAACCAGGCGTTTGCGGAATGGTAGTAACTGAAGGCGTTTATACAGGCTAGGATTGTCAGATAAATGTTTGCTATAAATTAGACTCATGGTCCGTTTCTGGAGTGAGTAAAGTCGCTTGGTGTTTGAATTAGAACAACCGTCCCAGATTGTAGAGCAGTAGTAAAAGTGTGTCTGTATATGAGAAGCATAGAATAGTTTCCTTGTGTCCTCATCAAGGAAGTTTTTAATTTTGGCGAGTTGGTAGACTTTTTTCGCTGTTTGTTTAATGAGCGCTTGAACGTGGGAATTAAAGGTTAGGTTTCTATCAATGATTAGGCCTAATGTTTTGTGCTCAATTACGCTTTCTACTGGCATGTTATCGATGTGAAGTTGAAGTGATGTGTGTGAGCTTAGAGTTTGAAGTCTTTGTCTGGTTGTTAATAACATTGCTTTTGTTTTAGTGATGTTAATTTGCATACGGTTTGAATAGCTCCACCTAACTACATTATTTAATTCTTGTTGTAAAGACGACTCCAGTAAAATACAGTTTTCAGCGTTTGTGTACACTGTACAGTCATCTGCAAATAGATCGCAGGACGACGAAAGATGCAAAGGTAGATCGTTAATATATATGGCAAATAATAGAGGGCCAAGAATAGAGCCTTGCTGTACTCCAATATTGAAGGTAGTGGTTTGAGACAGAGATTTATTATGTGATACTACTTGCTTTCTGTTTGATAGAAAAGATGATATTAGAGTGACTACATTAGGGCCAATTTTCATTGTCCCAAGTTTTTAAAATTAAAATAACATGGTCTATCATATCAAATGCTTTCTTGAAATCAATAAACACAGTTCCACATAGACTGTTGTTTATATTCTGGTGCCAATTTTCTATCATGTTTGTTAGGGCCGCATGGCAAGAATATTTTGGTCGAAATCCTGATTGGCTGTCAACAATAAGCTTGCTGCGAACTAAATACTGTAATGTTACTTTATGGATGTGTTTTTCTAGTGGCTTAGATAGTGATGATAGTAAGGAAATGGGTCTGTAATTGTTCGGGAGACCATTGTCCAATGAACCAGATTTAAGAAGAGGGTACACTTTAGCGATTTTGAGAGCTGATGGAAAGTGGTAGATAGATGGATGGATGGATGGATGGATGGATGGATGGATGGATGGATGGATGGATGGATGGATGGATGGATGGATGGATGGATGGATGGATGGATAGGTAGGTAGGTAGATAGATAGATAGATAGATAGATAGATAGATAGATAGATAGATAGATAGATAGATAGATAGATAGATAGATAGATAGATAGATAGATAGATAGATAGATAGATCCCCGCCAGGAGCCGGGCCGAGCCAGCTAGTTTATTTATATAATCACGTTTCATGAAAGAACCCACAGTTTGACGACACCTCTGAACTATCCCATATAAATTCCCTCAGTCTCCCAAAACGAAAACCGCCAGACAAAATTCAAAAAGAGCGGGGGTGTGTCTTGCTGAAGCTGTAATACTCTTAAAATGATGGAATGAATGCGGGAGCCATAAATTATATACTGCATATAAACAAACATTGAAATCTGCTGTACAATCTCCAGAACAAAAAATGTTTTGTTGGGTGGACATAATGATACGGTTATATGCTAAATCTAATCACTTTCCCTCAGTTGGTTACTGAGATATTGAATTTTATATTGAGGCAACAACCAAAAAAAAAAAAAAAAACACACACTATAGTGTTCGTTCACAGCCTCCGCGCCATACATCAATAAAAATATTACTAGCACTTCATGAATCTCAGTTTTCATCGATAAAATAACTGTCTATTTATCAGAATGTCTTGCATGCTGTGGAATGCAACTTTTGTCATCCCAATTCTCCTGCATTCAATTTCACATCGACCCTGATTTGTTATTTTGTGACAAAGATAAGAGCAACTTGTAACCTGTTCGAAAAATTACTATTTTTAAACTGGAGTTCCCACCCGCAGTGTTAAATTATCAAAGTTTTTTGTCCTCGTTATATTAATACGCTAGCAATGTGAACACTGTATATCAGCACGACAGTATACTACAGAGAGTGGAACAGTACTTGAACAATGATAATGGTAATCAAGAAACTGATGAAAGTGGCTTTCACCTCAAGAGTGTGCTGGTTCAGATAAACCGACATGGCACGTGACTGTAACGGTACAAAGTTCCCTTTCTCGGTGTGGTCTTACCACACACGTACTTCACACACAGCTGTGATTGTGACCGTTGTGGACTTACCACACACGTACCTCACACACAGCTGTGATTGTGACCGTTGTGGACTTACCACACAAGTAACCTCACACACAGCTGTGATTGTGACCGTTGTCGAATGTCCGCAGATGTTCCTATTGCAAGCCCCTTTCAGGACGTTGTCATTAACGGCAACATCAGATTGATCTGCAGCTGATCGGTGTAGGGGTTTAACCCGCTACCTCATGCTGATGCCTAGGTTAGCGGATTCAACCCCTACACCGATCACTTATCTCATCACCTCATCTCATCATGTTCCTCTTGTACCTTGCGGTGTCGAGGTGAAGTATAAACATAGTGAGAGTGCCCGCTTATGGGTTTCATGTATCGATATTCCCATGGACTCTGCTATTCCCTCCGTCCAACGTTTACATGGTCGGCCTCTTCCTCTGTTTCCATCTGGTCTGCACATCATTGCTTGTTGTGGTATGCTGTATACCTACTTGCATGGCCAAACCATTTGACTTGCTGCTTTCTAATAAAATTTAGTGCTGTTATAACCCCCACTTTAATCCTGATTCAGTTGGACGCAGTTTTTACGTTCAGTAGTTTGCCATTGCTTACCACCCACCGTCGCGTGTTGTAAATACAGAGGGATGAATATGGTGGTGCTAAAGTAAACAATGACTGCTTGATTCTACTTTTCTGTTGCTTCCGTTTGGCTTGAAAGCATGCATATATTTCCTCTTTTGTTTAGAATATAGCTATTGAGTTATAGTTTGTGTGTGTATGCGTGCGTGCTCTCTCTCTCTCTCTCTTTGTGTGTGTGTGTGTGTGTGTGAGAGAGAGAGAGAGAGAGAGAGAGAGAGAGAGAGAGAGAGAGATTTAAGGACACAGGTTCTAATCCCTGATACAAAGGAATTATTTTTTGTGTTTTTATTAATCAGAGGTGTAATTTCTCTCTCTCTCTCTCTCTCTCTCTCTCTCTCTCTGTGTGTGTGAGAGAGAGAGAGAGAGAGAGAGAGAGAGAGAGAGAGAGAGAGAGAGAGAGAGAGAGAGAGAGAGATATTTAAGGACACAGGTTCTAATCCCTGATACAAAGAAATTATTTTTGTGTTTTTATTAATCAGAGGTGTAATCTCTCTCTCTCTCTCCCCCCTCCCCCTCCCACTCGCTTTGAACCCAAGCTAAGTCCGTACACGTGCTACTACTTCTGCACTGGACTGATTTTTGTGTGTGGATTAACTTTCCCGTTTACCAGTGTCCCTCGCCATCAAGTGAACCCACTCCGACTTCTGAGGTACTTGTAATTTACGTCCCCAAGTCTAGAACAAGAAGCCAACATTCTAGTCCAACTGATCGGTGTAGGGGTTGAACCCGCTACCACGGCATCAGCACAAGGTAGCGGGTCCGACCCCTACACCGGTCAGTTGCAAGAAACAATATAACCCATTTGTAATCGGGGGATCAGAAATACTGGAACTTGGATATGCAGACGGCACGGCATTACTATCAATAACACAGTATTACTATCAATAACACAAATGGGAATTGAGAAAGTAATTAAGTCAGTGCAAGTGCAACGTGAAAACCTAATTTACGAGGTTAAGTTAATAAGTAAGTCACAAACGGCTGTAGAAAAATAACTAAATGTGATAACAACTTGAAACAAGTTTATTTTTATACATACATTGTCCTTTTATTTCTCAACATAATTTCTACCAACATTGATGCACTTATCCCATCGTTTTATCAGTCATCCCAAACCGGATGCATAGAACTGCGTGCTTTGTTTTCATTTACCTGCCATCTCACAGAACTGTGTGACTTACTTATTGACTCGCCCCGTTACTTTTTCTACCCAGCTATGCACCGCTTTACGCGATAAACATTTGTCAGCATAGACACTGAAAACCCACCTTGGCGGGAGATATTTCGCGAATGACGCCGAAGTTGAATGTGACGTGAAAACGTGGCTTAGAAAATAGAGTACGCAGTTCTATGCGGCTGGTTTGGGAGGACTGATAAAACGATGGGATAAGTGCATCAATGTTGGTAGAAATTGTGTTGAGAAATAAAGGGACAATGTATGTATAAAAATAAACTGGTTTCAAGCTGTTATCTCATCTCATCACATCATGTTCCTCTTGTACCTTGCGGTGTCGAGGTAAAGTATAAACAGCGGGAGAGTGCCCGCTTATGGGCTTCATGTATCGATATTCCCATGGACTCTGTTATTCCCTGCGTCCATCGTTTACGTGGTCGGCCTCTTGCTTTGCTTCCCTCTGGTCTGTACATCATTGCTTATTGTGGTATACTGTTAGTTGGTAACTTACTTGCATGGCCAAACCATTTGACTTGCTGCCTTCTAATAAAATCTAGTGCAGCTATAACCCGCACTTTAGTCCTGATTTCTTCATTTCTGATCTTATCTCTTCTTGATACATTGAGTATTCTTCTCAGGAACCTCATTTCTGTTGTTGTGATTTTTCTTTTCTCTTTTTCTGTCATTGTCCAGGTTTGGCGTTGGTAACATAAGAGTTTGTAGGAGGATTGTGTTGTAAAGTGCTTTCTTAGTAGTTATTGATACATGTTTGTTCTTTAGTATTGGTGCCATTTGTCCAATGAGTTGGTTTACCTTAATGCATCTATTTTCGATCTCGTCTTCCGATTTGCCATTTGACGATATTATACTTCCTAGGTACTTGAAATTCTTTACTTGTTTCAAGGGATGTTCGTTTAGGTGAATCGTTGTTGCTTTTTCTTCTTTAGTTAGTCATTACCTCTGTTTTACTTGTGCTAATTTAGATGTTATGTTCCCTACACATTTCACTTAGACTTTTCATATGGTCTTGTAATTCAGCTTCTGATTTTGCTATTAGTGCTTGGTCGTCCGCAAACAAGAGTTCTCTAATGGTTAGATTTGCAGATGGTTCTTCTTCCGTGTTCTCGTCATGCGGTGTTATTGCGTTTTCTGTTTGGCTGGTTTCTTTACATATGTTGTCTATATATGTTATGAACAAGAGAGGGGACAGGACACAACCTTGTCGTACTCCAGATCTAATAGTGAAGATTTCTGAGTATTCTCCAGTTGCTCTCACTAAGCATTCACTATTGGTGTATAAGCGTCTACATAGGTTTCTTAGATGTGTACTCATTCAATATTGTTTAAGGATTTCCCACAGCTTCTTTCTATCTACTCTACCAAATGAATTTTCTTAGTCGACAAAGGCTAAGTAGAGTGTTTCATTGAATACAATTGATGTTTCTATAAGTTGCACAAGAGCAAAAATGGCATCTGTGCACCCTTTGTTTTTTTCCTAAATCCAAGTTGTGAATCGCTTCTATAGTAGTTCGTAATCTTTTCTCAAGAATTTTGCTAAATATTTTCCCAGTCAACAGTGAAATGACTCTGTATTGTGTGCAGTCTCTTTTGCTGCATTTATTTTTCCAAACTGGGATAATTATGGCGTTTCCCCAGTCTCGTGGTGTCTGTTGTTCTAACCAAACATGGTTGAATGGTCTATGTAGCCATGCTGTTCCTACTTCTCTTGCTGCTTTAATGAGTTCATTTGGTATTTCATCTTGTCCTGGTGATTTGTTCAATGGGGCTAATCTGACGGCGTCTATAATTTCTTCTTTCAGTATGTCTGGTTCTAGTTCTTCGGTGGCATCTGTGTTGGTTTCTTGAATTCCTGTGACATCTGATGGGATGTTGAGAAGTTGTTCGAAGTACTGTTTCCATTTTATTAGGATTTTTTTTTTGGTTCACTTACAGGTTCTCCATTTTCGCTGTTAATTATTTCAGTTGGGTCAAAGGATTCTCCCCTGGTTCTCATTACACATATCTTTTTTTTTAGAAGTTTCTAGTGGCCTCCTTGTAGTTTTTATTTAAGGTTTCTTCATACTCCTCCCAGTCGTTATCATATTTAGGTTATTTTTCTACAGCCATTTGTGACTTACTTATTAACTTACCCTCGTATATCTCAATGCAACGAAAACAAAAATAATGACAGCCAATAAAATAAACATGGCATCATATATATATATATATATATTTATTAACGGAGAGAAACGAATAAAAAGTGAGCAGTTTTGAATATTTAGGGTTTCTGCTGACGGATGATGGACATGCGAAGACAGAAATTGAAAAAACAAACAAACAGACATTGCTCTACAAAAGATAAGCCAGCTATGGACTGCAAACAGACAGAACAACAAAACTCAGAATACTGTACCAAGAGCAAGCATATTTGACAGATCCGCTGGACACCACATATCTGATTTTCAATATAAATATGGTCGAATGGATAAGAGCGCTCACTATTAACCTTCCAGTGAGCTGATGCTGAAGTAGCGGGTTTAACCCCTACACCAGTCAGCTGGACTAAAATGTTGACTTCTCGTCCTCGACTTGGGGACGTAAATTACAAGTACCTGAGAAGTCGAAGTGAACTCTCCATCAGGTGATTCGAACACATGATCACGGGCCGGCAGGCAAGCATGCTAGCCACTATAACTGCTACCGTTTGTAGTCAGCAACATGATTCAAACAAAACAATCCAGGCTCTAATGTTTCTAATAATATTAACAACAGCATTAACATAACGATGGGGTTACTATCAGGCGTATTGGTTGGGTTCCCCGTGGACAGAACAACATCTAGACACAGGGATTAGATGTCAACACAGAATAAACAGCCGTGAGCTGAAACAGGTGGCTGTCGCTCACAGTGAGACGGAATAAGGTTGGATGAATTATCTGTAGAAAATATCTCTGACTCTGCACTATAACCTCTTCCTTCCTACTGCCTTGTAGGTTCAATTTTGACCATCTGGGTAGCAGACTATTAACCCTAGATAAACCTGGATGCCAGGGGAATCCACACATCTGTATTTACCTACAGTATACGTTCAGAAAGCAATGATAAACTACAGAGCGTACATTTGCCTATAAAATCACCCTGGAGTTGATCACAATGTCCTACAAAGGACATGATTTTGTTTGTATATGTGATGCAGATGTACTGTTGTGCCAGGGTCAGTGTCACAAGACGTCTCCTCATCACCACGTGGGGCATGCTGTCAGACACTAGGCTGGCTAACGAAGAGGAAAGGGGGGGGGGGGGGGGGGTGGCCATGGTTTTCACTGTAATGAAATCTGTCGTGAACTTCAACTGTGCACGTTACGAGACCGAAAGCAAGTCTAAACCATTACCTGCGATGGATGTAGACAATTAACACCCAAGTATGGCACTCGGTGTTAGGACAGCCAAAGAACATGCTCGAAGTAAGCGTGTGGCTAGCCTACCAGAATGGGACTAATTCCTAACGGGCCCCAGTTGAACATGCCGTTCTTGGTTCTTAGTTTCTAGGAATAGACATCATAGCATTCCAGAGAAACACATAGACGCCCAGTCTCTTTAAGCAAGTGTCGTGTGATGTAGATGCTGATCGTTCCCGTAAACACAATGGTTGGAGACACGTCGAATCCGCTCCTCTTGTACGACCCGCTTGCTCGAACTACACTTAAATCCAGTCTGAAACATCCTTAAGTATGTTGTTTCATCAGCTATAGATACCACCATTATTTACAACAATCCCAGACAAATCTACAGTATATGAGATACAGAGGTTCTTTATAGAAAATCTTCCAAATATCTCACTTGTTCATCGCAAGTATTCTAACAACTGGGACCCTTGAAACCAATAGATCCTCTCGCTCGTTCCCTCGCACTCCAGCACGACCCGAGCAGTACATCCCAATAAGTGCAAACAGAGAGCAGAGCAGTGTCTATGCCTGGTGCCCACTCATGACATCGATCCATTTTTGAACAAATCATACACGAGTGAACAACTCGACCAGGCGGGACTCGGCAGCAGCAACATCGGTCTACCGTATCTTCATGCCCTACACAAAAATTGACTAATATTAACGATTTTAACTGATTCAGTGCCAAACGTGGCCTCCCATTTTGACGGAAGGACGATATATTGTCATATTAGGGTGATCGTCTATGTTGTTTTATTTCATGGTATCTTCACAATTTCAGTGCTCAGTCAACGAAAATTTACATTACAATACTTGTTAATTTGATTGTGTGCTTTGCCCCCCCCCCCACCCCAAAAAATGTTCGCATTCTCGGTCACAGACGATATCCGCCCGTTTTCTTACTTTCAATGTAAGCGAAAATATTGGGTGACTAAGGGGTGAAACAAAAATAAAATAAATGAACACAAAATAGAACCCACGCATTTTTAGAATGAGAATCGTATCATCACAGGCGACATGCTGGTTGTTGTTTTTTTTTTTAAAGGGGGTGGGGGTGTAGAAGAAATGATCAAGTCTGGCCACTATTGCCGTTCTAGTGTCCAGTTTATTAGTTCATTTAAGCTTACTTAGATCAACGAATGGACACACAATGTAACTAGCAGGCTTGACGAATAGACAGAGACATACAAATACAAGCAAAAATTTCTCTCTCTCTCTCTCTCTTTCTCTCTCGCTTTCTCTCTCTCTCTCTCTCTCTCTCTCTCTCTCTCTCTCTCTCTCTCTCTCTCTGTATATGTGTTGGTTTCTTTTCGTCGAGCTTCCCAGTATGCATTTCATTGTTTAAATTGTTTTAAACGATGCAACCTGCACGTCTGAATATCTCTAGAAAAATACAACACAGCCGTACCTCATTCGAATCTCTACTTCAATTCTAAAGCAGCGATTTATGTTTGTATGTAAATAATATAATTCAGTACAGAAACATGCTGACTCATCACTTGCAAGCACTTCAATCGCTAATTCCTAATATATAAATGATTAACTTTTATATTTGTGAACAAACAACTTAGCAACCACAGGGAACCCAAATACTTAGTACTTCTGTTATAATAAACCGAGCCAAGCTGCATAAATAATTTATCTACAACTACTCGGATTATTCTTTCTGCTGACTTAGCAATAAAATTACAAGCGGGAAGACAGTATGTCCCGCCACCAAGGTCAAAGTGCAATGCGCGTCGAACAGAGGCCTTGTAAGGGTGACAAAGGTTATGATAGAACAGTGGTTCTCAACCGGTGGGGAATTTCCCCCCCCCCCCCCCACAGGGGGGAATTTTAGGGTTTCCAGGGGGGGGGGGGATTAATATTATTTCAAGATCGCGTTAATACAAGAACCGATTACTTGATATTGTTTTCCCCTTCATACTTTACGGTTCTGTACGTCTCACCCTTCTAAAATTCACTTTATAAAGTAAGTAGACCAACAAATCACGTTTTATGTGGACGTCTAGACTTGTTTTAGTATGTGCTATTAAATTTAGCTTCCATTATTACGTATACTGTGTAAAAAAAGGGGGGGGGATTTTTAGGTAGGAAATACGAAAAGGGGGAATGACGTTCTGAAAATATGGTGAAGGGGGGCACGGGCCAAATTTTTAGGTAGGAAATACGAAAAAAAAAAGGGGGGGGGGGTGACGTTCTGAAAATATGGTGAAGGGGGGTACGGGCCAAAAAATGTTGAGAACCACTGTGATAGAAAGTGGTCTACAATAAGAATTGGGAGGTGAATGGTGTATAAGAACCGGTAAAACAATACAGCTGAAGTGGATTTCTCAACTACTTGCTAGTGTTGGGACACTTTAATTAGCTACGACTATAAACAGAATCAACTTAACAACGCATACACTCAGAACTTGTCTAAATGAACCATTTAATGGATCGTCATTGACTAGTAAATAAAATACAACTGACGGAACACGTTTAATGGAGAACAGAATGGAAAGAAGCAGGAAGAACAAATAAAAAGATAACCACGTCTTGTTCTTTGTCTTCAGTATTGACCTTTGACCTCATAACCATTATGCATATGTAAACGACAATAAGCAAGATCTGCGATTATGTTAAAACCAGGGTTTGTTTATATAAGAATCTTTATTTTTCAGGCTAGTTCTTTCTGCAGCCGTCAACGAATGTTCCAAGCTCGCACTGAGGAGGCACCTGACTGATCTATTTTCAAAAGAAGCGACTCCACACGCCGGCCACTTGGGCGTGAATGTTGACTTCTCGTCCTTGACTTTGGGATGTAAATTACAAGCACCTCAGAAGTCGGAGTGGGTTTGCCTGATGGCGAGAGACACTGGTAATAGGGCAAGCTAACCGACACGCAGAAAAAATCAGTCCAGTGCAATCCCTAGTAGTAGCAACTACTAGCAGCAGTAGCCCGAGTATGAACTACGCTCGTGTACAGAGCGGAAACTATACCGCTGAGGTCTATTTTCTATGACGTAGCGGCTAAAACGGAAACCTAGCCAGACAAGCGAGATAACTGGCACAGCGCTGGAAGTGAGCAACCCCCCCCCCCCCCCCCCCCAACCTAATTCCAGCCAATCTGTATACATTGTGCTACATCATCTTAGTTTTAGTGAATAACAGAGTCCACGGGATGTCAATACAGGAAGCCCATAAACGGGCACTATCCCGCTGTTTATTCTTCACTTCGACACCGCAAAGTACCAGAGGAACAAAATGAGATGAGTGCTGGATCATGACCTAGTCATATCCTAATATTCCTCTCCACAGATGTGAAGTTCCAGTGCCGGCCTTGCACGCCCCATTGGTTTCTGAGCTTGGGGAGGTGAAGGAGAACTCTACTGCAGTCGCCGTGGAGACGATGCTTCGGTATAGGGTCTGGAGGAAAGTGTCGGCAATTCAAACGACCTGAACGCCAATAAATCGGACTAAAGAGTTAAAAATTCAGACTTCCGCAGCTTTCACAAAACAAGCAATCAATCAACGCACACAAACATGTATAGAAAGTAAAGCCGATAAGACTTTTCTTCTTCCCCTTCTTCATTCTGGACTTTGAACCATAACTAACATGTGCAAATGAGACCCACGAGACTTGAAAAACCGTGGGTAGCTGAAACTTTGGTGCAAAATCGATATCAAATAACATGGCGGGTATTCTCTAACGTGGACCATCATCATCATCCTCAAGATCATCATGTAGCACCGGTTTTCTGGGACAGTCTAAGTTTTTAATTAAACAATTCTCTCTCTCTCTCTCTCTCTCTCTCTCTCTCTCTCTCTCTCTCTCTCTCTCTCTCTCTCTCTCTCTCTCTCTCTCTCTATGCTTCTGGGATGCCAGTTTGTCTCAATGTTTTCCTGTCAAATGCAAGATAAATTGTACTGCTTCTCGATTTTCAGTTGGCGGAATTGTTTAACTTGTGACTGTGATTAAGAGCAGAATTTATCAAGCAAAAGCTGTATTTTAGAAAATGAAAAATGTCGTGTAAAATGTTACTATCACTGAATGCCAGAAAGGTAGTACTGGCATGTTATACAGAACGTATTTTGCTGTATGGCAGTAAATCAAACAACGTGAATGAACAAATTAGGAAGGACTTGAAGCAATGAAGCGTGGTTTCTAAGATAAATATTGTGAATACTTTGGACTAACAGATTAACTAACAGCAATTGCATGAAATAGACTAATGATAGTAGAACGTTATTTTTTTCCCCCCGCGTTTCCATCCTGTTTCAGGATATTGCGGTCAACACCAGCATCTTTCAGCTGTATGTTGATTCCTAGGCTAGATTACGCTCATCAGCACGCCACGACTTTCTGAGCGACCGGCTCCATACTCTCATAAGTCATTGGCGCGACTCGAACCACTTCTAATTCTCGTGCGCTAGCGTCAACCACGAGAGTATTCGAAAGCTGGTAACCCCTCGGCCAGGGAGCCAGCCAGTAGAACGCTATATACAACTAAAACAAAAGACAAACACCGTTCTTTGGTCAAATAATGTGATAACTGGAAAGATCAGTGGGAGAAGACACAGAGATAGTAGACCGAGAGAAATGATGCTATATAGATTGTGACGGTTGACATTGTAGACATATCATGAGCTGTGTTGATCAGGAACACAAGGACAGAGATCTTTGAAAAGACAAGAATGTCTCTACCAGTTGGCAGGGCACATGTTGATAATGATGTGTGATAATAATAATTTCTGTAACATCTGTCATTCTAAGAGAAATGTTCTGGTTTCTCAGTTACAAGACCTGGCAACCCTAAGTGCAAGTCCTTTGTATTTATGGGTTTGTTCCGAGTACCGTGGTGTAAATTCTGTATCTAGAAGTAATAATCACATACAATGTGGGGATGTCCCAAGCGGAGTGATGATTTTTAAATTCAGTATTCACTATCACAAAAATCCTATGGTGATGAGTGGCAATATTAATTTGTTTAACATCTTTTATTCTAAGAGAATCTAAGTGACTTTTTTGCATAAGACATTTTTCATTTTCATACATGGGCATCTAACCCATATGACAATTTTCATTTATCACTAGCATTTCTGAAACGTCCAATGCACACACACGCAAGACCTAGAATCCACATTTCTCAGAATTCAAAATGTTAACTCTTCATTTCTGAGGTGGCTATGAATATATATACACCACATGCAACCCTGTGTTGTACATACATATTGTACACTGTACATTGTATCTATTTAGCAATGAAGCTTATGTAGTTAGTACCATCCCCAGAATCTAGATGTCAATGGCCAGAAGCAGTATGGATTATTTTCAGTTAAAAAATACATACCCAAGTTTAATCAGTCTGAAATACAACATGCAGCACACAACAAAATATGGGTATAGTAATTTTCAAGGTAATCAACAAGAGAATATGAAACCAAGCAAACTAAACAATAAACACTATTCAACAATATATTAAAGAGGGGTAAATTAGTTCCAGATCGTGTAAGAACATAATCGTAGGTAAATATAGAAGTTAACCTATAGTTTGATTTACTTGTGTGGACTAGTTGTTTGTACCTAGTCACAAATAAAATCACTTATTAGAGTTTTAAAAAAAAACCATTATACCTACCTGTCATGTTAATTCAGGACAGCTAGTGAAAAGATTATTGGAAATATTTATATCATTTGACAAACAGCTACTTCCTCTTCTTTCATTCGCTTGAAATTGATTGTCTATGTCTGGAATATTGTCTCTTGTATTAAACTTCAATGTCTTTATTTAATTTCAACAAAAGTTACATTTTCAAATGTCCTCCACACACACACACACACTCGCACGCACGTATACACACACACACACACAGGTTAGATTTGTTTGCAACCACATGGCTCTATGGTCAACAATGCTTCATAAGCTGGACACTAGCACATTTTATGGAAGGTAAACCCATTGAGTGTTGCATGTGCACTGAGCATATTATCCTCAATATGCCATGATGGCAAGAAAACAAGGCTCTCTTGATACTTAAATATTGAGCACAACCCACTACTGGCAACGCCGATTGCATTCTGATATGAACCTAAGGCCTATCCACGTCAATATGGAAGCACTATACTCGAGTTTCGCCCTCATTTGAGCTCATCAGTAGTGCATATCCCTGACCGGATCCGGAAACAGTCCCGGATCACGCGTGTGAAGCGGGTGTGTAACCACGCGGCACACACTGGACACACCAAATTATCACAACAGAATACCACAACGCTACCCATCGTAGGCTATGCTCACTATGCTCTCTTGATACTATTGAACATATAATGGTTTCTTATTTCTGTGGCTTGGGAATGCAATAAAACTATAATGTTGATGTTGTCTCACATGCTTGTGGATGGAGTAGATCAGAGGTCACAACATCAGTATCTGGCTAAAGCAGACCATGTTTGTCTTACAGTTTTGCCTGTTTGTATTTTCACAAATATAAAACTAGGATGGCATACTCATATTGGGATAGTTTATTAGATATCTAGCCTGTTCTGGCACGGGCTAACAATCTGAAAAACCCATGTGCACACCACACACATTAACAAATCCCTCGGCAGCTGAAAAACATTACGTTGTAAATCCTACCCACAAATAATTTATAGCATGTGTGAGTCTGCTGTACACAGATTTGGATCCTCACTGGTGTAACAGAGTTCATGAACCGTCCAGAGATTTTCCTTGTGTGATCTATGGGAGAAGACTGGAGTACTTATGGAAATATCGTGTGTGAAATCTATGGGAGGAGACCAGAGTACTTACGGAGATACCTGTGTGATTTATGGGAGGAGACTGGGGCACTTATGGAGATACCTGTGTGTGATGTATAGGAAGAGACTGGAGTACTTATGGAGATACCTGTGTGTGATTTATGGGAGGACACTGGAGTACTTATGGAGATATATGTGTGTGATCTATGGGAGGAGACTGGGGCGCTTATGGAGATATCATGTGTGATCTATAGGAGGAGACTGGAGTACTTATGGAGATATCTGTGCATGTGATCTATGGGAGGATACTGGGGCACTTATGGAGATATTGTGTGTGATCTATAGGAGGAGACTGGAGTACTTATGGAGATATCGTGTGTGATCTATGGGAGGAGACTGGGGCACTTATGGAGATACATGCGTGTGATCTATGGGAGGAGACTGGGGCACTTATGGAGATATCTTGTGTGATCTATAGGAGGAGACTGAAGTACTTAACTGGGGCACTTATGGAGATATCTGTGTGTGATCTATGGGAGGAGACTGGGGCACTTATGGAGATACCTGTGTGATCTATAGGAGGAGACTGGAGTACTTATGGAGATATATGTGTGTGATCTATGGGAGGAGACTGGAGCACTTATGGAGATATCTGTGTGTGATCTATAGGAGGAGACTGGAGTACTTATGGAGATATATGTGTGTGATCTATGGGAGGAGACTGGAGTACTTATGGAGATATCTGTGTGTGATCTATGGGAGGAGACTGGAGCACGTGTGGAGATATATGTGTGCAATGAAAGTGATCCTTCACAAATCAAACCAAAGTAAACATATTTTAAAACCATTCTTTCACCTCCCAATAGGTGACATTTAGATATAAGCAAATATTTGTTGTGTGTAAAATAAGAAAATAAAGGGGATAACTCACCAATAGCTTGAATATTTGGGAGGAATCATCTTGATATACAGTGGACAGATCAAAGTCAACTGATAACAGGACACCTACATCCTCTTGTGCTCTTGTTGATTTTTTACTGTTGACTTCATTGAGAAGGATATCAGTCTGGTACGAGTATGAATAAACCTTGGACTTATCATATTTAAGTGCAGCACCTGAAATTATGAAATAACCCTAAACCATATTAACGTCTTTATATATAGTTGAGATTCGAGCCAATTAATTCATAATCAATCAATCATGTACCATGCCGGAAAGCATGGGCGGTCATGTCTCGCCATTTCACTTGATCACCAGAGTTGTGGATCAGCTCAGTGTTCCTGTCTCGTCCATGCCATGTGGCCAAGCCATCTAGGTATTTACTTCCCAGTCTTCCCCTTGGTCTGTTCCCTTAAATCTTGCCAGTTGTCACTAAGTTCTCCAATCCATTTCTGCTCATAACATATCCAAAAAATTTTGACTGTCTACGTCTAATTTCTCTAATCAATTTACGATTTTCATTTGTCTCCTGTAGTACTTTGTCATTGGTTTTTCTGTCTGTCCATGGTATTCTTTGCATTTTCCTCAGAAACCACATTTCTGCAGTCACCAGATTTTTTCAGCTTCATAATGGCATATTAATTTATTCAGTTTCAAGAATGAAATGAATGCAACTTCTCCTTTTTAAGAGCTTTCTGGACTTTGAGAGAGGAAGGAGGGCTCTGCAGCATAGCCTTCATGACGTTGGTACTGGGTTGAAAAGAAGTGCCTGGGGGTTTGTGGTGAAGGTTGTTGGATGATGTTTTGTGCAGGAGAGCCTACATGTGATTACCACATCTAGTCCGAGAATGGAGGTGCAGATAATCACGGTGGTGTTCTGCATGCTGGTGGACAAACAATACACGCATGTCATAATCGTAACGGACTCACAAAGTTTCACCCTCGTGGCTTCATTCTGTATGCGCTCTAGTTTCACTAGCTGGTTCTTTGAGACAGTGAGCATTCCTAGTCAATACACTACCAATGAAATTATCAAGTGCTGAAAAAGTGTGAATAGCATTTTCTGCTCCATGTCCCTTGCAGCCATACACTTCAGTGTATTGAGCACCTTCTGACATTTTGTAACCACCACTTCAACATGATCCCTAAAGGACAGATTTCTATCAAAAGTGATTCTCAGGTGCTTCAGACTGTTTTCTCTATTCATATTTCTACCATTTATTGTGAGATGGGAGGTCAGCTTTAACAACCATATTGTCCAGAGAGTACCACAAGACAGATACCTTTTGTGTGTTAATGTCAGCATTTATCTCTGTGCACCAATCCATCACTTTGCCCAAAAGTTTCAACAAACAAACATTAGATAGGCAGCCACAACACTTTCCAGGCTAACTAAGAGAGTTTGGGAGAATAATAGACTAACAGAGCGTACAAAATTTCAGGTATATAAAGCTTGTGTTGTTAGCACACTACTCTATGGGTCTGAATCCTGGACTTTGTACTCACGATAGGAAAGAAAGTTTAATTGAAAGTTTAATATGAGCTGTCACAAATGTATCCTGGGCATATCGTGGAAAGACCTCATAACAAACAAACACATACTTGAAAGAGCGGATATTACCACAGTGCACTCCCTCCTCAAGCAGAGACTCCTCCGGTGGCTGGGCCATGTATCTTGAATGGATGATGAATGTATTCCCAAAGATCTACATGGAGAACTAGCCACAGGGAAGAGGCCAACTGGAAGACCCCAAATGTGACAAGGGGATGTGTGTAAACAAGATATGAAACCCTGGGCATAGACCCAGATATATGGGAAAGAGTTGCTAGAGACAGATGTCCCTGGAGAAGAGATGTATGAAACGGACTGGTGCTCTTTGTGCACAATCTGATCCAACAAACTGAGGATTGGAGGCACAGGCATAAAATGTGGTCACTTACTGTGGGACCAGCCTTGTCTTACAGATGCAGAAACTGTGACAGAGATTATAACTCTCGCATTGGACTATACAATCACCAGCGGTGCTGTCAGGTGCCTCCCCAGTGGCATGACTCTACAGTCCTACAGGACTGAAAGAGGCCTACTATTATGTCCAGAGAACACCACAAGACAGATGCCTTTTCATTGTTAATGACAGCATTTATCTCCATGCACCAATCCATTACTTTGTCCAGTGTCATCTGCAGCTCCTGAGCTGTTTGATTTCTTACCCTTCCCTGCCTGTATGCAAGAACATCATTTGCAGATGTTAGTGCCTTGAGGCAATCTTGCTCGTATCCACATTGATAAGCACTGGTGAAATTTCTTACCCCTGTGGTAGCCCAGGGGTTATGATACACGGCTCAGAAGTCCATGTATGCAGCTAGAGAGCACGGGTTATTTTTCCAACCAGTATGACTTTCAACCATGCCAACCTGTTAACAACTGGAATAACTTCAGTTTTTGGTTATATTACTTTATGATATCAAACAATACTAACACATAAATATATACAATACGAAAGACTGAGAGCTGGAATTTACTACAAAATGTGTGAGCATCAATACACTTCAATATTACATAGGTGCCTCGTCCCTTTCAGGGTGTCCTGAGTTCAGTGATGCTGCTTTTATTAAACAATAATGCAAAGGACCCTTTTACATGCCCTGAAGCTCACTGCATGCACAAGCTTTGTGTGTACATTCAGAACTAATGTAGTGCAGACATAGTGCATTCATTCATCAACACTGTGACCTGAGTTAAATCTCCAATTGTAATAAGTTAGCGTGCATGCCCTTATCATGGGCACTTGTGGGGGTTGTTGTCGTCCACTAGTATTGTGGTCACTTTTTGTTGTTGTTGACCCTCGCTGGCTTTGAACTGTAGGATTCAATGTTTGTTGTTTGACCTGTAGGGTTCTGCATTTATCCACCTTTGGAACATGAATACCAGATCATTTTTCTAAAGGAAACTAGCAAGGCTGTGAACTAGTCATCTCACCTTATTGTATGGTGACTTTAATTGATGACCCAATATACTACTGGCACACTTCACACCCTAGCATTGCAGCATCTCTGTTATGGGGATATCTTTGTATCCGTGGTGGAGGAGTAATGGATGCAGTTCATAATCTCACGTACTGCGTTGGAAACACAGCTGTGGGTGATTTGGCCTTATGTTGTTTTTTTATGAAATTGTAGGGGTGCTGGTCGTTCAGAAAGCAATGGCAAACTACTGGACGTAAACTTGCCAAGAAATCACAAACAGCCTAGAATTTCTGGGCTTGACTACTACGTTCTGTAAAGGATAGGCAACTAACTTATTTTTTTTTTTGGGGGGGGGGGGGGGGGGGGTGTGTGTGTGTCCAAATTTTGCATGTTTATTAAATAAGTGAAGGAAGAGTATATTAAATAAATAAAATAACTGTTTGCTTACCCTTTACAGGATATCGCTGTCAACATCAGCATCTTTCAGCTGATTATTGATTTCTTGCCAAGATTACGCTCAGTAGTTTGCCATTGCTTTGTGAGCGGCTGGCTCACATACCCCGTAAGTTTCAGAAGCGGTTAGAACCGCTACCGATTCTCGCCATCGTCACGTTACTCATGAGAGTATACGGGATTACGGAGAAAGTCACTATCTCCTAGGCCAGAGAGACCGGCAAGAGTATAATATACTGTATATTATATAGTTTAACTTAATAGTTTTATAATTATATACTTACATTTTAGCAGTGATGAAGCTACAAGTACAATGGAAATTAATCTGCAGGTACACTCCATTGTTGCGAATTTTTACTTTACCACAGTTAAGCAAATAATTATTTTCACAAATTGTTACTGAATAAATGCAATGTTAGTAAAAATGACAAAATTTATCACGGCTCTAAGATATGAATGAAGCGAACAAAGCAATATATTATATATAATTAATTATTATATTCGGGTAATAATGATAATGTCAGAAATATGCAAACAGCTCAACAAAGTACTGTGTTGGAGCTATTAAACTAATATTCCAACTTCTAACACAGCTACACTTGTCAGCTGCTGAAGTTCAGCCTGAAGAACTGACTGAAAGAAAGTGATAGTGGCAGTGGATAGATTAGTGATTGGTTAGATAGCGGACCCAGCTGGGTTAGTTCAGTACTACTACTTCAGTTAGTATCATCGCTTCCTTGACCCACTGGTCTACTTTCGTTATCTAACTATACCGAACTCGACTTAGGATACACACAGGTGATAAATACAGTGCAGATATAGAACCCAGATACTAAATCAACAATTGCCTAACAAAAAGTTTCACACTGAGCTGCTCCTAGAACTCTGGTGTGTACGTGGAGGCGGTTGCCCCGCCGTCCCTGTGTGTAGTTCTACAAGTCAACGTTTCGGGATTTTCCTATCACTGATAGGGAGTAATTATTTTAATAGTTTTAGAGTTTAATAATGTTACAGAAACTTTTGAATCACTACAAATAATAGTTTTAGTAGTTTTTATTTGATACTAGATAGTAAAAAAAATATTTATAATGCATAGATTTAAAATTTAATAAAAGAATTAGCTATGAAAAAATAACATTGTTTACTCCCAGGGCATAAACTTTCATGTTTCCTGTTGGTGTGTTGTGTAAAATAAAAAACGGAACGTGGATACGCTTTTTAGCCGTTACAGTTCGTAGTAGATTTCATTTTCAATTAATTAAGACTAAAATTGCTAGGAGACATAGCATCTAGTTTGATCTAGCGTGCTAATAAAAGACGGCAAGCAAAATATCAAAATGAATGAAGATAAGGTCATAGATGCAATCGTACCACATGTAGGAGAAGCAGTCGTAGACGGAGATCAACAAGATGTCAAAAAACCCGAAGACTCCTCGTCTCAGCAGCAAGAACCGACGATGTCAAAAAATCAGCTAAAGAAACAGCGCAAAAGAGAAAAATGGCTAGAGATCAAGCCTGAAAGGCGGTATGTATTTTCACAGTGTACTGTTGGTTTGTTTATTTATTGTTATAAAAAGTTAGTTGCATATCCTTCCTTCAGGACATTGCAGTCATTCAGTCAACCCCATCAATTTTGGCTTTTCTTGATTCCTAGGCATGTTTACATTCAGTAGTTTGTCACTGCTTTCTGAACAACCGCCACAAATACTATGTCATAAAAAAACCAACGTAAGGCAGTCTGCTGCCAAGTTGACCACAGCTGTGTTTCAACCGCAGTATCAAGTATCATGATAATCATGAGTATGTGGGATTACCACAGAAATATTCAGTGCTATACAATTTAAAGAGTGGCATGGTGGTTAGCTTAATTATCTGCCATGACAATTCAATCCCCAGCAGAGGTAGGGCTGTGTTCCCCCTACAGTACTGCTCTTGTGTCTTCCAGCCTTCATAAAAATGGGTGCAGATATTTTCAAAGTGTTCTGGGAAGGAACGGTGATGGGGAAGTGGAATGGCCAACTCACTTCATGTTCTGGCCTAGAATATGGGAGGACCTAACACTTCATACCCCAATGGATGAAGAATGACTTCACAATGAATTGGATTTAAAGTGAGGATGTGTTGCGCAATTCGTTGACCACACTCTCTCGCCTGAGTCCATCTGAATCCAGTGGCAAGACAAGTCAAGATGACTGGAGAGGAATACAGATGCAGTGGTTGACCAGGGTGCTCTACGTGCCTTGCCATGCTCATTATGATCCACAACGCTTTTACAGGTAAACGCCGTCTTGCCCATTGAATCATCTATGATTTTGTCCGCGCAGTCCGCCGAATCCTGTCTTCACATGTAGGCATATCCTAGTTCACCGATTGGCTTGATGCTAAATAAGTTACCCTCGCCTGGTTTTGCCGGCCTGTCACAGCCGTTGGGGGGGGGGGGGGGCAGCATGCTGACAGCTACTAAGAGCCACAGGCGTGAGTTGGATGTCAGGCTGGAACCATTTGGGAATGGGCCCTGAAAAGGGCATGACAGCCATCCTTACCAAAGGTACTACCAATGCCTGTCATCCCAGACACCCCAATGGGAGTAGCTGATTTGTTACTACCTTTACCTTTTGGTTTGTACTACTTGGACTTAGGTTCAGTTTTATGCACACTCAAATGAAAATAAGTTATAATATATATATATATATGTGTATATATATATATATATATATATATATATATATATATATATATATATATATATATATATATATATATATATATATATATGTATATAGTACTATTTGAAAATAATGATTTTATTGTCTGGCTCTCTATCAACCATTGATGACTGATATGGCCAGCATAATTGTAAATTCAGACAAATGGAACAAGACTGTGCTCAAAACAACACCTTGCTGCACAAAGATGGACACGGGACAATGGAGACACCTTGTGCATGAGACAGGAGAACTGGCAGTGGATCAAGAAATTTGTTAATAGACTGTGATGAGAACGATATTCTGCAAAAGACCTGCTATGTTATGATGACCTTGACAAATGCAGTGACTTTTGTTCCTGCTTAGCAGAAAGTAATGACACTGAGAATTTGTATTTTAATAGAAAAGGAAGCATCAAGGTTTTAAGATAAAAAGTCTGATACTGAGTGTGATACTGAGTGTGAAGTGCTAGGCCATCACATATGACATAATAAGGTGGCATAACACGCTTCTTTCTCCTCATTTATTCTTTCCAGATAGTTGCCAGATGTTTCTAAAAATTATATAGTAGCCATTTTACATGACTGAGTCATTTTCAGAACTGTTCTGGTCGGAGAAAAACATCTCTTCAGGGCTGGAGATTGAACCCAGACCACTGTGTTGGCAAGCAAGTGCACCAACCACTATGCCCTCATCGCTGCCTAAATGTGCAAATCGTTGTAATAAGATGTTGAACAGCTGACAGATAATTGTTGGTTATGGTATGAAGTTTACAACAGCTGGCAGAGGATGTCTCTGTAGAGCAATGCTGACCAGTATGGTCGCTGCTAAGAAAGAATGAAATGGCAGACTTCTTTACAAATGCTCAAGAGCAATGGGAAGACACAGATAACTACCTGGATGGCTTGACTACATGGCAGAATCAAGTCAAGAAAACAGACCTGATCCAGGACGGTGTGAGATGACAAACCATGACTGTCCATGTTTATCAATGTGGTATATGATGATGATGATGAATAAGATGTTTGTTTAATACACATATTCTCATGCACCCATTCACAAGCACTATCAAAATTATTATTTTGTATGAAAGTAACTTGTTGGATTACTTTAAAAATAGTTGTTCTGCACATTGTGCTTTTACACGTGATTGTATCTCCCTGTCTCAAGTTAGTGTTTTTTCTTTAAGGCGCAATATTAAACGAAACAGGAAACGCCGTTTGGCTGAGCTGCGTGAAAAAGGAGAAGATCTGGGCCCAACAAGAAAAAGTTTAAAGTCCAACACAATGAAAAATTCATCATGCAAAATTAGAGTTGTGTTAGATCTGTCCTTGGATGAGTATATGGCTGAAAAGGTATGTTGAGTAATTGTTTGCTCTAATGTCAGTCTATGTTGTGTTTGTTGAGTAATTGTTTGCGCTAATGTCAATGTTGAGGAATTGTGTGCTCTAATGTCAGTCTGTGTTGTGTTTGTTGCACAATTGTTTGCTCTAATGTCAGTCTATGTTGTATTTGTTGCTATAGTTGGTATGTCAGTGTACTGTGTACATCTTTGACATTATTTTATGTATAGTGTGTTCTGCATATTGTTTTATTAATGTGTTGTAAATGGCATAACTTGGGAGTCTCTGTGGTGAAGTGTTGAAGCCGTTTGACTCGGGCTTCGAAGGCTGTGGGTTCGATTCCGGGCCGCATCCTTCGGTTTATGAGTGCATTTTTCTTAGACTCCTGGGGGTCGTCGCTGGAGCAACAGAGTTTGTGCTCTGTGCAATGTTTTCGATGCTGCAGAAAGAGACTGAGCCATATGGGATAAAAACCCGGTGCAATGAAATTGATGCTGTCAACTTTTAACTGACTTTTTTAAATGGCATAACTTAGATCTAATGATACATAATGTTTTAAAAAAAATTAATTGCATGTTCTTTTACAGGATATTGCAGTAACCCCAGTATTTATTGGCTGTTGTGAATTACTGGGCAATTATTACGTTCAGTAATTTACCATTGCTTTCTGAATGGTCGGCACTTATACCATCGAAGTCAATGCAAACCTCATACCATTGAAATCAATGCAAAGCCATCTGCTCTCAACCCACCATCAGCTTATTTCAAACCCTCGACCTGGTATATCGGGGAATTGTGAATTTGCAGTGACGCCTAAGCCACAGACACCGACTGATGCAGAATGTAGTCAAAATTAAAACATTTATCTTGTTTATCATTATCGATTCAGACTTGGTACATATTCACTTTGAAAGTATAGTTTTTGTTGAAACTGAGAGCATCACTATTGACTTTATTATATATATATGTGTATAATTTTTTTTTCAGGATGTGAATTCTTTGTCAAGCCAACTACAGCACAGCTACTCAGCCAACCGAAGAGCCCAAAATCCATTGCAGGTTAAAATAACTAATATAGTTTCATAAACAAGAGGCTGTTGCTTCCAATGTCTGGTTTACATTTGCATAATTCAATGTATTCAAAGGCTATTTATGTACTCAATTCAAGATGTTCAATCTGCTTTTACATGTACACAATTCTTCTTCTTCTTCTTCGTTCATCCGGAGTTTTTTTTTCCGGATGTGATTGCGTTGTGCCAGTTTACAGCTGAGCTGCGTTCTTGCGGCGTTAGGCTGACACATCCGACTTCTGCGGGCATTTGTTGACCGGGTTAACCTTCCCGGGGGTACACAATTCAAGGTGTTACATTCTTTTATTTGGATTTTGACTTGATTGCTGTTATAAACTATTTGTGTTTGTAAGAGAGAGAGAGAGTGCATTTTATTTCTACGTTGCCTTTTCCATTCCGAGAGAAATTTCTAGTTTCCTTTGTACAAAACTGAACTGATTCTGGAGTCATTTGCAGTTAGAGAAAGTCATCCTCAGTAAGGGCTCTGAACTTGAGCATATTTATACACAGTCCATAATGCTAGTGTGACTGCTTATTGACCTGTTATTTCACATGCATTTAGCTCTAGCTGCCACATTATTACTTCAACCATTATGTATTTATACGTTTGGTGATTAAAATTTCACAGTTTCCACAAGAAGCAGGGTATGTTAGAGAGGGAGAGAAAGAAGAGAAGAGATACTTAGAGAGAGATCGGAGCTTAGAAAATGAGATAAAGGTGTAGGGAGATGAGAGAAACCTGTGATTGTTACAAAGCACTCTCTCACACCACACTGTAACAAACAAGAAAAAAAAAAAAATCACAGTAAAGTATTATTATAGTATTATAGCTGGTCTCCGTGGCCAAAGGCTTGCAAATGCGGTTCATGAGCCACTTATCAGGCGTTCGAAATGCAGCTACGACCGATTTGTGCAGCAGACTGTTGTGTATAACGTGTTGGTATGGGAACCGGTCGTTCAGAAAGCAATGGCAAACTACTGAACGTGAAAACTTGACTAGTACATCAACAGCAGCTGAAAAATGCTGGTGTTGACTGCAACGTCCTGTAAGGGATATGCAACATTTAAAAACAAGAAAAAAAAGTATTATAGAATCTTTCTTTAGAGGTAGGGGCTGTGAAAAATTGCTAACAACCCTGATAGTAATGAGATGGGGTGCCCTCTTTCCTTATTGCCATTCCTTTACAAACAATTCCCAGAGAATTCTTTAAATTGTCTTGTGTCCATTTTTATGTGGCAGGGTTGACACACCGTGCCGTACTGATAAAAAAAAATATTGTTACTAATGATGATTTAACCAGGGCTATTATCTTGGCAGTCTAGTTCACTAACCAGTATGCCACTGCATAAAAAGAGGATGTTCTAGGAAACATTACATCACACATGCATGCAAAGACGTTGGGACACAGATGTATGCAGTGCCGCAGAGGGTTGCTGAGGCTCCAACACCAGTTTTCAGACTAATTGATCTAATGAATGAATAAGATTTCACTTCATTTATATAATTTTCTATTTAAGTTTAGCTTATAAAATTATCATGCAACAGTTTATATGTGTGCATGTGTTTTATTTCATTGTTAAAAGTCATTTCTGTATATATAAAGTTGTTTTCTGTCATTTATTCTCCGTGACTTTTAGCTTTATCTGTGTAGCTTGGGTGGGAAAATCAAACAGAGGCTGGATGAGATAGGAGACTACAAAGGCTGGGATGTAAGTTGTCACACCGCTTTTTAAATATAATTAACTCTCGCCACACTTAATGATTTTTATGAATAAATAAGCGCAATAGATACATGTTTTACAGCATGAGTATTTCATGTTGTCTTATTTGCTATAAATAACTGTCCATATTTAATCTACAGAAGTTTAATATGTGTTTATGTGTGGTTTTTAGTTTTCTATCATGCAGAGGATAGTGACTTTAAGTAAGATCAGAAAGAGCCAAGAAGCTAAACTATTATAGTCTATAGAAGCAAATTTCTTTGCTGCATTAATCAAGAGCAAATTATTCCATATAGAAGATCACACATGTAAAATATTGACTATTAGTGAAAAGCTGTCATCTAAAGCAGTGGTCAGTATGAGAGATACATGACGGTCTCTGCTACATGAAAGGAAATTACCAACTGCACCTCTTATCAGTAGATCACAGGCAACACAGAGGAGCATGCAAAATACACTTCAGGACAAAGTATCCACCTGACTAAGTAGATAACTCTGCACCTAAACAAAACAGGACACGTGCTAAAAGCCAGGTGGAAATTGTAGAGATTTTCCTAGGTGAAAGTGGGTAAGTCAGTGATCCAGACTCCTTTCTGCTTTCTCTGCATTGTGTCATACTTCTTCAAGGAAAACAAACTTCCTTTCATCTTGGTTAGCTGAATTGATTTTCTTACCTATCATTTTTGTTTTATACAGGTTTATGAGAGTAGTTAGAGACCTATCATTTCTGTTTTATGTTGTTTATCCATCAAGAATGATGATGACCATTCATTTCATCCAGTGGGGTTGAAAGTAGGAGCCGTGAGTTCTAAGATGGCTGATAAGGCCTATTTTGGCTCGAAATGTTCTTTGACAATGCGGCCAAAGAATGCTGGACGTTTCTGGAGGAGGATCTCGTGCAGTGGTTTTTCTGTCAGCCTTTTCTTCACAGCTCTTGCAGTCCTGGTTGCTTCACAAGTGACTGCACCCTTATGTAATGATGTACGCCATGAATTACGGTCTATAGCAGCAGTCTCCCATGTGTCAGGATGAATTCCAAAAGCTTTCAGTTGAGACTTTCAGAGTGTCTTTAAAACGATTCCTCTTGCCACCTTGGGAGCGTTTACCACAACGCAGCTCGCTGTAAAAAATTTGTTTATGGAGCCTGTGATCTGGCATACGAGTTAAGTGACCAGCCCGGCGAATCTGATTTTTCATTAGTAGAGTGTGGATACTGGGCATGGAAGTGTGGATACTGGGCATGGATGCTCTTTCTAGAACTTCAGTGTCTGGGATCTTGTCTTGCCATTTAATCTTCAGTAGTTTCCTAAGGCAGACTGTGTGGAAGTGGTTTAATTTCCTAGCATGTCACTGGTAAACAGTCCATGTTTCACAAGCATATAGCAGTGTGGATAATACAACTGCTTTATAGACTTTCAGCTTTGTTTGCAGGCTTATTCCATTTCTGTCCCATACATTCTTGTACAGTCTGCCAGTCTGTTTTATACAGATTTATGAGAGTAGTTAGAGAGACCTATCATTTCTATTTTATACAGGTTTATGAGAGTAGTTATAGAGACCTGTCATTTCTGTTTTATACAGGTTTATGAGTAGTTAAAGAGTCCTGTCATTTTTGTTTTATACAGGTTTATGAGAGTAGTTAGAGAGACCTATCATTTCTGTTTTATACAGGTTTATCTGGAGACTGAAAGCTATGAGCAGCTTTTCCCCAAAGAGAGTCTAATCTACTTGACGAGTGAGTCATCAAATATTCTCACAACTCTGTCAGAGGATAAGGTGTATATCATTGGAGGTTTGGTGGATCACAACAGACATAAGGTATAGTGTACATCTCAACAGACATAATGTATATTGCAGATCATAACAGACTTATGGTATATTGTAGATCATAACGGGCATATGGTATGTTGTAGGTCAAAACAGACATGTGATATGTTGTAGGTCATAACATACATATGGTATGCTGTAGGTCAGAACATACATATGGTATGCTGTAGGTCAAAATATACATATGGTATGTTGTAGGTAAGAACATGCATATGGCATTTTTTAGGTCAGAACAGACATATTTTGTAGGTCAGAACAGACATGTTGTAGGTCAGAACATACATATGGTATGTTGTAGGTCAGAACATACATATAGTATGTTGTAGATAAGAACATACATATGGTATGTTGTAGGTCAAAACAGACATATGTTGTAGGTCAGAACATACATATGGTATGTTGTAGGTCCTCAGAATAAGAACTGCCCAGGCAATGGCAATTCTAACCAGACTAAAGGCAGTATGGAAAGTTAAGAAAGTATCACAGAAGGGGAAGATGAGATTATTGTTGTCTTTGAACATCACACTGTCTTCTTCTGCGTTCGTCCGGAATGTTTTAGACATAATTGTGTTGTGCCAGTTTACAGCAGAGCTGCGATACTTATGCCTTTTGGCTGACACATCTGACTTCTGCATGCATTTGTTGACTGGGCTAACCTTCCCGAGTATCACCATGTCTTATGTATATGAAACTTGTTGAACTAAAACAAATGTCAGTTTTGACAATGAGCTGTTTTAAACATGTCCTATGAATAACTTCTCAGAGTGAAAATGGCAATGTGCAGAATATCATCAGACATTGTATGAAGCTGCACAAAGACCTCTAAACAACTAAGCTCACTGGCACCCCAATAGTGTGGTCATGTGTCAAGATTGGTTGGGTTGTCTAGTACTCTATTTACTGGAATAATCCAAGGGAAAAAAAAATATAAAGAGAGCAGACCAAAAAAGGTGCAGAGTAGATCATATTTAGACAGGAAACTTTTGTGTGTAAACTGAAATATTGAGACATATGGTGTCAAGAATCTATGGTTCTGCTATTGCTCAAAGACCACAGGTCTCATTTTTTATAAGACTTGACAGGCATTCCACTATAGTCTACAGCTTACTGGAAGACACCTGATTGATGGTCTGAAGACTTGGTCTCACCACTTGTAAACAAACTACAATCGTGTACATGTTTAACACACATGGTGATGCCAGGCTGTCTGTTCCACATTCAGACCAGCCACAGCCAAGCGTTGTGCACATCACAAAGTCCAGTTTCAGAATGACTACTTTTGGCTAGTCGCCTTACATTACAGTTTCTTACATCATGCTGCAAGCGCACTTACATGCATAAGTTATCCAAGTAACATTTGCTCAGGACAAAGGACACTGAGCTAAAACAAGGCTTCTAAAATTATCAATACAAATGTCTCCATTCCACTTAGTCATGCAGGTCAGGAATTGTGGCAACCACAAAGTCCAGTTTCAGAATAACTTCTGGCTAGTCAGCTTGTGCTGTACAATTTATCACCTCTTTGCTGCAACACCTTTCTCATGCTCCAAACCAAATTAAATTCCCATTGCAATTTATTCACTTAACATTTCCTTGAGACATGAGGGGTGAAAATGAAAATTAGTAGCCTGTCAATGACCCTCAGACTACACAAGTCAACCCCCACCTCCACGTGGTGTAGACCAGGAAACCATGACCGCGAGGTCATGGGCTAACAGGGCTATGGCTCGCCATAGGGGATGGACTCCCTATGGTCAGATTTATGCCCTAAACCTGCGACTGGCCTACCAAGCTGGCAGGGGATCTTCATACTGCTCGTAGAAAAACTAAGAAGTATAAACGGACTGACTATTTAACCATGTTTGGGTAGAACAACAGGCACCATGAGACTGGGGAAACACCATAATTATCCCAGTTTGGAAAAACAAAGGCAGCAAAAGAGACTGCACACAATACAGAGGCATTTCACTGTTGAGTCATACTGGAAAAATATTTTGCCAAATTCTTGAGAAAAGATTACGAACTACTATAGAACCCCAGCTAAGTGAAATACAACTTGGATTTAGGAAAAACAAAGGATGGACAGATGTCATTTTTGCTCTTAGACAACTTATAGTAACATCAATCAAATTCAATGATACACTCTACTTAACCTTTGTTGACCAGGAAAAGGCATTTAATAGAGTAGATAGAGACAAACTGGGAAATCCTTAAACAGTATGGAGAGAGTACACATCTAACATACCTATGTCGAAGCTTATACAACAACAGTGACTGCATAATGAGAGCAACTGGAGGACACCAGAACTCTTCACCATAAGATCCGGAGTACGACATGGTTGTGTCCTGTCCCCTCTCTTGTTTATAACATATATAGACAACATATGTAAAGAAACCAGCCAAACAGAGACCGCAAGAACACCGCATGACGAGAACATGGAAGAAGAACCATCTACAATTTACACCATTAGAGAACTCCTGTTTGTGGACGACCAAGCACTAATATAACTAAAGAAGGAAAAACAATAACAATTCACCTAAATGAACATCCCTTGAAACAAGTAAAGAGTTTCAAGTACCTAGGAAGTATAATATCATCAAATGGCAAATCAGAAGACGAGATCGAAAATAGATGCAATAAGGCAAACCAACTCATTGGACAAATGGTACCAATACCAAAAAAAAAAAAGTATCAATAACTACTAAGAAAGCACTTTTTAAGACAATCTTCCTACCAACTCTATGTTACCAATGCCAAACCTAGACAATGACAGAAAAAGAGAAAAGAAAAATCACTACAGAAATGAGATTCCTGAGAAGAATGCTCAATGTATCAAGAAGAGATAAGATCAGAAATGAAGAAATCAGGACTAAAGTGGGTGTTATAGCTGCTCTAGATTTTATTAGAAGGCAGCAAGTCAAATGGTTTGGCCATGCAAGTAGGTTACCAACTAACAGTATACCACAAAAGCAATGATGTACAGACCAGATGGAAGCAGAGGAAGAGGCTGACCACATACAAAATGGGCACCGGGAATAACAGAGTCCATGGGAATATCAATACATGAACCCATAAGCAGGCACTCTCCTGCTGTTTATACTTCACCTCGACACCACGAGGGAGTCTCTGTGGCGAAGTGGTCAAGCCGTTTGGCTCCGAATGTTGTGGGTTTGATTCCGGGCCGCATCCTTCGGTTCAGGAGTTAAATTTTTCTGAGACTCCTGTGGGTCATCGCTAGAGCTATGGAGTTCGTGCTTTGTGTGACACTTTCTGTGCTGCAGGAAGAGACCGAGCCATATGGGATAAAATACGGCGCAATGAAGTCGACCCTGTCGACTTTTAAGCGACCGCAAGGTTCAAGAGGAACATGACGAGACGAGAGATTTTTCTCAGACTCATAAATGTATTTCTTTCCTCTGAATTCCTATTTCTTTTGCCTCATTTGATATAACTACACTTTGGATAGGCTCAGTTTGTGAATGTTGTCTGAAATGTATTTGGTTTGGAGTCAGTTGACAAGAAATACCTAACATTTGTGAATGAAATACTACCAGCCTAGACCAAGTCCAAGTCAGTCTGTATGAACTGGGCTGAAGTATGCTCTGGTTACATTCCATTATGCCTCTAGATATTAAGTTCCGGTACTGGTACTGCACACCTCACTGACTTCTGATCTTGGAGAGAGAAATGAGAGCTCTGTAACACAACCCAAGTGATGATGGTACATTGGTACCAGGTTGGGAGAAAAGTCTCTATGCCAGTCTCACTCTTTTTCAGGACTGAGATGACTTAAACCCCAATGTATCGGACTTGAGCATTAAAGTCCGGTCTTCTAGAGAATTCAGCCAATCTTTGGTTTTATTGTTTACTGGCATCCTGCATATTTTCTTTGTATGTTGTGTTTCCTTTATTTGAAAGGTCTAGCTAGCGAAGGTGTTTCGCTGTGAATATTTGGTTTTATTTTTTTTTTCTTTGTACATGTTGATATATACTGTTTAAAAAAAAAAAATATATTATCAGTGATATAAATGTCTATGTTATATTCAAATATTGAGGTCAGCATGACTAAATAGATAAGAGCGCTCACTCCTAAACTTCCGGTGTGCTGATGCCAAAGTAGCTGGTTCAACCCTGACACCAGTCAGGTGCACTAAAATGTTGACTTCTCATCCTTGACTTGGGAGTGTAAATTAAAGTCCCTCAGAAGTTGGAGTAGGTTCATCTGATTGCAAGGAACACCTGTAAAAGGGAAAGCTAATCCACACACAAAAATAAGTCCAGTGCACTAGAAGTAGTAGCACGTGTGTAGCCTATGCTTGAGTTCAAAGGGAGCAAGCAAACGAAAGAAACAAATTTATTTTCAAACAAAGATGTGTATTATTTATTATGTGCACTGTTGTATAATCTAATGATTTTTCCATGTTACTACCATTTTAAAAATGTGTGTGATGTTTATAACTATAGTCACTATGCAGGAGCAAGCTATGGCTCTGTGATGTGTTAGAACAATCATATTTTGTAGGCCTGCGTGCATGGAGGAATGGGTTGCCAGTTTTTCCCTTCCGTAGTGAGCCCAGTAATCAAACTCTTGTCTGACCTTGCTAATGCCATTGTCAGCACAACTCCCTAACCATTACACCAACACGCCCACTACTCTTGTGTTATGTTTGGTTATTACTGTGTTATATAGTTGACATTGGCACAATGTTATGTTATAGTATCTTATGTTCTGTGTTCAGGGATTGTGTCATAAAATAGCAGAAGAACGAGGTATTGCTCACGCTCAACTACCCATTGCTGAGTATCTGGACATGAAAACTCGCAAGGTCTTAGCTGTCAATCATGGTAATTACAGTGTTTTATTTGGTTTATACTAGTTAGAATTTAAGAGCTCAGTGACTGCTAATAATTATGTGGCAGGTCCTTTGCAGAAGATTGGTCACATTACAGCCCACCAAAAGGTTTCTCATCTCTTGACATTTTCACATGTTTCCTTAGGACCAAGATGTCTGCAGCGTCCTGTGTTTATCTTCGTGCTAATCAACCCCTGTGTCTTCTTCCAAGAACAGTGCCTTCCATCCCTGTTCTTTCCAAGCGGCTGTGATGTTTAATATGGCCAAAGTATTTCAGTTTCTGAGATAGGACACTATTTAAGAGTAATTTTTCTTTGATGTTCAGATTTGTAGAATGTCAGTGTTTGTGTTTTCTTCTCAGTCCACAATATTATAATAACTTTCTATAATGTTTCAGCTCAAACCCCAATTTTCTTCTTGAATTAGTGTAAAACAATCCATGATTCATATATTGCTACATGAAAGATATATGTTCTCGCAAATGTGGCTTTCATCTGTTTTCTGGTGTGTGCCATAATTCCTTAATACTGTTTATCCTCAGCATTGAGTGGCCAGTGTGTGACTTCTTGTAAACAGTCTCATTTGTTTTTGATTATGTCATCTAATGTCATTTACTTCCTATAATACCTTGTGGTGTATGACAGGAGAGTCTTGAGCCTGAGGAATTAAGGCCGCCTAGCTAGTGCAGTCACCGCGAACTGTGCAGGTTAGGGTTTTCTTTTTGCCCCCGACAGAAAATAATCCCAACCTTACCGAGGATTCGAACCCGGGTCTCCCAAAGGAGAACCTGGCATTCTTAGCCGCTCTGCCAGCCGCTCCCCATTAAGTAAGCCCAGATAATAACAGTTTGTGACTTGAACAATACATCACTATAAATTATATTTACTTAGCTCATTGTGATTGTAGAGGCCATCATCGCACTGTACATATGTAATGGAACAGTCACTAAGTGGTCACAAACAGTTGTTAAAAATAATTTGTATTCTGCTGTTCTCACATGCCAGAGAAAAGTCTTCCTGGTTATACTATTACCTGGTTTTCTCATTGTGTGTCTTCACTATCTTAACCTCACCTGTTGATTGGCTGGAAGCTTTCTAGTTCTCTCAATAAGTTCTGCATGAGTGATTCTCTCATGGCATGTTATCCTTCTCTTCTCTACAGGCACCAATTAATGACTGTTTGTAGCTTATTAGTTGTTGTTTTAGTTCTCTACATGTCTGATCCATACAGCAGTACAAACTTTACATTAGGGATAAACATTTGGGTCTATGACGTGCTAGAACCATCTTATTTTCTGGCCCTAAGTGTGTGTAGAATGGTTGGCCAGTCTTTCCCTTCCCTAGTGAGTGACAAGCCCAGTAATTGAACTAGTTTAGAACTAGTTTCACATTTTTAGAGTTCTTTGATTAGACATACTTTGCAACCTATGAATAAATTAGTCAACTATTGTATTTAAAGCTTTATGTATAGTTTTCCATCACAACTTGTATAGTTTTTAAACGGCCATTATTTACCATTAAATTAATTAATTGGACAGCCTAAATGAGCAGTATGGATATTTTGAGGGAAGCTAAGTCGCAAAGACAGCTTATCACAAACATCAGAAAGAAGCAGTCATTTTTTTGGCCACATGTTGGGAAGACAACAACTGGAATATGTTGTGACAGCCGGAAAGATTTGTGGAAATAGAGATAGAGGAAGACAGAGTGAGAAAATTCTTGAAAGTCTTGCATCATGGCATGGAAGGGAGTCAGCACATGAATTGATACATGCCATGCCAGCCGGCAAGGTACTGGATTATTGTGATGCTATTTACCGCAGAATTTTAGCCTTTTTTAATGTATATTAGATATTGAATCTCCTTAAATTATTTTTTTTTAAACTAACACATTTATATGTAACACATTTCCTTTTATGGGATTATTATGTAACATGAAGTTGCTTATTATTTTTCTTCCCAGTGTTTTCAATACTGTTGAGGTACACAGAAACCCATGACTGGAAAACTGCATTTCTGGCAGAAATGCCACAGAGAAAGCAAGCTCACCTCAAGGGTGAGAGTGTAGACACTGCATCTGGGCACCCCGATAAAGCAGACAGTGATATCAGCAGAGTCTGTGACAGCAGTGCAGTTCAAGAAGACAGCAATGCAGTTCAAGAAGACAGCAATAAGAATGGCACCAAGAAACTAGATGATTCTGAAGTTAATGGAGCAGAGGACCCAAAATTACATTCTGGTTCAACAGAAGATAGTACATCAGAGCAGACATCATTAGCTAGTTGTACTGAACTACAACATAATCAAGTAATTAATGAACAGAAGTTTTCAGTGGAGCCTGAGACACGTTCTAACTTCAGTGTCAGTACAGAGGACAAGGCACAGAGTGTTGAGCAAGTTAATGGAGGGCAGGTGCCAGAGACTAGTGATGAATATTTGGAAGTAACTGCATCCTAGCGTATTTGATGTTTGTTTTCAGCTTGGTTTTATAAATTGTTTTTAGCTCTTTAAAAATAACTATTTGATAAGTGTCCTTTTACTATTTCAGTCTCTTGTTTTGTCTTTCTTTCATTTGGATTGTTGTTTTAGAGTTTCATTATTCTATTACTTGTTTCTTTATGAACTTAATGCAGACCTATCATAAATGGCTAAATTTATCATCAAAATGCAGCCAAAACACTGAGCAAACTTATCAAATACATCAGAAGGAGGCAGTCGTGTATTTTGACCGTAGTGAGAAAACACTGAAACATATTGTGACAACACGCTATTTTAATAGCGGTGAGCCCCATTGGTCTCAGAACAAAATTGCACTCCTGAACAAAATGATAGAGCCTGACAATGAACCCATAACCTTAGCACAGGGCAAGCAGCTTGACCGCTTCACCATGGAGACCACTTTGTTGGTAAAATTATTGGTTTAGCTCTTCTGAATAACTTTGTAAGTTGATTGCTGCAATCTGAATATCTTTGTGTTTATATTTTTGATTTTGGAAGTGGGTTGTTGTTTTAGATCTTGATTTTATGAATAAAAACATGAAAATATTTTAAGTTGTTTTTATTATTTCACTCCAAAACCACGCAGCAAATACAATTGGTACATTGCAACAATCATGACCTGTGATACACATATCATATAACAGGTGTGAAGTACATTCTTCCATTTTGTAAGCAGGGAACTAAAAGGGTTGGTAATATGCATTGGTTTGTTCTAATTTATATACAGACTAGCTGACCCGGCCCGGCTTCGCCCAGTCCCTGGTGGGGAGCATCTCATTTAATTCATATAAGTAGTCATATAAGTTCCCGTTACCGACTATCTGTCTGTCTGACCCGGCCCGGCATCGCCCAGCTCCTGGTGTGGAGCATCTCATTTAATTCATATAAGTAGTCATATAAGTTCCCATTCCCGACTGTCTATGTCTGTCTGTCTGTCTATCTGTCTGCCTGACCCTGCCCGGCTTCGCCCAGCCCCTGATGGGGAGCATTTCATTTAATTCATATAAGTTCTCGTTCCCGTTACCGACTGTCTGTCTGTCTGACCCGGCCCGGCATCGCCCAGCTCCTGGTGTGGAGCATCTCATTTAATTCATATAAGTAGTCATATAAGTTCTCGTTCCCAACTATCTATCTGTCTGTCTGTCTATCTGTCTGCCTGACCCTGCCCGGCTTCGCCCAGCCCCTGATGGGGAGCATCTCATTTAATTCATATAAGTAGTCATATAAGTTCCTGTTCCCGTCTGTCTGTCTGTCTCTCCCTCCCTCTCTGTCTGTCTAATCATTTATTGGTTGCAGTTAGAACAACCTAGATAAACGAAGACCAACTTACAAAAAGCATTAGAAAGAGCACTTGAAAGGTCTTTACATCTTCCCCAACAATTAACTTGGGTAAATGGAGCGGCGGCAGCAGCAGCAGAAGAAGAAAAAGGAGGAGTAGGAGCTGGGAGGTGGAGGAGGGAGGGAGGAGTAGGAGTAGGGAGGAATAAGAGGGAGAGAGGAGGGGGGGGGAAGGATGGAGGAGGGGGATAAGGGAGGAGGAGGAAGAAGAGAGGAGGAGTAGGGAGGGATGAGGGAGGAGAAGAACGCAGGAGGAGAGGGAGATAGAGGAGGAGGAGGGATGTGGAGGGAGGAGGAGGAGGGAAGAGGAGTGATTGGGAGGAGGGCGAGTAGGTAGGAGGAGGAGAAAGAGGGAGGAGGAGGATGGAGAGGGGGGAGGGGAAGAGGAGGAGGGGAGAGGAGGAGGAGGATTATAACGCATATGCCTATAGATAACTGCAGCGAAAAGGTGGATCTGTCTATCTATCTGACCCGTCGTGGCTTCGCCCAGCTCCTGGCGGTTAGCGTCTCATTAAATTCATACAACAAAATAAAGTAACTTAAAAGAATGTCCTTCCACACACCATCCATTATTTCTAATGAAAACCGTTTCTAATCACCTGCATGACTGTAGATAACTTCGTAAGCATAAAAAGATGAGTTACAATGTTATGCATTATGCATTATTTTTATGAAAACTTTAAAAATGCCTTAAAGATTGTATCATTATTTATTATAACTCATATGCTGGTACATAACTATAGACAAAGAGTTTATAAATCTTTGAAAACGATGCAACAATATGACTATAAGTTATACAGCTATGTTATTAAAAGTTATACCCCTTGAAATAACTTTTCTAGAGTTAAGTCCCCTCGCTGTATAAAAATTATAATGGAAAATTAAATAATATTAAGTAAGCAGCCGATTTCACACTAAAAAAATATCACAGTTGGCTGCGCTGGAATGAAAGGAAGACGTGTAGAAAATTTCATCTCAATCGGATGGACCGTTCGCGAATGCATAAAGGACATACAGACATACAGACGGAGATTGCCTTTTATATATAAGATTTCAAACATACAACACCAAAAACATTAATGTATGAAATTGTTATCAGAGTTCAACAGATTGTTTTTGTTGTCTGTAAATAGTATCTATATATTTATTTTACTTCTGAAATGCTTACCTTAATGTTTGGGGATTGTCAATCAAACTTATATCTGTTTTTAAAAAAAGAGTTAATTTCTTCGTAATAGCACATTTCTGTCTTGCATACATATCCACACATAATGTGTGTAAAGTCAAAGCACATGTAAATGAGTCATATGATTCAGTGTGACTCTGAATGTTAAAAGGTAAGAAATGAGTCATATGATTCAATGTGATTCTGAATGTTAAAAAGCAAGACCTGTACAGTGTAAACCGCTTAAGGCGATCTAGGATGTGGCGAATTTCTGTTGTGAAGAACAATATTGTATTGTGCGTTGTAAATGCATTACTATGTGCTTGAACTCTTATAAGAATATTTCTGATAAGAAGAACTATTTCTTGGGTCCCAGGTGAGTTCACCTTATCAGGTCTGCGCTTTACTTATGTAACTTGTCTTTCCTTGACATTTAGTTTTATAACATACATTGATTCTATTAACTGTGACCTCAAAAGGTGTTTACGGATTGGTTTTGACTCCACATGGCATCCTGTTTGTCTTTAAATGAAGATTTGGTATATTTAATTTTAGATTCTGAAACGGATGGCTTTGAGGCTTGAATTTTCTGCTGCCTCCGTCCTGTGGCCAGCCTGGCTGGTTGAAGAGGGGTCAGGGGATTCTTTCCTGGAGTAGGTAGTGATCTGTTGCCTTCATTGGTTGTAGGCTGAACTACGGTATCTGAAACTGTATGACATTAAATGTGAGGAATTATTATATTGCTGTGAAAAAGCAGCAACAGATTTTGTGTGTGTGCTTGCTTTGAACTCAAACATAGTTCATACATGTGCTACTACTTCTATCAGTTGCTACTACAGGCTTTATTTTTAATGACTGTGGGGTTTTTGACAATATTTCCGTTCCACGTTTTTTATTTACCTTTTATTATGTTGCATGAACTCCACAGAGGGTAAATACAAAACTTGGAAAGGCAATATTTTCAAAAACCCCACTGTGTAAAAATACACCCTATACTTGAGTGCACTGGACTGATTTTTGCAAAGGATTAGCTTTCCCTATTACCTACGTCTCACACATCAGGCAAACCCACTCCAACTTCTGGTGTACTTGCAATTCACATCCCAAGTCAAGGACGAGAAGTCAACATTTACGTACCATCAGCACACCGGAAGTTTAAGAGCTAGCGCTCTTATCTATTAGGCCATGCTGATCTCGCAGCAACAGATAAATATGTACATATATGTCACACAATCACAAAAATCCCTTGATGTCTCAGATACGTGGTTTTACAGACAAATGCTGAAGATTCCTAGATTGTAGTAATCTAAATGTATTGAGTCTAAGACACAAAATGTGTACACGTCAACATGGCTGAATGGATAAGAATGCATGTTCTTTAACATCCTGTGTGCTGATGCCGAGGTAAGGAGTTCAACCCCTATACTAGACAGTTGGACTAAGATGTTGACCTATTGTCCTTGACATGGGGATGTCAATTACAAGTATCTCTGACGTCGGAGTGGGTTCGCCTGATGGCGAGGGACACTGGTAATAGGGAAAGCTAATCCACACGCAAAATTCAATCCAACACTACTAGACTATGCTTGAGTTCAAAGCGAGTGAGCGAAAAACAAAATGTATCACAAACATCAGAAAGTGGTAGTCGTTATCTATGGTCACATGATGAGCAGAGAAACATGAGCATGTTGTGACAACTGGAAAGAGAGACAAAGGAAGACTGCAAACTAAGATCAGCTTTGTGTGTGTGTCATGAATTTGAATCTCTCTCAAAGCAGGGGATTTTTTTTAAAAATGACCTTAGTACCCAGCCTAAAATCAGGAAATGCTTGGCGGGGTGGGGGGGGGGGGGTGTGTGTCAGCAAGACAATGGCCACATTGCCTATCCTGTGCCAGTTTGTCTATACAAATATGGGAGCTAGCACCATATACCCAACATGCCACAAGGCATAGACAAGAATCCTACACTGTTTTACTCCACTACAGGCCTTGCCCAGTGACTGGCCAGGTAAGTCATATACCCAACATGCCACAAGGCATAGACAAGAATCCTACACTGTTTTACTCCACTACAGGTCTTGCCCAGTGACTGGCCAGGTAAGTCATATACCCAACATGTCACAAGGCATAGACAAGAATCCTACACTGTTTTACTCCACTACAGGTCTTGCCCAGTGACTGGCCAGGTAAGTCATATACCCAACATGTCACAAGGCATAGACAAGAATCCTACACTGTTTTACTCCACTACAGGTCTTGCCCAGTGACTGGCCAGGTAAGTCATATACCCAACATGTCACAAGGCATAGACAAGAATCCTACACTGTTTTACTCCACTACAGGTCTTGCCCAGTGACTGGCCAGGTAAGTCATATACCCAACATGTCACAAGGCATAGACAAGAATCCTACACTGTTTTACTCCACTACAGGTCTTGCCCAGTGACTGGCCAGGTAAGTCATATACCCAACATGTCACAAGGCATAGACAAGAATCCTACACTGTTTTACTCCACTACAGGTCTTGCCCAGTGACTGGCCAGGTAAGTCATATACCCAACATGTCACAAGGCATAGACAAGAATCCTACACTGTTTTACTCCACTACAGGTCTTGCCCAGTGACTGGCCAGGTAAGTCATATACCCAACATGTCACAAGGCATAGACAAGAATCCTACACTGTTTTACTCCACTACAGGTCTTGCCCAGTGACTGGCCAGGTAAGTCATATACCCAACATGCCACAAGGCATAGACAAGAATCCTACACTGTTTTACTCCACTACAGGCCTTGCCCAGTGACTGGCCAGGTAAGTCATATACCCAACATGCCACAAGGCATAGACAAGAATCCTACACTGTTTGACTCCACTACAGGTCTTGCCCAGGTAAGTCAAGTCAAAGTAACAGCCCCTTTTACATGGCTGAGGTGCTCTGGGCGCGTGGTGCTAGACCCATAATTGTAGTATAGACCAAACGGCACTCGGTGGCTGATGTGGTTAGTATCGTGCTGGCCGCCTTTAATTCTCCATACATTTCCTGGTACCTATTTTATGCTGGGTTGGCCTGGGTCCATGAAACCGTTCTGGTGCAGAATGAACCCGAAACCACATGTACAGCAGGCGAGCATCTAGCCGCTAAGCTACCTTGGATCAGGGAGTATTATAATTCCTTGGAATTCTTATTGTTAAAATATCATCAACATCTGAATTCAGATAGTGGATTTTTTTTATAGCACAGTAAAATTACCGCCAGCACTTACCGGTCTTGTCCAGCAGGTTGCGGTTCTGTGTGGATTGTTGAAAGGTCTCATCAGCAGTGTCCTCTTCCATGTCCTCTGTAGACACAGCCATGTCCTGGAATTCTTTGACCTCACTTTCTGGGTGATGTCCTCTGTCGTCATGCAGAACTAGTCTGAAAAGGTGATCAGTAGGGTAGCAATTTGATATGGTGTCATAATGTGCATAACACATTTCTGAACATAGATTATGCAATCACATGTATACAAAATTCAAGATGGGTGAATCAGCCATGTGCACATGTGGATTGGCATCGCTGATCACATACTCAAACACTGCCTAAATTATGATATATCTAAGCAAACCTTCTCTTGTCTAGAGAAACAACAGTGGAACATAAACCCTATCGACCACTGTTAGTTAGTTGTAAATTCTTTACAGGATGTCGCAGTCAATCCCAGAATTATTTGGCTGTTCGTGATCACTTGGCAAGTTTACGTTTAGTAGTTTGCCATTGCTTTCTGAATGACCTGCACTCATACCATTTTATAAAAACCAACGCAAGGTGGCCTACTGCCAAATCCACAGCTGTGTTTTGAATGCGGGATTACGAACTGCGTCCATAATCCCTTCGCCACAGAGTGAACTAAACAAAGACAGTTAAGTTCATGCAAACATTAAAAATATAGACACATTTCAAGTGACCAAAAGAAGAAGAACTTTTAAGAACACACTCAAGATTAGGGATGGAAATACATATCAAAGATGATGAATATCATGTTAGAATATTCTTTAAATTCGCCTGTCTGTTACCGAGGGAACAGAAGAAGAGTAACTATGTAACCTACCAAGCGTGTCGTAAGAGGCGACTAAGGAGGGCTGGTGTGCGACTGGCTACCTCATCTAGCAGAAAACTGCAACATCCAGCTAGTCGTGAACAAGTCTACAAGGGGCTTGACTGAGGGCAGTGTGTGTAGCCGTGTAAAGACCACTTAATTAAAAACACACAAACCTCAATGTAGTCAGGCTTCATGGCCAGTTGCGTTTTCCAACACGGTCTATACTCTAGAGGTATCCCAAAAACACTGCCAGCAGTCTAGGGCCAGCGATCAATCTAAAGCGCGGGGAGGGGGGGGGGAACAGCTAAAGTATGGTGCAAAGTAAATGCAGATGTTCAAAGAGGTACTAGATTCGCAAAATCAAATCAACTTTATTAGGGTCACAAATTGGGCGCGCAGGCCCGTCTTACATTCGGCCCTTCCACTCACTCGTCTTTCGTTCATCATGAGCATTATACATTTACATAGGAAGAAAAATAAACATTGTGAAATGAATGTTGTAAACATAAACAAGGCTAATTACCATGTTATGAGGCCCATCTCCCACCTATCCATACATCACCCCACCCACACAACACCCCCACCTACCCACACACACGCGCACCAAGGGACACATACACACCCACACCTACTCACACACACGCACACCAAGGGACACATACATACCCCACCAACCGACCCATCCCCCTCCCGCACATCCCCCACCCACACTGCCCTCACCTGATCCCCCAACCAAAACACACTCGCCACCCACAAACATTCCCCCACCAACCCACACATCCCACGCCCATCCACATACACATCCTAACCCACACATCCTCTCCCCACCCACACCTCAAACCACCCATCCCCCAGCCACATCTCCATCGACAACATATTCCCCACCCATGCACACAATCCCCACCAACCCACACATCGCACATCCACTCACACATCCCCAAACCATGCACACACATCCCCACCAACTGACATGTCCCTACCCCCCCCCCCCCCCCCCACACACACACACACACACACACATTATCAATAATCATTATCAAAAGCTAGAGGTAGACAGAAGTAAGACAATCCAGGAAACAAAGAAACTAACCCAATGGATGGGCCCTAAGGACTAGTCCTTCTAAAGATTACACCCTCTCAAAACATAAGAAAACAACGCAAATATAATCGCACCGGCAAAACTCCCAGCAGACGATACAAGCTTGCAATCTGTTGCTCATCTCATCTCATCATGTTCCTCTTGTACCTTGCGGTGTCGAGGTGAAGTATAAACTTCGTGAGAGTGCCCGGTTATGGGCTTCGTATATCGACATTCCCATGGATTCTGTTATTCCCTCCGTCCAGCGTTTACGTGGTCGGCCTCTTCCTCTGTTTCCATCTGGTCTGTACGTCATTGCCTGTTGTGGCATGCTGTTGACTGGTAGCCTACTTGCATGGCCAAACCATTTGACTTGCTGCTTTCTAATAAAATCTAGAGCAGCTTTAACCCCCACTTTAGTCCTGATTTCTTCATTTCTGATCTTATCTCTTCTTGATACGTTGAGTATTCTTCTCAGGAACCTCATTTCTGTTGTTGTGATTTTTCTTTTCTCTTTTTCTGTCATTGTCCAGGTTTGGCATTGGTAGCACAGAGTTGGTAGGAAGATTGTGTTGTAAAGTGCTTTCTTAGTAGTTATTGATACATGTTTGTTCTTTAGTATTGGTGCCATTTGTCCAATGAGTTGATTTGCCTTATTGCACCTATTTTCGATCTCGTCTTCTGATCTGCCATTTGATGATATTATACTTCCTAGGTACTTGAAGCTCTTTACTTGTTTCAAGGGATGTTCGTTTAGGTGAATTGTTGCTGTTTGTTCTTCTTTAGTTATAGTCATTACCTCTGTTTTGCTTGTGCTAATTTTCATGTTATGTTCCCTACACATTTCGTTTAGACTATTCATGTGGTCTTGTAATTCAGCTTCTGATTTTGCTATTAGTGCTTGGTCGTCCGCAAACAGGAGTTCTCTAATGGTTAGATTTGCAGATGGTTCTTCTTCTGTGTTCTCGTCATGCGGTATTCTTGCTGTCTCTGCTTGGCTGGTTTCTTTACATATGTTGTCTATATATGTTATGAACAAGAGAGGGGACAGGACACAACCTTGTCGTACTCCAGATCTTATGGTGAAGGGTTCTGAGTGTCCTCCAGTTGCTCTCACTATGCATTCACTGTTGTCGTATAAACTTCTACATAGGTTTGTTAGATGTGTACTCACTCCATATTGTTTAAGGATTTCCCACAGCTTGTTTCTATCTACCCTATCAAATGCCTTTTCTTGGTCAACAAAGGCTAAGTAGAGTGTTTCATTGAATTCAATTGATTTTTCTATAAGTTGTCTAAGAGCAAAAATGGCGTCTGTGCATCCTTTGTTTTTCCTAAATCCAAGCTGCGTTTCGCTTAGCTGGGGTTCTAAAGTAGTTCGTAATCTTTTTTCAAGAATTTTGCAAAATATTTTCCCAGTATGACTCAACAGTGAAATGCCTCTGTATTGTGTGCAATCTCTTTTGCTGCCTTTGTTTTTCCAAATTGGGATAATCTGTTGCAACAGTAGGAAAATTCACCAACACGGGAGAGGGACATAATCTAATTGAAGACCGCAACATGAGCCACTTCAATTATAACCAAGGCTAGAAAGCAGGTTGAACGAGGGTGAAACTTATTACCATATTGATTTGATTGGACCCATCTTCATGTGGTAGATCTTTTGCCGAATATCACTCTCATCACGGCCCGTCGAAGATTCTCGCTCTCTGCCCATTTCTTCTGTGTCATGCACCCACGTGCCCAGAGATAGACACAGTGACGAGAAAAAGCTTCAGTCAGAAAATGTGCTGGACAAATGCTATTCAGAAATTGACAGGAAATATCCAGGCAAAAACTGAAAAGTTTGTTAAAGACATGAATATGCAGAACAAGTCATACAGCATGCAGCAAGATATCGCATCCTGACTACATCGTTATTGTGCGAAAGCAAAGCATGACATACTAGAGTTAAATGACTCAAAGCAGCCATATTTCGTTCCCCGGTGTAGAACCAGATTTTACAATTACACGTATTAACAAGGCATGCAAGGACATTGGTCCGTGAAGATGATAGAATGTTTGTGTGGCGTCGCTTGTATAACACTGTGATTACAGTAATTTGTTGAAATGTTTGTGTGACGTCACTTGTATAACACTGTGATTACAGTAATTGTTGAAATGTTTGTGTGACGTCACTTGTATAACACTGTGATTACAGTAATTTGTTGAAATGTTTGTGTGACGTCACTTGTATAACACTGTGATTACAGTAATTTGTTGAAATGTTTGTGTGACGTCACTTGTATAACACTGTGATTACAGTAATTGTTAAAATGTTTGTGTGACGTCACTTGTATAACACTGTGATTACAGTAATTTGTTGAAATGTTTGTGTGACGTCACTTGTATAACACTGTGATTACAGTAATTGTTAAAATGTTTGTGTGGCGTCGCTTGTATAACACTGTGATTACAGTAATTTGTTGAAATGTTTGTGTGACGTCACTTGTATAACACTGTGATTACAGTAATTTGTTGAAATGTTTGTGAGACGTCGCTTGTATAACACTGTGATTACAGTAATTGTTAAAATGTTTGTGTGACGTCACTTGTATAACACTGTGATTACAGTAATTGTTAAAATGTTTGTGTGACGTCACTTGTATAACACTGTGATTAAAGTAATTGTTAAAATGTTTGTGTGACGTCACTTGTATAACACTGTGATTACAGTAATTGTTAAAATGTTTGTGTGACGTCACTTGTATAACACTGTGATTACAGTAATTGTTGAAATGTTTGTGTGACGTCACGTGTATAACACTGTGATTAAAGTAATTGTTAAAATGTTTGTGTGACGTCACTTGTATAACACTGTGATTAAAGTAATTGTTAAAATGTTTGTGTGACGTCACTTGTATAACACTGTGATTACAGTAATTGTCAACATGTGTATGTGATGTCACTTGTATAACACTGTGATTACAGAATGTGTGTGTGGCGTCGCTTTCTTATAAGGAGCCGCCTCCTGAGGTTCCACGCCGCCATGAGTCATTCGGCTGACCGCCTCCGCTGGTGGCCCTGGTAAGATCAAGTGCAGATACTACACTTTGATCTTATCCAAAAGACCGAGAAGCCATATGTATGGCTTCGCTTGTGCAACACTGCTTATATGCTTTTCATTTGCTGAATACTCTAGTGGTGGGAATACTTGAATATTTACGAATGCACATATATAGCAGGAAACTGCTTTGGGGCGAATTAACTATCATTAAATGCTGGGGATAATTATCAATAAATTATGGGGATTAATTAATTATCAATAAATTATGGGGATTAATTAATTATATATAAATGCTGGGGATTAATTAATTACCAGTAAGTTATGGGGATTAATTAATTATCAATAAGTGCTGGGGTTGACTGCAACGTCCTGTAAAGAACACGTAACAAACGTTTAACCATTTCAGGTTATCATCTTACCGGTTCACTTCTCCACTAGAGGAGCTGGGCTTCTCGTGAATTGGAGGTAACTTGACTTTACTGGTGTCCACAATGAACTCAGCCGGATATTGTTTGTAGTACTCTTCGCTGCTGGCAATGGCACTCTTGACAAGATCCATAACGAGGCTCTTCTCTGGAACAAACAAGTTATATCTGAATATTTCCAGGAGTTACTGCATTGTATGGGGGTTGTGGAAGAGTAGTGGCTGGACGCTCGCCTGTCCGCCCGTGAGTCACGCTGAGTGGGGCGGATTCGCATTTTCTAAATTAACCTGGACTTCTGGGTTCGCCCAACTTGAAATAGATACCAGGAAATCTCTTGGAAACTAAAGGCGGCCGGCGTGATACCGACAACTGCACCCACCTCATGCCGGATGCGCTGCGTGGAAACGGTTCCTTCTAGAAGATTAACAAGCAAGCATCCAGGTAAACCATGATAAAGGAACAAAGACCTAACTCTTTCTCTCTCTCTCTCTCTCTCTCTCTCTCGCTCTCTCTCTCTCTCCACCCACCCCTCTCTCTCTCTCTCTCTCTCTCTCTCTCTCTCTCTCTCTCTCTCTCTCTTACACACACACACACACACATACAAAGTTGAGATCTTCAAATATGGGCATAGCTCTATATGTCCATTGCGCTTATGGGGGCTGAGTGGTTTCGAGGTATGGTGTCCGCCTCGAGTGCTGGAGGTCTCTGGTTCAAGCCCCGGTGAGGGCCGGGATTTTTTCACATGGACTTCTAGTAACAAAATGTTCCCTGGTCTCTGGGTAGTGAGATCGGACGCCCGTGTGTATTGTTGGGCACGTAAAAAAAAACACCTTGGCAGCTGGAAATTGAAAAAGGGTAGCCTAACGGCGATGCCCGGGCAAAATTTCGAGTTAAAAAGCTACCCAAAGTATTTCAGGATCCTCGCCGGTGCTACGGATTTCGTGCACTGAGCTGAGATTCTCCGGACTCAGTCTTGAGTTAGAAGTAGAACGGAGCACTTATGGGTTACACGTGTGTGCCATGATGTTGATCCGTCGACTAAACTAATAAGGATGTACTGGGTTCCTTTACTTACTTTTTTTGTGTGTTCGAATATTCTTTACAGGACATTGCTGTCAACATCAGCATCTTTCAGTTGATTGTTGATTTCTTGGCAAGATTACGCTCAGTAGTTTGCCATTACTTTCTGAGCGACAGGCTCACATACCCCGTAAGTTACCGACGCGGCTAGAGCCACCACCGATTCTTGCGCACGTCACGTTACTCACGAGAGTATACAGGATTACGGAGAAAGTCGCTAACACCTAGGCGAGAGAGACCGGCCATTTACTTACTTAACTTTAGTTACTTACAATACTGCAGTGGGGTCGTCCCAGCCTGACAATATGACTATCATAGAAAATATAAAAATCTTCTAGGAAAAAGAAGGCTGAGAGACAGGAAACTTATCTTCCATCATACTACGTGTGTCATCTAGTATATGTGAGGCCTGGCTCTTCAAACTGCCACCTCAGCATCTGTCACGTGATGACCTTAATCTTTACACCTTAATACTACACGTTACGATCATCAACAAACGTAATAGAAATGCAGTTTTGACAATTTCAGTCAATGAGTAGACACTTAGACATGTCATTAACTCTCCTTACCTAAGACAATTCAGAGCAAATGATGAAGGTATGAAGCAGAATAAGAAAAATTATAGAAATAATCAAACAATATGAATCATCTTCTGAAATCTACATAACTTAAGTTGCGAATTCAAATCAAAGATGTAAATTTGTTGAAGACTAATTACAATCAACCTTCAGTGTGGAGGTGGTACATGATAATGATGATGATGATGATGATGATGATGTATATCCGAGCAGGGAGTGGAAAGCTTGAAGTTGTGCTTGCACAATGTAGTTGTACTGAAGGAAGTAGTGTAGTGTGAAAGATGTGAATACCTTACTGAAGTAATTAGTGTAGTGTGAATGATGTGAATACCTTACTGAAGTATATAATGTAGTGTGGAAGATGTGGGTACCTTACGGAAGTATGTAGTGTAGTGTGAAATATGTTAATACCTTACTAAAGTATATAGTGTAGTGTGAATGATGTGAAAACTTTAAAACTTTACTGAAGTATATAGTGTGGTGTGCAAGATGTGAATACCTTACTGAAATATGTTGTGTAGTGTGAAAGATGTGAATAACTTACTGAAGTAAGTAGTGTATTGTGAAAGATGTGAATACCGTAATGAAGTAAGTAGTGTAATGTGAAAGATGTGAATACCGTAATGAAGTAAGTAGTGTAATGTGAAAGATGTGAATACCGTAATGAGGTAAGTCATGTAATGTGAAAGATGTGAATACCGTAATGAGGTAAGTCATGAAATGTGAAAGATGTGAATACCGTAATGAGGTAAGTCATGTAATGTGAAAGATGTGAATACCGTAATGAGGTAAGTCATGTAATGTGAAAGATGTGAATACCGTAATGAGGTAAGTCATGTAATGTGAAAGATGTGAATACCGTAATGAGGTAAGTCATGTAATGTGAAAGATGTGAATACCGTAATGAGGTAAGTAGTGTAATGTGCTTGCTTGCTTGCTTGTGTTCGTTGGCTTGAGCTCCAACACGAAGTCCTGTATGTCGGATGATGGCATCCTGTTGTCCAACATCAGTGTGATGTCATACAGGACCTGAAGTTTGCGTGAGTCTCCGTTGTCCCATGTCTGGCTTATTGGTGTGCAGACTGGTGGTTCCTCGCCGTACAGGCAGACACTCTCAGACTTCGGAGGAAGTAGTGTAATGTGAAAGATGTGAATACCGTAATGAGGTAAGTAGTGTAATGTGAAAGATGTGAATACCGTAATGAGGTAAGTCATGTAATGTGAAAGATGTGAATACCGTAATGAAGTAAGTAGTGTAATGTGAAAGATGTGAATACCTTAATAAAGTAAGCAGTGTAATTTGAAAGATGTGAATACCGTAATGAAGTAAGTAGTGTAATGTGAAAGATGTGAATACCGTAATGAAGTAAGTAGTGTAATATGAAAGATGTGAATACCGTAATGAAGTAAGTAGTGTAATGTGAAATATGTGAATACCATAATGAAGTAAGTAGTGTAATGTCAAAGATGTGAATACCGTAATGAGGTAAGTAGTGTAATGTGAAAGATATGAATACCGTAATGAAGTAAGTAGTGTAATGTGAAATATGTGAATACCGTAATGAAGTAAGTAGTGTAATGTGAAAGATGTGAATACCGTAATGAGGTAAGTAGTGTAATGTGAAAGATGTGAATACCGTAAATGATGAAAGTAGTGTAATGTGAAAGATGTGAATACCGTAATGAAGTAAGTAGTGTAATGTGAAATATGTGAATACCGTAATGAAGTAAGTTGGAATACCGTAATGAAGTAAGTTGTGTAATGTGAAAGATGTGAATACCGTAATGAAGTAAGTAGTGTAATGTGAAAGAAGTGAATACCGTAATGAGGTAAGTCATGTAATGTGAAAGATGTGAATACCGTAATGAAGTAAGTAGTGTAATGTGAAATATGTGAATACCGTAATGAAGTAAGTAGTGTAATGTCAAAGATGTGAATACCGTAATGAGGTAAGTAGTGTAATGTGAAAGATATGAATACCGTAATGAAGTAAGTAGTGTAATGTGAAATATGTGAATACCGTAATGAAGTAAGTAGTGTAATGTGAAAGATGTGAATACCGTAATGAGGTAAGTAGTGTAATGTGAAAGATGTGAATACCGTAAATGATGAAAGTAGTGTAATGTGAAAGATGTGAATACCGTAATGAAGTAAGTAGTGTAATGTGAAATATGTGAATACCGTAATGAAGTAAGTTGGAATACCGTAATGAAGTAAGTTGTGTAATGTGAAAGATGTGAATACCGTAATGAAGTAAGTAGTGTAATGTGAAAGAAGTGAATACCGTAATGAGGTAAGTCATGTAATGTGAAAGATGTGAATACCGTAATGAAGTAAGTAGTGTAATGTGAAAGATGTGAATACCGTAATGAAGTAGGTAGTGTAATGTGAATACCGTAATGAAGTAAGTAGTGTAATGTGAAAGATGTGAATACCGTATTGGGGTAAGTAGTGTAGTGTGAAAGATGATGTGAATACCGTAGTGAAGTAAGTAGTGTAATGTGAATACCGTAATGAAGTAAGTAGTGTAGTGTGAAAGATGTGAATACCGTAATGGGGTAATTAGTGTAGTGCGAAAGAAGATGTGAATACCGTGATGAAGTAAGTAGTGTAGTGTGAAAGATGTGAATACCGTAATGAAGTAAGTAGTGTAGTGTGAAAGAAGATGTGAATACCGTAATGAAGTAAGTAGTGTAATGTGAATACCGTAATGAAGTAAGTAGTGTAATGTGAAATATGTGAATACCGTAATGAAGTAAGTAGTGTAATGTGAAAGATGTTAATACCGTAATGAAGTAAGTAGCGTAATGTGAAATATGTGAATACCGTAATGAAGTAAGTAGTGTAATATGAAAGATGTGAATACCGTAATGAAGTAAGTAGTGTAATATGAAAGATGTGAATACCGTAATGAAGTAAGTAATGTAATGTGAAAGATGTGAATACCGTAATGAAGTAAGTAATGAAATGTGAAAGATGTGAATACCGTAATGAAGTAAGTAATGAAATGTGAAAGATGTGAATACCGTAATGACGTAAGTAGTGAAATGTGAAAGATGTGAATACCGTAATGAGGTAAGTAATGAAATGTGAAAGATGTGAATACCGTAATGAAGTAAGTAATGAAATGTGAAAGATGTGAATACCGTATTGAAGTAAGTAGTGTAATGTGAAAGATGTGAATACCGTAATGAGGTAAGTAGTGTAATGTGAAAGAAGATGTGAATACCTCTCTCGCCGGCAGAGCACAGCCAAGCCTGAACAGCATTGGTATCTTCGGTTTGTAGAATCTGACACAGCATTATGAACACCTGCAATATATCAGTCAGTTTCACGTGATCATGATTAAACACACAGGTGGACAAGGAATGCGTTCTCTGGTACTGATTAGCACTTATAGGAAACGTGGATAAAGAGGCTGAACTATGTTCACTGCAGGTATACGCATGTTTATAACTGAAATTAGTGAAATATAGTCCCGTTTGCGCTTCATTAAAGGTTAAGTTTAGTTGCATATAGTTTACAGAACGTCGCAGTCAATACCGACTTTTTTTGCTGTTATGATCTCTTGGCAAGTTTACTTTCAGTAGTTTGCCATTGCTTTCTGAACGACCGACACCAATACCATTTCGTAAAAAACCAACGCAAAGCTGTTTATTACCAAATCGCGCTTCATTAAAGCATAGTAAAAATAGTCATCATCATCATCATCATCTTCCACTTCTGCCGTCAAGCGTTATGGAGAGGAATATTTGCGCTCCAGAGCCCGGTGGGCGGTACTTTATAGTGTCTTTCCGTGTGATTGTATAATGTCTTTGATGTCGTCATTCAATTTTCTTCTTGGACGTCCTCTTGGTCTCTTCGCACATGATCTTTGATGTAAGGCCAGTGATGGTAGTTGCTGATGTTGCATTCTAGCGACATGGCCAAACCACTTGATCTTCTGTCTTTCAATAAATGAGACACACGGTGTTGATCCCAGTCTGTCTGATAACAGCATTTCTTACTCGGTCTCGGATTGTTAATTTGGCAGCTCTCCTCAGGCATCTCAACTCGCAGGTGTTGATTTTACGAGAGTGTGATTTGGATAAAGTCCAGGTTTGAGATTGGTAGTATAGGGTTGGTGTGAATATGCTGTTTATTATCTGTCGTTTTGAGGACATGGAGTAAAAATAGTAAAAGGCCAATGTACACGTCTTAAGGTGCGTTGGACATATGGATCTAGACAAATGCTTTACCGACCAAATATCACTCGGTGGATGATGCGGTCAGTATCACAGATCAATTGTCACTCGGTGGATGATGCAATCAGTATTACAGATCAATTGTCACTCGGTGGATGATGCAGTCAGTAGCACGCCAGCCGCTTTTACATCAAGGCATTGAGCGTGGTCGGTCGAGGTTCGATACTTGCACTCGCCGCTTGGCTGGCCGCCTATTCCTCCGTGGACTCAGACCTAAAACATGAGAAGGTCCTAACACTTGACATCCCACTGCAGGTGCTATGAGACAGAGAGAGAGAGAGAGAAAGAGAGAGAGAGAGAGAGAGAGAGTTAACAGTTAGCATGTCCTTTTCAGGACGTCGCATACAACCCCATTATCTTACTGTGATTTCTAGGCTCGTTTACGTTTAGTGGTTTGTCATGTAAAGGATATGCAACTAACTTTTATTTAGTCCTTGACAAACGGCAGCGGCGACACTCTATCGTCTCTTTGGTAGTAAAAAAAAAAAACAACAACAGTTAAATGGCCTATTTCCACGCTTTGGGGCCAATAAAAGGACAGTCAGTTATCAGTTGTTAGTTGGGGTATCTTCATTGCACTCCGGACATGTCCATAGGTGCTCAGATCCTCTCCCCCCCCCCCCAGCATATGCATCAGCGTCCGGTGGCTAATAGGTGCCAGTTCTGTGTTGGCTGACGAGGCACCTCGTTTTCCCGATGTACCTCTCGCGTCTGGCCGTGCCAATTCTTACCCAAGTCTTTCATCCTGGACAGCGATGTGGAATCACTGACGTCAAAGTCATCTGTTCTCGCCATATCTTTGAGGACGTTAATAACATTGGCACGATCCATGGGCTGGCCATCTACAGGGGGTGCAGAGCCAGCCAGTTTATCAGCTCGTTCATTTCCCTCAACTCCCGCATGTCCCGGGACGAAGATGAAGGTGACTTTACGGACAACAGACTTCCGCAGCGACTCAGTCCACTGTCTACGTACAGATCCAGCTTCGACCGTCTGAATCATGCTCATTGAATCACTTAGTACACACATGTTGGTATAATGCTGTGATTCCAGCCATATGAAAGCCTGTGTAACTGCCATCACCTCCATCGTCATGCTGCTCGTGGTCATAGAGTGGGCACCACTGGATTCTTGAACGGTTCGGCCCGCTGAACGGGCTGTAAATGCCCACGCACTTCTCTGCTGCTTTACAACAGATCCATCTGTATAGATGAGCACTTTGGGGCTCTCTGAGTGTTCATAGATGAGCGCGTTAACCTCAGCATTGACAGCGGCAGGGTTGTGCTCTCTGCACCGTCTGTCGAGTGTGAAAATAAAAGGACAAAAACCTCCTACACGCCTTGGGGCTTATTGAGTATACTGTGCTATCCCCATATTGTTTAGACCAATCAGCACGCAAACGGTTATGTGTTCAGTATCACACCAGCTGCTTTTACTTCCTAGAACATTTCCTGGTACCCACTTTAGGCTGAACAGATCTGGGAACGAGGTCATTTTTTAAAAATTCCACATGGAGAGGTGTTCACACGATCACCAGCCCTGCAAGCAAACGTGCTAACCATTGCGCCCATGCGGCTTCTTTCTATGTCAGTAGAAACTCTATATATGTGCATGCTTTTGTTGTCTGGGAATATCCTGAATGTTAACATTCTTAAACACAGCAGTAATCATCAGATCTGAACTACTACTAGCTGTTTCCCGTTTCATCTTCGTAGTCTGTCAAGTATTTGTTGATTTTTACAGTCCGTTTTTGAATTATTGTATATTTCCATGAAGTGCTTTTCGTGTAGTTGTGCCGGTTTGTGTTTGTTTCTTCTGTGCTGAGAAATACATCAGCCGCAACGTTAATTTTATTACTTGTGATTTTGTTCTAGTAAAGCTTACCGTCAACTTTTTTTGTTTTTTTTTTAAAATTGATTAAACACAGCAGGGGGGTTAACTCCAGATACAGGAGGCAGAACACAGACTATAAAGCCACCATTGTTCTCAAACGCTGCTTGCACCAGACGTGTCCAACACAAACGGGTCTATTGGGATCGCATGTCATTGAATAGCCAACGTTATTGGTATATTTGTCTAGGGGGGTCTGCAGGTTTATGAGTTGTAATTGTATGGAGGCATTTGTGGACTAATATATGAGCGAAATAAGCGAATACACAGTTGTGTTGGGTTGAGTCAGGAAGCGACATCACAGCACTCGCGATATTCTCATACTGCTCCGTCCTCATCTCCAACAGGCAGCGAAGAGTCCCAATAATAATAATAATAATGGTACCAGCAGCAGTCTGGCCTTTCCTGCGAGTCCTGAGTTTTGGACAGTTCCTCTGGTCGCTCACTCCCTGCAACACCATTCTCTTCAGGCCATGATGATCTACCTGTTCTTCTGCACTATACTCACGGTCCTAAATGGCCCCGACTACGTCTGCCTTATCAGGCATCAATATTCCACCGAGCAGTTTCCCCAGCCAGTCTGTCCGCCTTCCCGATTCCCACCACACCAGCATGTCCTGGGAAAAACATCCGATAGATGCTCTCTATTTTTGTTGTTGAAGTGAAACCTGCCATTATATCCGAAGCATGCATGTCTTCAGCTTTCTCATCATACTTTGTGAGTCCGTTACAATCATGACATGTATGTTCTGTTTGTCCTCCAGCCAGCGGAACGCCGCTGTGACTACCCGCACCTCCATTCTCAGACTAGATGTTGTGGGTATCATATGCCAGGCTCTCCTGCATAAAACATCGTCCACCAACCTTCGCCGCAAACCCAGACACTTTTTCACCTCACAGCACAGAGAATTTACAGAGTTTGGTTAGTTAAATAATCGAATATTAGGCTATGTTATGGGCGGTGTAATTGTTATGACGTTACGCTGCCAATATACGAGTGCGGTCAGACAAGAGTTTGATGCTAGGTCTCGACGTTCGCTACAGGAGAGAATTACTGACTACGTATTCCTCCGTACACTCAGGCCTACAAATGTGATGATCCTAACACTTGATATGCATACAACAAGTTCCTGCTACTGGACTGGTTTTATAATCTACGCATTAAACATGATACTAGTATCACGTTTTAAAAGAATGCGCTTACAGATAGCAATAGTAATTCGTTTTAGAACTTGAAAAATATATCAAAATATAAAATATAGTCGTTTCAATCACTAAACTAATAGACACGTTACTTAATCCGATATAACCGTCTTATTGGATCTACATGTATCGCTCTATGTAACAGCTCGACCAAATATATCAAAATATAAAATATAATCGTTTTAATTCCTTAACAGTTTCAGTGCCAACCAAATAATATGTTTAGACCAAACAAAAATGGATGGCGAAAAATGCGAAGTATGGGTGTGTCACAGTTATGACCTAAAAGTTGTTAATATGATAGCAGACATGTTGTATTATATAAAATTATAGCAGGCTACTTAGGGAAAACTACTGTATTTATATTTTAATTGAGACAACATTTCACAATGACAATATGTCGGTGATATATAAGTCCATGTCAGATACGGGAAGTCGATTACGACGATTAATCATTCTATTGCACTTAATCAGTTTATAAAGTAATAGGTACGTTACCTAATCCGATACAACAGCGTTATCGGATCTTAGTACACGTATCGCTCCCCGTAACAGCTCGACTCAGAAACAGTTCATTGGTAACGCATGACGAGACAAGCATTGGCGGTTTACATGCGGCTCCAAATCAACGAATCTCTGACGTGACTTGATTAAAAGCTCGGTTACCAGTCTAAATGCTCATAGATATTTTTCAGAAAAATTATATAGAGTATCTTTCCCTCTCCCTGTTGCTTTATTATCGTGTTTCTGCTCTTACAAATATCAGGGAATTCTTATTTTCTCCAACAACAACATACAACTAGCAATGCATGTGGAACAACACAACATGATGGACATTTGCACGTATCATCACTGGGCCGAAGGGCGGGAACCAGCGTGCCTGGACTGGTGACAAGTTTTAATCGCTTTTTACTTCTTCTTTTCCACGCAATATTTCTCTCTCTCTCTCTCTCTCTCTCTCTCTCTCTCTCTCTCTCTCTCTCTCTCTCTCTCTCTCTCTCTCTCTCTCTCTCTCTCTCTCTCGCTCTCTATCCCACCTACAAGCACATACTTGGTTTTGTTTCCTCCTCTTCCTTCTCCTCCTCTTCCTTCTCCTCCTCCTCCTCCTCCTCATCCTTCTTCTTCTTCTTCTTCTTCTTCTTCTTCTTCTTCTTCTTCTTCTTCTTCTTCTTCTTATCTGTCTATAGATCATATGCCCAAAACCAAGCTAGTTATGATTAGTTATCTCGGTCACTTTGGTTTGCTTTGTTCTAATTACTTACACGAATCTTCAAATGATGCAATTCGTGAATGGGTACACGTTTTGGGGACAGCAATCGACAAAATCGACAACGAGGAAGCAAACTGGACACACCATTACAAAATGTACTTACGAGATTCTCCCAGTCCGGATAAGCCGAGATATGTTGGAGGTTCCCTCCCACGAACTGTTGATTGACATGACCTCTTCTAGACTGACCCCTGGACACAGCTCGGGAAGGAGGCGGGATGATTCGACCCGTCTCAGGCGAGTACACAGTTGATCGTTTGCGTCCTTCACTTGTGGGTTTAGAGGCATCAGGAGCAGCTTTTTTGTCGGCCAGCATCTCATCTACACCCAGGGCTCGAGTGAAAGCCGCTAACTCATCTCTCCAGGTCTCCGTGACTGGCACTGGGATTGTTTGAAAAGGAAACACCAGACTGTGTTGTATTTATGGTAATCTGAATGCGCAATCTGGACATTTTGAGGTAAGCTAAGTCGCAAAGTCAACTTATCACAAACATCATTAAGAAGCAGCCATCGTTGTTTAGCCTCATTATGAGAAGACAAAAGCTGGAACATGTTGTGATAACCGGAAAGATTTGCGAAAACAGATATAGAGGAAGACAGCGTGAGAAGAATGTTGACAGTCTTGTGTCATGGCGCGGAATGGAGTCAACACACAAATTTATCCATGACGTCAGAGATCGTAATTTGTGGAGAGGCATGATCGCCCACGCCAGCCGGTAAGGCACTGGATGATGTTGATATTGTATTTCAATTTAACCGGCGTGCCATTGAAAATTATTCGTCGTGCCACGCTTGCCATGTGTGCCTTAGGTTGCCAACGCCTGGTCTACACAATTATAGACATCTCCAAGATCGATTGTCACAGTGATCAGCCGGGTTAGGGCGGTCTATTTACTGCTGACAGTTCATAAACTGTGTCGTCACCTTTTGTGCAACAGTATATCGGAAACGATTACTACGGTTAACAGGTCGCGGGGAGTAAACATAATTCTACAGAAAATCCCACTGTATTGTTGTGGCACAATAACAAACGCCAGGTTACAACAATAGGAAAGCACCTTTCTACACACCTCAAGACGTAACGGCATATGTTGATAGATCCAAATCTTTGTAGTCATCGGTTTTCCCGGGTTGATGTGGTCAATGCCACACCATTTCCAGGTACCAATTTTATGTTGGGTTGACTTAGAAACCAAAGTCAGTTCTTTTTTTTTCTTTTTTTTTCTTCAATAACCGCAACGAAATTAAACCGAACCCATGACAATCATGACTATCAGTAAGCGTCTGGCCACACAGTTACTGCGGCTCCAAACACACGGCTACATCTTTGTCTAACAGTTGTGTTTGTATGTCTGTCCATCCCTCCTCACTCCCTCCCCTCCGTCCGTCCGTCTGTCTGTCTATCTGTTTTTTGCATGTCTGTCTGTCCATCAATTCATCTTTCGACCATCTAATCTAATCTAATCTAATCTAATCTAATCTAATCTAATCTAATTTGCCTGTCTGTCTGCCTGTTTGACTTCCTGTGTGTTTGTATATTTGCTTGTCTGTCGACCATCCATCCGTCCATTTATCTGTTCGTCTGTCTGCCTGCCTGTTTGTATAGTCTATCTGACCACCATCCATCCATTAATTCGTATATCTGTCTGTCAGCCTTTCCATTTGTTTGTATACCCGCTTGTCTGCTTGTCTAGCATTACCCTTCCAATATTTCTAGCTTAACACGAGTCACTTGTAGACAGATTGGGGGTATCGCTAAAGTTAATTCCAGAAATTACTGCAGCAAAGCTATCAGATTTAACGTTATGGATATATCGATAGGAATCCAACAATCAATATTCGATCGCTCTCAACAAAAGCACAGTTCACCAGTTTGAACAAGGCAGCGTTCAAGTACCTGGCCATTGTTGTCGTTCTGGGAGAGTTTATCTTAACTGTATCAGGGACTAATTTAACGGCACACTGATTTGATTTTGACATTTATCGATACGTGGTTCATTCAGCCCCTCACGCGTGCAGTTTATTTCTTTGAAATTTAAAGTCTGAATTTTCTATTAACAAAGACTACTTGCGTGAACTACAGTCCACTTCATTTACATACATAATAGTTTTAAATATTGAGCACAACCCACTACTGGCAACGCCGATCGCATTCTGGTATGAACCTAAGGCCCTTCCACGTCAATATGGAAGCACTATACTCGAGCCTCGCCCTCATTTGAGCTCGTCAGTAGTGCATATCCCTGACCGGATCCGGAAACAGTCCCGGATCACGCGTGTGAAGCGGGCGCGCAACCATGCGGCACACACTGGACACACCAAACTATCACAACAGAACATCACAACGCCACCCATCGTAGGCTATGCTCAACATGTAACCACATAATCAAATAATAGTTTTACTCAAATGTACGTTTAAAAAACACTCCTTTTAATATAGATTACTTAATATTATGAAAAGTCAAGTAACACAGAACTGGTGTCGTGAGTCACTATAAGCTAAAGGAGAAACTGAGGAGAGGATCTGAGCTCTTATGGACCTAAGCTTCGATGTACAGTTGGGATTATCTGTTTACTAACTAGCTTAATATTATATTTTGGGATCATTTTATCCTGTTGTTTTCATTTACGTTTCATCATCATCATCATCATCATCATCATCATCATCATCATCATCACCATCATCATCATCATCATCATCATCTTCATCTTCATCGTCATCATCACTATCACCGTCATATTCTTCTCCTTCTTCCTTCACCCGATATAATTTTTATTTTATATGCAATTGCGTTGTGCCTGTTTTCGGTCGGTACATCCGACTTCTACCCAACATTTGTTGAATAGATTACCTTTCTGGCTAGTTTCGTAGACGCTGGACAAGTACCCGTGGAACCACTACAGCGTGGTATGGTTACACATGACCCTAATTGTCATTCAGTATGAATCCTGCAGAGGGGACATCAGAATCCATTAGTCAAATTAGTAATGCACGCCTTTGGTGGACATCATTTACCTATGCTTTGGGCGAGAGGCTAAGAACTAGAGGTTTTTTTCACTTCGTGGTTCCTGGTCACTGCATCTCCAGGATCGCCAACTCCGAGATCCCCTGTCGGTACTAGTCAGGTCTATGGCCTATGATGGTCGTGGTATACGACGAGGACGTATGGCAGAAGTCTTGCATGGGGTTCCGTCAATCCAGCACTCAGCCCGCTGGCGTCCGATGTGTGGTACAGGTTATCCCTTTATCGCAACATGACGACCTGAACTTTCCCCCATCATCACAATCATCATACCACATAATCATAATAATCACCAGCATCACGTGTCCTGTCTACTGGCGTCGGTTAGCATATCGCTTCACAGACCCTGGTCTTCAGCTCTATGATCATTATATCAACTCATGAGCTGATAACTGTACATGCCGTGATGCAAATATAAGCGGAAGCTCTCTAGCTCTCTCTCTCTCTCTCTCTCTCTCTCTCTCTCTCTCTCTCTCTCTCTCTCTCTCTTTCTCTCTCTCTCTCTCTCTCTCTCTCTCTACCGCTTTCCCCAGTAATCTTACAAGTTGTTACAATATATACCATTGAGAGATCACACGTTTCTCTATTCTTGTGATCTACAATATATACACGTGTGTCTCTTCTTATGATATGGTTCCTCTGATTGTAACAATATAGCCACATGTTTATCTTCTCACAGAGACAAAAACAATACACCGAACAACGGATGTAGTTTGGCAATGAAAGTCGTGGACTAAAAGAGGTTGAAACCGCTGCTGTAGATATTTAACAAACAACTGGTGGATTTACAGTGTATTAATAACTTATGCTTTCTAGCAAACAGATAGCCGGATTTGTCCGGGAAATAAACACTTTGGATGGATATTAAAACTGAACATTCACCTGATCATAAATTAAATCAAACATAAGAAATGGAGAAATATTGCAGGCGAGCTCAATAACAGATTAATACTTAGTGGTGAAATGTGTCGGTGCAGACATGAAGAGAAGCACTAAAGTGGATATCAAAATAAAATAAACAGGTTCATATCGGATTTAAGTGCGATCCGGTCAAAGCGTAGCTATCTGCGATCTCCAGAGATAAGAAAATCAGTGTGTTTAACAAAATTTTATATTCCTTGTAGTTATATAGTTCACAAAAACGATCAGCTTTAAGACTACTCGTAGAGGAACTGCAGATATTTGCCAATAAACGTCATTGCTTTACACCAAACTGTGGCCAGGTGTGACAAAGACAGGTAGCCCACTTTCTGAGCCGGTTCGATTTACACTGATTCGCTTATTTCCATTGTTAAACTTAGCTCTATAAGTATTTATGTTTGCAGTGACTTTTATGCTGATAATTTAAAATCACAAAATCAATCCCAGTCGATTTTGTAATAGATATCCAAAGAGAATACAATGACAAATCTCAAATGCCTTACTTGAAAAGAGGCAACATATATACACTTTGTAGAAAACATGATGTGTTGTATGTTACAACAAATAGTCAGATTTCTTAGCACCCTCAAACAAAACGTGAGGTGTTTAACACATCATACTTGCTTATTCTTCTTTTTCTTCTGCGTTCGTCCGGAATGTTGTTTTAGACGTAACTGCGTTGTGCTCGTTTACAACAGAGCTGCAATATTTGAACCTATCACCCGACACATCCGACTTCTTCAGGCATTTGTTAGCCGGGTTACCTTCCTGGGTACTTGCTTATTATATGCGGGGAAATACTAATCATACATAATGCTATGCTTTGGACACAATGAGTTAAATATAATACCTGTATGCCCATGAAGCAACATCCGTATTGCATTTCATGGACGTGGAGATTATGCCCACCTTTTAAAAACAAAGTGGGGAGCAAAGTGTTTATTTAACTGTGCTGGAATGTTCGTTCTCGAAATATGTTAATATGTGGGTAGCAAGTTATGCGGACACGCTAAATATATTCTTTTTTAAAAAGCTAGACAACTAACTGTGTCCTATTTTTGTTAAAATCAGTTAATCAAAGGACCTACTTGGGGTCGATCTGGGTCAATGCCCAGTGAGTTGTGTTGAGGTTACACTACACTTGTTCTCGTATAGTACGATGATGTCAAACTGTTATGGACATAAACGCTGCGACAAACCAGACTCTTTGATTCATCATCATCATCCAGTGCATTGCTGGCTGGCGTGAACGATCATGCCTCTCCAAACATTGCGATCTTCGACGATACAGATTAATTGGTGTGTTGACTCCCTTCTGTACCATGACACAAGACTGTCAAGAATCTTTTCCCGCTGTCTTCCCCTGCCTCTCTTTCCGCAAATCTTTCCGGTTTTTACGACATGTTTCAGTTTTTGCCTTCTCATAACGTGGCCAAAGGCGATGACTGCCTCTTTCTGATGTTTGTAAAAAGTTGTTTTTGCGACTGAGCTTCCTTCAAAATGTCCAGATTGCTCATTTTGGCTGTCCAATTAATTTTTAGCATTCTTCTTTGAAACCACATTTCCAAGGGTTCCAGGGATTTTTTCGCCTGTTTACTAACTGTCCAGGATTCGCAGCCATATGTTAAAACTTGTTCTATGTAACATGTCCTGTGCTCTTTGACTACATACATTAATTCTTCTACTCCTATGAGCGCCAATCAATACTTATTAATTTGTTTATGTGACCACGTACTAAAATGTCCACAGAACACATATTCGGTGAGAGAGAATGGCTCTCTAACTAAATATACTAATTTCTACACAACATATACACACAGTGAGAGAGAACGTTTCTCAGTACACACTGATTTCTAAGCAACAAATCCACAGTGAGAGACAACGGCTCTCTCGTCTACATACACACATTTATATACCAGGCCTACACAGTAAGAGACAATGGCTCTCTGACTATATACACACATTAATACACGAGACATACCCAGTACTCACCAAGACCAACCTTAGGTATGGCTTTCTCCCTGAACGGGTAGTTGTTTAACCCGGCCAAGCTCTGCCAGGGGGAGACTGTACTGGGGTGTTTGTTTAAATTGATGGCATTGACCGGGATACGACCCCTCCAGTTCTGTAGAGTTCACATAATACGTCCATTCATTCTTGAGTGTTAGTTATCTATATTGTCGGAAAGTAGGTTCAGGGGACGACAGCCTCAAAATGAGAAGCATAACTCTAAAGAAATGCCTTTCCAGTATGGAAACAACACTGCAAAAGCGCCATACTAATTTCGGAAACCAAATGCGAAGAGCACCCTGCCAGAATATTACATATATTACTTTAGCAACGCTCTCTATATATAGAAAAACAGTTCGCTGCAGAAGTTTCATACCTTTGTTCCACTTTTATTTATTAATACAGCAAACAAAACGCCAAGGCGCGTCCATTTCATATAAATTGGCACTGGTGTAGCAGAAGTTAGGTATTAGGTGGGAAAAGGCTACGCACTCAAATGACTGTGATGGGACAGCCCCAGCAGCATCCGAATGACACAAGTTAAAAAGGAATTAAAGAGCCCACAATAATTTTCTATCATTCTCTAAAAGAATAAACGTTCCCCAGAAGAGGATAAAAACGTAAGAGAAAAATACAGAGTCACTTAGAGCCCGCACTATCATTTTTACTACATTGGTAGATCAAAGCAACGTCTGGTCTCTACATCTAAGAGATTTTCCCTTTGATGTTCTGATCAACCAGACATCGCGGAGCCAGTCAGTTGAGATTGACGTGTTAGTTTACAAGCCTGCGGTTGGAATAGGGACTAACACCTTACGTTCAACAGGACCTAACGTGTGAACCAGCCACGGCAGAATGGGAGATAAGAGGGTCAGCCAGACCCGTCTGAAATAATACATGGCAGTGCTACTCAGGGGAAAACCCCGTGTGATCCAAAGACGGCAATATAATGCAGGCCTTACACCTCGTCGTAACCCAGGAGATAAAGCTTGTTAATTCCTGGGAAAGTGAGGAGGCACCAGCAGATTGGAATGTAGGTATGACGCAACGTCTGTTGCATGGGCCAAAGCATTGTTTCAGACACGTGGCGGAACATCGGTCAATTTGATTGACAGATGAAACTACCCGTCACAGGAAAGGAGGAGGGGTGAAAAGAATTTGGCACTTAATCCATCTAGGTAAATCGTCCTACATGAAAAATAGGTGGAGCTAACAGGAACTTGGACATATTAATTAACCATCCTGGAAACTAGCCAGGAATTGAATAGAATAAAACTACATGCATGGCCAGCAAGACTTCAGACGCAAATTCACAATAGCATTCTTAGGATACCTACTGGAGAAATATTAACATTTCGTTCTGTTGGACTTCTGTACGAAGTCGTATGACAGGATTTCCTAGCTATAACCCAGGTAAGACCATTACTCTGATTAGTTGTCTGCTAGTCTGAAGGCTTGTGTAGTTTCTTGTTCTGCATATTCTCCCAAACTTTACACTCGTGGATTTTCTTTGTACTTAATGTTCCAGTTCTAGCTTTACAATTTCACTGAGAACTATTTTCTTCTTTCATTCACCACTTGGTTGTCTGATTTGTTGTATGTGATAATTTGGAGAAATCAAGCTACATGAGCGTGTGACTTATGCATGTACAGGAGATACATTTAGATTCATCCTGTATGATGTTAAACATTGGGGAGACTGACTACTTAGGAGAAATTCCTGAGAGCTACCAGTGTCTTGATAGCGTTCAATTAACATTGATTATTTGGACCAACACTTTGAGTGCCTACCAAGATTATGGTGAAACCACTTGGTTTGAGGAATGGCACCAGTTCACCTTGTCTGCATGATGTCTGCATGAGGACAGACATGACTTAGGACATTCAATATCCCAGACAGATTCAGGGAAGGCATTTAATGTTCGACAGGACTGTGCGACCAGCCCTTCCGACAAGACAGTATGAATGAATCAGAAAGGGAAAGAGTAAGTGAGGTGAACTTATATGAGAAACACTGCATTACATAAATGTATGTGAATGTGTATGTTTTAAGCTATAGATGTTCTAAATAGTTGTATTAATATATACATATATATATTTATTTATTTAGAACTGATATATGTTTATGTAACATGCCATCATATATATCATCATACCATCATATATTATGACTTGAATGTATGTTTATATGAATGTATAGACATATGTGTTTGAAATGTGTAGACGTAGATACTACCCATCTCCGTTCGTTTCATTTCAGATCTCTTAGGAGCAATGGACAGTCAACAACCCATATCCGGAAGTGACTTAGCCTTGTGAGGGACCAATTTGGACTCCTTCAATCTGACAGTGAACTGCGTCTCACTGGGGGAAGCATGACCTATGTGCTTCTGAGCTTTTCAGCCAGATGAGTTACGTATACCATAATATAATCATCATCATCATATGATCATCAATACTAGAAATAATAAACACAGTTGTTGTATTTTAAAACTCAATTTGTCCGTATAATTCTAAATGTTTATAAATGTTTGTGTCGCGTAATCAAGTACACACATTTTGTATCATTTAGTGGGGGTTCGCACATATTGTCCAGAAGTGGGAATCTATGTCCGGGAGGTATCTTGCCTATGCAGTCATAAGTAACCAGATTACGTTGCATGTCTTAACTCCTCCTTTCTCACTTCTGGTGATACCAAGTACAGCCAAAACTATATAGATATATTCTATCTTCAACGAGCCACTTCTTGGCTGTTTTCTTGAGTATCAGGGACAGTGTCTTAATCAGCATAAAAGACATTTGTTCCACGTTTTCTCTCTGGGACCTGGGTGGTAATAAGTCCCTTCTGACAGAGTTAGGGGATCTTAAACTGCATCCAGAACTAAACACCAGTAGAAGAAAATGATTTTGGCTGAGTGGTTGCCCATCTGGGATCTAACCCCAGCCAGTTGGTGACAATGACATAGGGGGGTAAAGGTGTGTGATTTAGCTGAGTGTGGTTTTTTTTGTGTGGAAGAGTTCTACTTCTTCTTTGTATCTCCGGTGCGCACCGATTTCTTATCTTTCTATCATGTGCGAATGTTCACAGGTTGATTGAAAATAGAGAATTAGTAAGTAATGAGTTGGTATCAGAAGAGTACAGCGTTTGGAATTTTAAGCGGATCGCTTATAAAGAGAAGGAGTGTTTATTTCAAAAAGGTGTTATGATGTATTGTATAAAGTTGAGATTTTTAAGGTTATATGTAATGTGTTATGTTATGAAGAAGAAGTTTATAGTTTACTATATTGCAGGGGAAAAGAGTTACAGAATAGAATATTTACTTAAAATAGAGTTGGTTTGGGAGCAGATTAGAGGAATTGAGGGAAGTAAGGAAAGAGAGGGAATAGAGTAGGGGGATTGGGAGTAAAGAATTTTTAAGGGAAAAATTATTTAGAAAAACATAGGAAGGTGTAGCAGAAGTTAGGTATTAGGTGGGAAAAGGCTACAGCACGATTGAGCATCGGGATGGAATGGGAGGAGAGATGCTCAAGTCGTGACGTAGTTGGTTGTTACGGGGCAGTTAACATCAGGGACTAAGAAGAGATGGACGTATGATTTAACTGAGCAACATCTGGCTTGATTCTGAATAAAATGATATGGAACTAGAACCGTCCGTCTTGGAGTTGTTGATAGCCCACTGCCCCTTCGCTGTACTGTTATACTGGCTGTCTTGCAGAGAAACATACCCCTCTTTTAGAAACTAAAAGAAAATGTATTTTAGTGGCTATGATGAAGATGATAATTATGATAAACATAGTATGCCTTGTGTGTTGTCAACTGCTTTTGGTGTAGTGTGTAGATGATTTATGCATTTATTAATGTGTTATAATAAACTACTGTTTTCTTGACACACACACACCCACCCACCAACACACACACACACACACACACACATTATAAAGACAAGATACTATTGGAAACCATGATATTGGAAAGATTTGAAGGCAACAGAGCTTCAGAGCATCAAAGATATACACGGACAGACAAACACTGAGATATGGTCAGGGTATAGCCTGGCAGAATGCACAATCAAGTCTTGAGGTAGAAACTGTCAGTTTCCTTCCTTCCTATAGTCTGTACTGTGTGGCGTTTGTCATCATGCCTGTCCAGTTTTCTGTCTTGTGTACAGCCAGTCATTTCTGGTACAGATGTTCCTCTATGTCTTGATGCCAAACTGTCCAGTATCTTCCCTCTTGATCTCCCCCTACCCCTGTTCATCCCCAGCTTTCCCCGTTATTGTTACTACAGTTTTTCCCTTTTCATGATGTTCCCAAAGAATGTTCTGGAGAGTATAGCAAAGAAGGCTTCTTAAAGTGGTCAAACAAGAGAAGTCTCTCATGACTTGGTCACATCCTAACACGGAAAAACACGAAAGATATTACCGAAGGGCACAATACTTGGGACAAGAGGAAGGGGTAGACCAAGGACAACATTTATAAAACAGACATGCATAGATCTGCCAATACAGACACACACAGGATTAACGACTAGCACTTCAGCTTAAATCTTGATAAGGATGATGACATTTCTTTTGTCTTGCGGATTCTAGAGGAAGACCTTTCTATGTAATATATATTTCTTCCATGTTGTATTATTACTAGGGCTTCTTCTTCTTCTTCTTCTTCTTCTTCTTCTTCTTCTTCTTCTTCTTCTTCTTCTTCTTCTTCTTCTTCTTCTTCTTCTTCTTCTTCTTCTTCTTCTTCTTCTTCTTCTTCTTCTTCTTCTTCAGCGTTCCGAGCCATTGAGGTTCTTTGCTGCAGATACAATCCGTCTCCATCCGTCTCTCTGGTTGAACTTCTCTTGCCAGTCGTTGATTCCAAGTGCTTGTAGGTCTGTATATATATTATCTCTCCACCGTCTTCTTGGTCTACCTCGGGGTCTACGGTCATTTATTTCCTGAGTGTAAGCGAGTTTTGTTTCCCTATTGTCTTCCATTCTTTCTATATGCCCCAGCTAGGGCTGCGAACGATAAATTAAAATTTAATAGTTAACTTTTGAAAACTTAACGATTGCTTGCTTGCTTGCTTGTGTTCATTGGCTTGAGCTCCAACGCAAAGTCCTGTATGTCGGATGAAGGCATCCTGTTGTCCAACATCAGTGTGATGTCATACCGGACCTGAGGTTTGCGTGAGTATCCGTTGTCCCATGTCTGGCTTGGCTTATTGGTGTGCAGACTGGTGGTTCCTCGCCGTACAGGCAGACACTCTCCGACTTCGGAGGAATCGGCGATCCTATTGACTTCAGCCAGGACCCCGAAGGGACCTGTTTGTTGCCCAGGACGCTCGGCGAGGACGCGTCAATAGGTCTTGGCCAGTATATAACCCGGCCCTGGTGGTTAATTTTGATTAAAGCAAAACACTTATAGTCACATAACTCACATTATAGTCGGGTTTGTCAAAAATCGAAATAACACTGGATTGTCTTATTAATGTGCCATCTAATAACCAGCTATGTAAACAGACGTGTATGTTGACAGTGTTTGGTTCAAGTGACGAGTGCGTCTTATTAACAATATAACCAGCAGAGCTGAACAATCGTTCACATGGAACTGGGGTAATGGTATGCACAGAATGGTCTTTGCAAGGAATGCCAATTGTGGATATCGATGTTCATTAAGTTTCCACCATTGTAGAGGGTCAACCGATTCAGCAACTTTCTTCTCCATTTTATAACGTAGTAGGGACGCAGGGGTGTTTTCAAGGTACCAGGGCCAGGTTCTACACTGGCCAAGACCTACTGACACGTCCTGGTCGCGCGTCCTGAGCAACAGGTCCCTTCGGGGTTATGGCTAACGTCAGTAGGATCGCTGATTCCTTCGAAGTCGGAGAGTATCTGCTTGCATGGCGAGGAACCACCAGTCTGCACACCAATAAACCAGACATGGAACAACGAATACTCGCGCAAACCTCAGTCCGGTATGACATCTCACTGATGTTGGACAACAGGATGTCGCTATCCGACATACAGGACTTCACGCTGGAGTTCACAGCCAGAAAACGCTAGCAAGCAAGTAAGCATGGTAAACATGGAATCCGTGGTATACAGTAAGGCAGTGGTATGTTTCTTGAAACGCGATGCAATGTTGTCGCTGCTATTTATGTTCATTCATTCATTCATTCATTCATTCATTCCATTTCATTTCATTTCATTTCATTTCATTTCATTTCATTCCATTCCATTTCATTTCATTTCATTTCATTTCATTTCATTTCATTTCATTCATTCATTCATTCCATTCATTCCATTCATTCCATTCATTCCATTCATTCCATTCATTCATTCATTCATTCATTCATTCATTCATTCATTCATTATATGCCATGCTGGTAAGCGTGGGCAGTCATGTTTCGCCATCTTACACGATCACCAGAATCGTAGATCAGTTCTGTGTTCTTGTCAAGACCATGCCATGTGGTCAAGCCATCCAGACATTTCCCCTTATTTCCCCCTCCCCCTCAATCTTGCCAGTTGTCACCATGTTGTTTAGATTATTTCTTATCATAACGTGCCCAAAAACATTTGACCGTTTTCGATTAATTTATCTAATCTGTTTGCGGATTTTAATTGTCTCTTGTAGGACTTGCTCATTGGTTTTTCTGTCTTTGAATTTTCCTCAGAAACCACATTTCCTCTGTCATAAGATGTTTTTCACCTTGTCTGCTCATTGTCCACGTTTCACACCCATACAAAAGTGTAGGTTCTATGTAGCACTTTAACACTCTTTTAGCCGTTGCAGCTGACTTCATTTTATTAGTCAGTATGTTTTCCATTTTGCAAAAGGCTACCTCTGCCATAGCGATTCTTGGTCTAATCTCTTCAACGCCCTCCCATCAGATGTTATGACTATTTACAAGTTTGATATCAATAATGAAATGTGTAAATATAAAAGAATAAACAGCAGGATTATATAGCATGCATTGTAGGACACTACTAGCTAGTACATGCGTAACACATGTTTCCATGAAGAAGGTGGGGAGGTTATCGTGAATTTCATAATTACAGGGTGGTGGGACTCTTCGCTGGCTGCTGAGGATGGGGTGGAGCGGGAATATCCCGAATGCTGTGATGTCGGTTCCTAAATCAATCAATCAATCATAATTATTGGGGGGGGGGGGGGGATTATAGACAAATACGCCAACTCCATTATCTTTGCTTACACTTATGCCTAGACAGCCGCGTGATTCCGCCTCGTGAAGTGAGGTTTCTATAGCAAGAGAAACAGAGTAATCATTTCCTTGGCTTATTCTCATTATCTTTGTATTTTCCCTGTGAATTTTTCAGACCTTATTGTTGTTATCTCTCATCAGGGGTGTTTGATTATCCAGCATCTGATTTAGAGTTGGGCACAGGACAGTACTATTAGCGAAGTCCAGTTCATCTACTTTATCAGAATATATAGAACTCTGTTTTTGGTGCTAGCTGTTGTTGTCTTCATAATCAAGTCTACCGTCAGAAATATAACAGAGATCAGAAAAAGGCATCCCTGTTCGTTTGCGTTGGCTCGCTTTGAACTCAAGCATAGTCCATACACGTGCAACAACTTGTAGTTTTTACCACTACTGCGGTGTACACTGGATTGATTAGCTTTCCCATATTACCATTGTCCCTCGCCATCATGCAAGCCCATTCCGACTTCTGAGGTACTTGTAATTTACGCCCCCAAGTCAAGGACGAGAAGCAACATTTTAGTCAGCTGACTGGTGTAGGGTTTGAATCAGCTACCTCGGCATCAGAACACCGGAAGTTTAAGAACGAGCGCTTTTATCCATTTGGCCACGCTGACCCCCACTCCTGTTCTTATTTCTAAATTATCTGTAAATTTTCCGTCCAAAAAAAAAATTTGTATCGTGATCTCATATGTTGCATTTAATAACTGAATGATCTTCTGTGGAATTGTGTTTTTTTTTAAAGACTGGTTCATGATTTGCTGAATTTTTGCAGTTAACGGGGTGATGTAGTCTGTGTCATGTCAACCCACTTTAATCCCCTCTTAAGACACGCCTGGTAGGTTACCGTGTTACCATTCTTTGCTTCATTATGGACCCCGGTAACACGCAGGCGTTGTTATCCATATCCAGGCTTGAATCAAGATCTTAGGTCGTTGAAGAGTTACAATACATGTCTCGAGCGTTTAATATACGTCTTGCTTACATACCTGGAATTGAAGAGGCTGATGCGTTGACAACAGAGGGTGGAAGACTGCCTCTGCCTGATACAAATGAAGAGTGTGATGAGGCCATGGAATATAGCTATAGAACCAAGTGGGAATCGGAGACCCCAGGCCAGCAGAATGATGTTGCAAATAAATTACATTGAAATAAGTAAGTAACCATCCTCAGACTACACGCAGGACACAGCTGAGATACCATTCTATTGCTTTATACCATAACCCCAGAAGAGAAGTTATATTAGGGCCAATCCCTGGCTCAGAGTAATAATTATGTGACCGAGTCAGCCACAAATAGGATACGGTGACTGTTGTCCATGAAGGGTAATGGCTTAAGTGTTTTCTCTGAGAGACCGCCTGTTCAACAAGCTGAAGACAGGACATGCTTGCTTGCTTGCGTTCGCTGGCTGTGAACTCCAGCGTGAAGTCATGTACGTCTGATGACGACATCCTGTTGTCTAACATCAGTGTGATGTCACACCGGACTGAGGTTTTCGTGAGTATCCGTTGTCCCATTTCTGGCTTATTTGTGTACAGACTGGTGGTTCCTCGCCGTGCAGGCAGATACTCTCAACTTCGGAAGAATAAGCGATCCTACTATGTTAGCCAGGGCCCTGAAGGGACCTGTTGCCCAGGACGCACGCTTAGGACGTGCTAGTAGGTCTTGGCCAGTATAGAACCTGGCCATTGTGCCTTGGAAACACCTCTGCGCCCCACAGGCCATGCTGAAGAATTAACCGTGCAAGTAATAAATTGATAGTCGTGCATTTTCTGTAAGAGTGTTCACTATATACAGAAAAGAACCATTAATTTTTGGATTACACAAACTATAAAGAGCTGTCAACAGCCACTTATTGACTGCTGCTTTATTAACATATGTTAAGTTTAATGTCTTAACATAACTACATATATCTAGAATATATCCACATAACAGAGTCCATGGGAATATCGATTCATGAAGCCCATATGCAGGTACTCTCCCGCTGTTTATACTTCACCTCGACACCGCAAGGTACAAAAGGAACATGATGAGATGAGATGAGATATCCACATTGTGTTGGCATTCTAGCATTGGTCTTATGTGTGGATGCCTGTGCGTGCTGTTGGTTTATCCAGACTGCTGTATATTCCACTTTTCATATGAGACAATCGGGAGGAGCATTTTGTGTGATATTCACTGGCACAGGAACGGAACATTATGGGGTGATCCTTTGCCACGAAGCTGGAACCGCGACTAACATGATTGATTGATTGATTGATTGATTTAGGAATCGACATCACATCATTCGGGGCATTCCCATAAGTGCTCCGTCCCCATCCTCAGCAGCCAGCGAAGAGTTCCAACACTAATAGTACCAGTAGCAATCTGATTATAAGTCCGTCTCGCCTTTCCTCTGAGCGTCGAGCTTAGGCCAGATCCCCTCGTCACTCCGCGACTAACATTTAACATAACACATTTAGCGCTACCAATACTCTTTAAAAGTTGCATGTCATGTGCCGGAAGGTGTGATCAACCCCAACCAGAGGTTGTTTTACTTGGCAATTTTACATTAACTAGTTTCCTACTGCTTTCTGACCGAGAAATCAACGTTGAAATCCAAATTACCGGTTTAGAGAATTGAACCCACCATCCCACCATCAGCGCATCGGAAGTTAGAGTGCAAGTGCTTTAATCCCCATGGCCACGTAGACCACTACCAATAATATACGGCTGATAAACATAATATAATCTTATATATAAATTAGGATGTGCGTCCGTATTTATGTATCTCTGTATGTATCTATGTATGTCCTTTATCCGTTCGCGAACGGCCCATCCGATTGAGATGAAATTTTCTACACGCCTTCCTTTCATTCCAGAGCTGTCAACTGTGATATTTTGTTAGTGTGAAATCGCCTGCTTACTCAGTATTATTTCATTTTTCATCATAATTTCATATATCTCAGGGGACCTAACTCTGTAAAAGTTATTTCAAGGGGCATAACTTTTCTGTATAACTTATAGTCATATTGTGGCATCGTTTTCAAAGATTTATAAACTCTTTGTCCATAGTTATATACCGGCATATGAGTTATAATAAATAATGATACAATCTGTAAGGCATTTTCAAAGTTTTCATAAAAATGATGCACAATGCATAACATTGTAACTCATCTTTTTTTGCTTAAGAAGTTACTGTAGTCATGCAGGTGATTAGAAAGAGTTTTCATTAAAAATAATGGATGGTGTGTGGAAGAACGTTCTTTTAAGTTACTTTTTTTGTTGTATGAATTTAATGAAGCCGGACAGGGTCAGGCAGACAGATAGACAGTCGGGAACAGGAACTTATATGACTACTTATATAAATTAAATGAGATGCTTCACACCAGGAGCTGGGCGATGCCGGTCCGGGTCAGACAGACAGACAGACAGACAGACAGACAGACAGACAGACAGATAGTCGGTAACGGGAACGGGAACTTATATGACTACTTATATGAATTAAATGAGATACTTCCCACCAGGGACTGGGCGAAGCCGGGCAGGGTCAGGCAGACAGATAGACAGACAGATAGAAAGTCGGGAACGGGAACTTATATGACTACTTATATGAATTAAATGAGATGCTCCACACCAGGAGCTGGGCAATGCCGGGCCGGGTCAGACAGACAGACAGACAGACAGACAGACAGACAGACAGACAGACAGTCAGTCGGTAACGGGAACGAGAACTTATATGACTACGTATATGAATTAAATGAGATGCTCCCCACCAGGGTCTGGGCGAAGCCGGGCAGGGTCAGCTAGTTATATATAAATATATAATAAGTTAAAAATATACCTTTAGTTTTTGGTTATCAAAACCGTTTGGCGGGAACTGTAGAGAGTATCGCGGGCTTGCAAAGTAACCTTCGTCGTTGACACAACAAATTGGTACATCCAGGAGACCTAGGCAAAACAGGCATATTGACATTTTACTTGGCGTGCTATTAATAATACCGGATTTCTTGGCATGACAAACCAAATAATGATCGATTTGCTAACTGCTAGGTCTGGAAAGTTAAGTACCTGCCAACAGCATATAATTAAAGGCGATGAAGATGATTTGCTAATGTGGCCAAGAATTAAGAACAGAAACGACAAGGCAAACAAACATTTTATAAAATAGTATAAGAAGTCATGTGGTTTAGTAGACAAAAAAGAATATAAGATTTTGAGAAATGTCCGAGTCCATTTAAGAAACAGGGTAAATACATTTTAACATACAATTTAGCAATCATTCCGTGAAGCCTTGGTGGCATAGTGGCTAGTGGGCTTGCCTGCCAACACAATGGTTACACTTCGAGGTTACACAGGAAGGAAACGTTTTATTTTTCCGACCATTGCTGCTATGAGGTGCACTCAGTCTAATGAAAACGTAAGTAAATAAAGTAAATCGCCATTTTATGCGCTTTAAGGCGTACCTGGGATACGGTGCAAACACCCATATTTTCATACACCAATCGGCACTCAGGTGGGTGAGTGGTCAGTATCTCACCAACCCCTTTACTTCCCAAGACATTCTTGGTACCCATTTAGACCTGGATCGACCTAGGAGCCTAGATTCATTTTATTTTTAAATCGAATTCGCCCAGCTGCGGATCGAACCCATGACCACCAGATCAACGGGTGAATGTCTAGCCACTACGCTAGCCCTAATAAAATGGACACGACACAGTTTTCAGACTTTTCCGGGAATTGTCTGGAAGGAAAGGTGATGAGGAAGGGAACTTGCCAGCCCACCATATATGTTGTGGCTAGAATATGTGAGAGCCTAATATTTTACACCCCACGGCAGTATCTGTTGTGAGGCTACCTTTACCTTTTTACCCGTCGGGTGGAGAAAGGAGAATTCAGCGCACAACACAAAACAGAGATTAACAGGGAATACATTACACAACGGAAAGATGCAGGAAGCAGATAACACACTAGACAACACAAGGCAGAGATTAACAGGGAATATGTTACACAGCGGAAGGATGCGGATAACAAACAGATAACACACTAGACATCGCAAAGCAGAGATTAACAGGGAATATGTTACACAACAGAAGGATGCAGGTAACAGATAACACACTAGACAACACAAGGCAGAGATTAACAGGGAATACATTACACAACGGAAGGATGCATTTAGCAGAGAACACACTAGATAACCCAAGGAAGAGATTAACAGGGAATACATTTCACAACAGAAGGATGCATGTAGCAGAGAACACAGTAGACACAGGATGAATTCAAAGCTACAGGATCAGTGAGACAACGGCATCATTTGAGGTAACGAGTTGGATTCCGATGAGCTTGCGCAGCTATAGAGCTTTCTGTGTTCGAATGTGTTTTTTACTCTCTAATTATTTGCTATAAATCGTTTCAGGCATGTGTGAGTGGTAGACAGTACTCAATATTACTAACTTAAAAAAACTGGCTGTTTTCTTGTCTAACCATCTGTTGCCTGGTCAGTTTTGTCTGTTTGGCTGGCTCTCTCTCTCTCTCTCTCTCTCTCTCTCTCTCTCTCTCTCTCTCTCTCTCTCTCTCTCTCTCTCTCTCTCTCTCTCTGTCGTGTCTGTCTGAATGGTTTATCTCATATATGTTTGTCTGCATGGCACTCTACCGATCTGGCTTTCTGTTTGAATAAGTAGTAAATAAAGAACATGGAGAAGGAGGTGGTGGCGTAGTAAATGAAGACACAGTAGCAGAAAAATAAAATATAAAAAAACAAAGTTAAGAAAACGAACAAGATGAAGAATAAGAGGAGGAGGCGGATGAGGAGAAAAAGAAGAAGGGTTGGGAGGAGGAGGTGGTGGTTGTGGTTGTGGTGGAGGCAGATGAAGAAGAAGAAGAAGGAGAAGTAGCATACGAAAAAGAAAAAGAAGACGACGAAGAAGGAGCAGGAGGAAGGGGATAAAAGGAGGATTATAATAATATTCATAAGAAGAAGGAGGAGGAGGAGGCGGAAAAAGAATGCTTTAGCTACGTTTAATTTCGAAACCATTATTCACAAACAACACACACACCTGTGTGTGTTTGCGTGTGTAGATGTGTGTGTGTGTGTGTGTGTGTGTGTAGATGTGTGTGTGTGTGTGTGTGTGTGTGTGTGTGTGCGTGCGTGCATGCATTATGACTGACCTTTCATGTGCCTGACCCGAGAAGGGTGAGGATTGTGACGGGTGAAGAAAGAATGGCGGCTCAACTGTCCGAACCTGTATCCTCCCTGTGTTTGGGGTCGACTGGCCTCCTTCCTAAAATGCTCAGCGGACAAGACCGGCCCATGTACCAAGGCATCTCTGATGAATAAGTCTCCGTTGCTGGGTCGAAACACTTCTGATGCCGCCATCACGGATCTTGAAAGAAAAAAAAAAGATACGCTTTCATATTAAACTATCATCACCATCATGTGACACGCCGGTAAGCGTGGGTGGTCAAGTTTCGCCATCTTACACGATCACCAGAGTCGTGGATCAGCTCTGTGTTCTTGTCCCGACCATGCCATGTGGTCAAGCTATCCAGAAATTTACTTCTCTGCCTTCTCCGTTTTCTTGTTCCCTCAATCTTGCCAGTTCTCTAGAGAAGGCATAGCGTGCTCAAATAAATGCATTTGTCTACGTCTACTTTCTCTAATCAAATATGGACTATACGTTTAGTATTAATTAGGTATTCGAAGTAAAATGAAAGGTGCCAACTAGCCTATAGTGTGTGTTGCACGGAGTAACCCGTTAATTGTTTCTATTAGTCGCTAGTTAGTCGTTAGTCGCGTTTCCAACTTTACGGCAAAGAGTGACCCCGATAATGCAACGTTTCTGTGCCAGTGAATATCAAACGAAAAATACTCCTCACAGCCTTATGCGAAAAGTGGAACAAACAGCAGTACCGAGAAACCAATAGCACGCACAGGCAAATACATGCATACGACCGCTGCCACAATGCCAACACAACAGGTCCGTCACGAAAATTACTGTTCACCGTCGAAGGAAGCAGCAGTCACTAGAAAAGCAGCAGCTTCACACACATTACTGCATAAAGCAAACCTAGCTAGTTCAGTAACCGGTCGCCGCCATTTTCTGAACATGCAGTTCACTATTCAAAACTGCGGACAGATGGAAAAGCACTCCACACGAAATCCACAGCTCAGTGTCGCTGCAAGCACTTAACTGTTTCTATACCAGACAGTAATTCTTACTTTTATTCCTTCTTTCACTAACGGTTGTTACTGTTACTCATCCTATCCCACCGAGTTCGCAGTTTAACTCTGTTCATCCGAGGCAGTTGTAACGGTAACTACTTCTATCGCAGACAGTTGCTATTTTACCTCTTTATATCCCAAACAATTATTATTGAATCACTTTCTATCTCAGACAGCTCTTACCTTAACCGATTGTGTGTTTTACCCAAATGTGACTTCCCATTAATAATAATAATAATAATAATAATAATATATATATATATATATATATATATATATATATATATATATATATATATATATATATATATATAATCGCATAATACATACAAACATACATACATACATACATACATACATACATACATACATACATACATACATACATACATACATACATACATACCTACCTACCTGACTACCTACCAACCTACAGACAGACAGACAGACAGACAGACAGACAGACAGACAGACAGACAGACAGACAGACAGACAGACGGACGGACGGACGGACGGACGGACACCTACACATGCACGCGCTGGCGCACATGCTTTCAGCACACTCTGACATAGTGACAGCGCCAGTAGTGACATCTGCTCTTTCATTGCCCATGTCGTCAGCATGTCATTGCACTCAAATTATGGTAACAGTACGAACTGTCCTCCTCTGCTGGGTTTCAGGTCAGTCCTTCAATTGTTCCAGATAATACTCAATGGGTCAATTTGTATGCAACACACCGTTTTTACTTGAATTATAGTAAACTCGCTATTTGAAATAAAGTATTATGGCACCAAAAATATCAAACCTTTGTTTCGTAACAGTATACTCAATGTTGTCGGCGACTGGGGCTTTGCGGTAGTAAGCGCAGTTTCACAATTCCGACACCCCGGGTTTGAAGACAGCCGTGAGCAATTTGGGAACATATCGCTTTGCGTTGATTTTCATAATGATATTGGCGTCATCCGTTTAACTTGTAACAGGAAATTACTGAACGTAAAATGTGCCTAGAAAATTACAAACAGCCAATAAATGCTGAGGTTGATTGCGACGTTTTGTAAAAGACTTGCAACTAACTTAACGTCAGTCTTATTTTCAAGTACTAAGCACATACACACATGCCGTACACCACATGCATTCAAACAGTGAAAAAGACACGAAACACTGTACAGCCATCAGTCAGATAGTTAACAAACCAACGCGTATGACCAACTAGTATTTCTATGCCAGCGCTTTAACATGTGTATTCCGCGTACGACTGGATACTTAAAGTAATCTTTAACACATTATCTTAACAACCCACCAGAACTACGCATTGTGTTTTGTCTTTCCACCGTTTGTATCAGTGAAATCAGTGGAATGAAATAGCTACCCTGTGTGTGATTTGTGATTGTAAGACACGCCACTGATAACAGTCCACATGAGAGGACTAGACTCAAGTGGCTACCAGTTTCATAGGTGTTACCATGAGACAAATTCACAGATAGTGATAGCACTTATAGAAGTAATGGGCAGAAGTAAAGAACATAGGACACACTAGACTATATAAAAAGTGTACGGAAAAAAAACACGACCGGAATTCGAACCAACGGCCTCAACCGACTATTACATAAACTTACAACATACGCGAGTCGTTAATTACAGAAACGACAGTGGATATATGGATATAACCTCCGGATCTCTGGTGATAAATGTGATTTACAACAGTTCCACCAGTTTCATGTCTCATTAATGTATTGAATATCTTAATTATAGGAGCAGCTATGTTCCAGTGTCTAGCGCGATTCCTTCCCCAGGAAGTGGTCCATGTCAATCCCTAACTGGCTGAATTATTTTTTTTTTAATTGGTAGTTTAAAACCAGTATAACTTTGAGATGGACCCAGTCTGATAAAACTGGAACTGGATGGTTGGTTGGTTCATTGTGAACCCCTGGAACATTGGGAGTTTTCGTGTTTCAGTCCGACGCATTTGCGTTCAGATGACAGAAATCCCGGAAAAGGCTGGCATCTTCCAGAGTGAGATTGGTGTAGAGATATTTCTCTAGGCCCGGTATTAACGCACCATCTCCACGGGAACTGTTTTACACAGCCCTGTTTCCCCTCTCCGTGCATAGACACATGTGGTGTGTGTAAGACCAGTACTAGAACTGCACGTGTGTCGAGAGGTGTGTGTAAGACCAGTACTATCACTGCACGTATATCGAGAGGTGTGTTGGCTTATAACCAGGTCACGAGTCAGCACAGACGGACAGGCCGTGGTTAGGTCTGGTTGGGTAGTTTATTAGGTCTTCCTTTGTCAACAGACCCCAACCCCGTGCCCAGGAGGAATTCCAAGGCTTAACAGAAGATGTGCCAAACAAACACTAGATTTTGACCAAACAGATATGGGTGGCGTTAAATTAGAAGTAGGGGTGTGTCACAGTTATGACGTAAAAGTTGTTAATATGGTAGCAGACATTTTGTATTATAACGCAATGACAACATTTCGTATATATATAAGCCCGCGGCAGTAACGGGAAGTCGTTTAAGATGATTAATCATCCCAAGGCACTTAATCAAATAAAACCCTGATCCGTGTTTCCTTCTGTTATACCTACAGAATGTTAAGCCTTGTCGTTAACTCCATCCAGCCCTACCTCTAGCGTGAGCTGGAAGTGTTCGACGTCGCAACCATGGTCCCGTTATCAGAGGTACATATTTTAGTGTTGATTGCTACTTCACCCTGGTCAGATTAAAGGCATTACACGACTCTTGTCACACGGTGTACATTTGGTACTTCATGACATCAAAGCTTGCCGAAGGACGTAGGAAAATGAAAGGTCCAGATTGTTGCCCCAAAATACAACCTGCCTATCATTTCTGTATCAAACTTCTCATCATCGGTATGTGCTGAGTCGGGTGTCTGGGTGGTTACGCATGGCTATTATTCTCAAGTCTGTATTTTTTTAAAACAGCAATCGTGTGAGTTATTAAATTGTAAGGTGTTGGGGATTTACAACGTGGATTCGCTTGATTCAGTCGATTTGTCTACGATTTAATCCAGCTGGCATGTGTCTAAACAGACAAACTTAAAAATGCCACGAGGGGTGGAGGAAGGGGTGAAGAGGCCCCTTTATGGCCATACAACTGTTTTGGGGTGTTTTCTGGAGTTAGCTGGCTCATGCATTGAACGTTCCTTCTCTCCGAACTTAACATCTGTTCTGCTCCCCAGGTTCTTTTATTTGGACGTTCACGGCTCAGTTCTGTATCTATAGGTCGCTCTACAATTGTACAGTTCTAGCCATAATAATTGGGAAACAAGACTCGCTTGCTCGGGTCAACCAACAAGTGTATGCACGCCATTAAAACAGATAGGCAATGTTGCTGGATTAATCACGATTTGTGAAGAAATCTGACAGTCGCCTCACCCACTGGAGTCTCTGTGGCGAAATGGTCACGCCGTGTGACTCGGGGTCCGAAGGTTGTGGGTTCCATTCCGGGCCGCGTCCTTTAGTTCACGGGTGAATTTTTTTGAAGACACTTTTGGGTCGTCGCTGGAGCTACGGAGTTCGTGCTTTTTGCGACGCTTTCCGCTACACCGAACCCTAAGGGATAAAAACCCGGTGAAATGATGGGGTAAAGCCTGACGAGTTTTAAGCGACTTTTTAAAAAAATCCGTGGACCAAAATTCAGTCCGCAGTTGACGAAGAAAAGTTTGAAATCTTACACACACGTAAACTGGTACCGTCACCTTTGTGTGCACGTGGACAGACAGAATAGACAGTCAAACAAATCATACAAGACTGACATACGAATCTAATATCAGTTCGTTTTTCCTCATGCGCTTTTAAAAAAAACGCGAAACTTTTAAAAAGCGAATAGAATAATGACCGAAATGGAGTCCTGTCCAATTCCTTACTCGTTAGTTTGAGCCGTCATTGAATCTCAACACAATACTATCTCCAGCAGGGTATTGACGTCATCTGGAATGAATGGATTGAATTCTCCAAGGTGTCTGTATCTTTCTTTTCTGATTGGTTGTCCATTGTGTCTGCAGATACATACTCCTTTATCGTTGCTGCCTTTCTCGCTAAACACTAACACTCAGTAATGTATTTATTCGTTACACATATGGTCTTGTTAAGTCAGATGTGACTTGGCTACCGTATGACAGTAGACGATACTACCCGCTTTCTGTTAGCTCCGAATCTTGGGCGGCGCTCACCAAACTCGGCAGTCTATATTGTACCAACGGGTTTGGGTGGAAGAGCGCAATTGGGAGGGATTAAAGAAGGTCGCTTAAAAGTCGACAGGGTCGACTTCATTGCATCGGGTTTTATCCCATATGGCTCGTTCTCTTTCCGCAGCGCGGAAGGCGTCGCACAAAGCACGAACTCCGTAGCTCTAGCGACTCTAGCTCTGGGAGGTATAAGCCTTACCCTAGTGCGAGGAAATGCAACCTAAAGACTAAATGTCATGGGAGGGCAGACCAGACCCTAAGCTTTGATGAGCATCTGGTCTTGGATGGAAGTTCCGTTAGGCGGATAGTTAGAGCATTGCCTTGCTAATCCGGCGGCTTCTGCAGCATGTCTTGTTCCCGACGTATTGGTGTTATCTTTCTTCTGGAGTAAACAAGGCAGGCCGAGAGAGGGATCATGCTGTATAGGCAACACATGGTCTCTAAATTTAGCCCAGGCTTTGTACTATGGAGAGGTATAACTCCGTTTGACAAACTGTCGTCTGTCAAGACGGTACGGTGTCAGTCATATGGTCTTGAGTGTTTCCATACCATCCTTAATAATCTTGTGTAACAAATTAAAGACAAAAGAAACAGGGAACAGTGTCACAAGCAGAATACTTGATATATAACAAGACACAGACAATCATTAACATCTAGAGATATAAACAATGCGTTAAAAATGAAAATTTCAAAAGTTATGACTATTCAACACTACAATATGGCGCGGAAGCCTGGACACTGAACAAGCAATTAGAAAGTTGAATAGAGGCCCTGGAGATGTGGATATGCAGAATCAATCAATCATGTGCCATGGCGGAAAACGTGGGCGGTCATGACTCGCCATTTCACTCGATCACCAGAGTCGTGGATCAGCTCAGTGTTCCTATCGCGTCCATGCCATGTGGCCAAGCCATCGAGATATTTTCCTCTCGGTCTTCCTCTTGGTCTGTTCCCTTCGATCTTGCCAGTTGTCACTAAGTTCTCCAATCCATTTCTTCTCATAACATGCCCAAAAAATTTTAACTGTCTACGTCTAATTTCTCTAATCAGTTTACGAGTTTCATTTGTCTCCTGCAGTATTTGGTCATTCGTTTTTCTATCTGTCCATGGTATTCTTTGCATTTTCCTCAGAAACCACATTTCTGCAGCCATCAGATGTTTTTCAGCTTGACTGCACATTGTCCAAGTTTCACATCCATACAAAAGAACAGGCTCTATGTATCCCCTCAACACTCTTTTTCTCGTTTCAATTGACATCTTTTTATTGGTCAGAATGTTTTCCATCTTGCTAAAGGCTACTTTCGAATAATACGTCTTATTTCAAAGAAATAAGCACAATCAGATATAAAGGTTCTAGAATAACTGGGAATAAAAAGAGAGTTGATGAGAGCAATAAAAAAGGCAAGTGAAATATTTCGTTCACGTTAAAATACATCTCATCTCATCTCATCATGTTCCTCTTGTACCTTGCGGTGTCGAGGTGAAGTATAAACTTCGTGAGAGTGCCCGGTTATGGGCTTCGTATATCGACATTCCCATGGATTCTGTTATTCCCTCCGTCCAGCGTTTACGTGGTCGGCCTCTTCCTCTGTTTCCATCTGGTCTGTACGTCATTGCCTGTTGTGGCATGCTGTTGACTGGTAGCCTACTTGCATGGCCAAACCATTTGACTTGCTGCTTTCTAATAAAATCTAGAGCAGCTTTAACCCCCACTTTAGTCCTGATTTCTTCATTTCTGATCTTATCTCTTCTTGATACGTTGAGTATTCTTCTCAGGAACCTCATTTCTGTTGTTGTGATTTTTCTTTTCTCTTTTTCTGTCATTGTCCAGGTTTGGCATTGGTAGCACAGAGTTGGTAGGAAGATTGTGTTGTAAAGTGCTTTCTTAGTAGTTATTGATACATGTTTGTTCTTTAGTATTGGTGCCATTTGTCCAATGAGTTGATTTGCCTTATTGCACCTATTTTCGATCTCGTCTTCTGATCTGCCATTTGATGATATTATACTTCCTAGGTACTTGAAGCTCTTTACTTGTTTCAAGGGATGTTCGTTTAGGTGAATTGTTGCTGTTTGTTCTTCTTTAGTTATAGCAGTCTTTAAAATACCATACCAGAGGGTAAGGTTGAAGGCAAGCAAGCATGAGGTAGACAACAATACAAGTGGGAAGATAGCAACAAGAGATGGATAAACAGCATTCTGACATAATTTACAGTCAGGGTGAGAGACAGACAATGTTGGATATCAATTACAGCCAACCTTCATCGTGGAGACGGCACCTAACTGATTTATAATTGTGGATTAACACTCCAAACTGTTATTCCGGAGACTGGTCTGCAGTTTTTGAAAACGCAATACACTCCATTCTAATTTGCGACATCTTTTTAAATTTATTTTGGGACGGCGATATGGTGGTTTAACCTTGACTTCCACAGCCACATCTGTTGTTTCAAATCCCCTTCTATCGCTGCGATTTGTCTGTCCTGTTGTGCTCACGTGCAAAGTTGACAGGTTATTCCACTGGATATTCAGTTCCCTGGACCTGGTTGCCAAACTCTTGTGTGCCGCCCGACCCCTACACCTACTAAGTGCAGCTGGGAGTTTCGCTGCATCGTGTTGAGAACATGGTGGCATTTCTTATGCTATCCAGTATCGTCGAGAATTGACCATTATGATATTTTTTATACTCTCCACTACTTTAAAGCTGAAATCATGATGACATTTGTTATACACTTTACTACTTTAGAGCTGAAATCATGATGACATTTCTCATTCTATCCAGTACGTTAGAGCTGAAATCATGATGTCATTTCTCATACTATCCATTACTTTAGAGCTGAAATCCTGATGACATTTCTCATTCTATCCAGTACGTTAGAGCTGAAATCATGATGTCATTTCTCATACTATCCAATACTTTAGAGCTGAAATCCTGATGACATTTCTCATACTATCCAATACTTTAGAGCTGAAATCATGATGACATTTCTCATTCTATCCAGTACGTTGGAGCTGAAATCATGATGACATTTCTCATACTATCCAATACTTTAGAGCTGAAATCATGATGACATTTCTCATACTATCCAATACTTTAGAGCTGAAATCCTGATGGCGTTTCTCATACCATCCAATACTTTAGAGCTGAAATCTTGATAACATTTCTCATATTCTACAGTACGTTAGAGTTGAAATCTTGATGACATTTTTCATACTATCCAGAACATTAGAGCTGAAATCATGCTGACATTTCTCATACTCGCCAGTTCTTTAGAGAACTATTTAGATTAAGAAAGTGTCATCATGGGACTTCCTAGCATCTACGTAATTTACAAGCAAATTTAAATCACAAATGTGGCATGAATGGTGGGAGGTTAAACATGGCACGCACGTACGGGGACAGAAACTGCAGCGCAATACTATTGGCAAATGCAGGTCTCCAAACCTCCAGCTTGTTCTAGTTTGTGTATGTCAATGAGTTTATTTCAAAACATTGGCTGTTTCGAGGTGGACAGGAGGAGGTATGATTTGCTTTCAATATCAGTCACTTTGATAACGGAATCAGAACAACACGCTTGGTGAAGAATTTGTTAATAATAATAATAATAATAATAATAATAATAATAATAATAATAATAATAATAATAATAATAATAATAATTCCCGTAAAGGGACGTGCTGTGGACAGGTGAAGTGTTAGAGTCTTCACATTTTTGTTAGCCTGAGTGCACGGAGAGACGATCAAATTTTATTTTCAGTGTCACAAATTGGGCGCGCAGGCTCATCTCACATTCTTCCAACCACTCATCTTTCGTACATCCATTACCTATTGTACATATATATGACCCGTCGCGAACGATGAGAGCCGGCATTTGACCCTCGCCCGGCCGCGCCCATGTCATGGTCAGTGTAAAGTCAAAACTGTTACACAAATGTGCCTGTTGTTAAGCTTTAAGAAAATAAGCAACATCTTTAACACGACTGTGTCCAGGGGATTAGTGTAAACTGAATTATGAAGATTTAATCAAATTTAATTATCTTCTTTTCGAATAATAGTTATACTGTTAAAAATGATTGCCGGACCGATGCAAATGAGGCTCTAAGGGATACTTCTTGTTTGCGGTGAATTAAAATTGGAGTACCGTTAATTTCTAAGTAACAGTAGAATTTTGAGTAATATAACATTGTTTGAATAGTCTGTGAATAGTAAACTCACAAAAATAGGTCATAAGAGTCATAAATATTGGCATCTCAATACAGTATCACATGTACAAGCCAAACGAGACGGTGTCACGGTTGTGTTGTAACCTAGATATTTGATCCTATCAGTTTTGTGCCAAGCAACTGATCGCCTGCTAACCCAGATAATTAAAACGTGAATGTTAGCTGTGTTTCATTTTGTGACAGGCATTGAACAAAGCCTGCTCTGTGGCGTAGGCGTTACGAAAGCAATTCGTAATTCCGCATACCGCTTTAGAAACACAGCTGCGGGGGTTTTAGAAGCAGGACGCCTTGCGTTGTTTTCCATACAATGATTTGAGCGTTGGTCCTTCAGCGAGGAATGGCAAACTACTGAACGTAACCTTGCCCAGGAATCACAAATAGCTAAAAATGCTGGAGTTGACTGCTACGACCTGTAAAGGATATGCAACATTTTTTATGGAACAAAGTGCAGACTTTATTGTACTTCTACTACAGCATCTTCAGCATCATCTTCTTGCGTTCTTTCTCGGACTTCGTCTTGCTTTTGCTTTCTTCCCATCAAGTTTGCCAGTTATCACTAGATTTTCGAGCCCATTTCTCCTCATAACATGTCCCAAAAATCTTGACTGTCTCCGTCTAATTTCTCCAGTCTATTTCCCCTTTTCATCCTGCATACCGCGTTCGAAACACAGCTGCGGGGGAATTGGCAGTAGACCGCTTTGCGTTGATTTTCATTAAATGGCATGAGTGCCGGTCGTTCAGAAGGCAATGGCAAACCACTGGAAATAAATTTGCCAAGAAATCACAAACAGCTATAAAATGCTAGGGTTGACTGCGACGTCCTGTAAAGGATATACAACTAGAGAGAGAGAGAGAGAGAGAGAGAGGGGGGGGAGAGAGAGGGGGGAGGGAGAGAGAGAGAGAGAGAGAGAGAGAGAGAGAGAGAGAGAGAGAGAGAGAGAGCGAGAAATAGGGAGATATGTTTACAGGACAACCCCAGCATTTATTTTAGATTTTCTTGGTAATGTTACGTTTGCTTTCTGAACGGCCGACGCTCATATAGCTGTGAAAATCAGTGCAAAGTGGTGTGCTCCCAAATCTCATGTGACTGACTGCGAACCTTCTATGTCGGAAATGTGAAACTGCCTCCACAACAGCTGATTTGTACTGGTACCTTACCGTCTTGACAGACGATAGTTTATAAAATGGAGTTATACCTCTCCATAACACAATGCCTGGGTTGAATTTAGGGACCATGTGTTGCCCGTGCAGCATGATCCCTCTCTCGTCCTGCCTAGTTTACTCCAGAGGAAAGGTAACACCAATGCGTCTGGAACAAGACATGCTGCAGAAGCTGCAAGATTAGCAAAGCAATGCTTTATCTGTCTGCACATATATTGTGCATTGGCACAATGTTGGGTATCGGGGTTGGTGAGCGCTGCCCAACACTCGGCGCTAACAGAAAGGAGGTAGCACTCTCTACTGTTAAACCGTAGTTTAGTAACATCTGACAAAGACCTGACTGGTAATGTCTGATTAATCATGCTAAAATAGATACCAGACTTCAATGTGTAAGACCAGCAGCTAAACAAGTGTGTAAGACCAGCAACTAAACAAGTGTGTAAGACCAGCAGCTAAACAAGTGTGTAAGACCAGCAGCTAAACAAACTAACAATGAGTTATCTCTGCTACATTTCTATTTTGTAAATCGTTAAAAGCTACGGCACGTTTAATCTAGCCAATGTAATCTGTGGCTTAAGCAGATACAGATACATTTCGTACAGGAAGGAATGATCTCCTGCATTGAAAAGAAAATATGCGAACCAAATAACTGTAATTACAGAAGTCCAAGTTTAGGTACGTAATGTGATACAAGCATCAATTTTCTCCCAGTTTACAATTAGGTAGATCGATTGGGAATCCCCATATCTCTCATGATGATCCACAATTTCTGAATGTTGAACAGTCGAAGGCCCTGCGATAGTCTAAGAAGCAAGTATGAAGATCTACATCTCCGCATTTCTCAAACAATTTTTTTTTTTTTTTTTTTTTTTTTTTCCGCGTTTCCATCCTGTTTCAGGATATTGCGGTCAACACCAGCATCTTTCAGCTGTATGTTGATTCCTAGGCTAGATTACGCTCAACAGCACGCCACGACTTTCTGAGCGACCGGCTCCATACTCTCATAAGTCACTTTTTGCGATTCGAACCACTGCTAATTCTCGTCGCGTCACGTGACGAGAGTATTCGGAGTTAGCGGAGAAAGCTGCTAACCCCTCGGCCACGGAGCCGGTATTTCTCAAACAATGGTTCTCATATTGGAGATATGGCCTCTAATTCTCCTGTCCTGTCTTAAACCTGCCTGCACTTCGTGTTATTCATAGTCTCATACCCTTTCAATTCTCTTAACGATCCTTTTCATGAGGATTTTGTCAGCATGGCATATTAGTGCAATAGTACGATCGCTGGTGCACAATTTTAAATGTCCTTTATTTGGGAGAGGTATGTAGATTGTGTTCTTCCATGGTTTGGGCCAAACAGCATAGTGCCAGACTTTCTCACATAATGCAAGATAGATACGGAAGCAGTCTTCTCTTTCTGACAATATTAGTTCCTTTAGTATATCGTGATAACCTGATGATTTTCCTGTCTTCAGACTATTTTGCTGATGGTACCTCCTATAGTAACAGTTATGATTCTTTTTCTTCACTTCCGTTGTATTATCTAGAATACATGCCATAGCATCGTCTCCGTATATTTCTCCGTAGTGTCCGTTTCATCTAGCTAATACATGTTTAATATATTTTACAGTATTGCGATTCTTATAATTAATTAACACTTGATGATGCTGATTGCTTTAAAATAATCCCGCACATAAACTTGTGTAGCAAACGGTGGACATAAACTCCCCGTGTGTTTAAACAATATATGAAAACTTAACGAGGAGTAAATATCCAGTTTAAAAAATACACTTAAACAACAGTATGTGAAAACTTAAAGAGAGATCGTCATTCAATACGAAAGGTTAAATATACATTCTCCTAATATTTTAACAGTTTATGAAAACCTAAGAAATTAAATTAAAAGTCCCCCTGGCTTTCCTTCTGTGCTTTGAATATCGTCCCGACGCCCCTGCCCACTTTCTTCTGTGCCAGTCTTCCCAGTCTTGATGCATGCTCTCAAGATATTTATCTTTACAAACTCATGTTTAGGAGTAAAGTTAATGGTTGGTAATAGTAAAGGAAAATTATTATAAGAAATGGCAACACACGAGAGATAGAGGGCTGTGGACAGACATGATCACTATCGCCACACGGCATGCACTATAAAAAGAATTGTAGTATTGTGAAGCTCATTGCTTCACGTCGAATTATAACTGATAAATCCACCACGCGTCAACACACAGATGACCGAACAGATTAAAGAAATACCAGACTGGAATTCGAGCTATGTATTTTACTCAATCTGGACTTGTAGAGTCTAAACTATTGAAGCCACTTTTCTTCCGAAGTCGGAGAGTGTCTGCCTGCACGGCGAGGAACCACCAGTCTGCACACCAATAAGCCAGACATGGGACAACGGATACTCACGCAAACCTCAGGTCCTGTATGACATCACACTGATGTTGGACAACAGGATGTCTTCATCCGACATACAGGACTTCACACTGGAGTTCATAGCCAGCGAACACACGCAAGCAAGCAAGCGAAGCCACTTTAAGTGGGGTTTGGTGTTTTGTGTGACATATTGAGCCATTTAAAGTGGTGTGTCTGTGTGTGGTGAACTAAAGGTGTAAAGTAGACCAGACCATTACCATAATTCTTCCAATGCGGTGCAATATTTTTTTTATACCTTATAAATATATACATAATCAAGTATTTAGCCGACTGGCGTTGGCTAACATACTTCCCCTCATCTTGCGATCCAACGGCATGTATCAGTTCGTTTGCTGACTCCTGTTCGTGCCATGACACAAGACTATCAAGGCTTTTCTCTCGCTGTCTTTCTCTCCACAAATCTTTCCGGTTGTCACAACATGTTCCAAGTTTAGTCTTCTCATAATGTGGCCACGAAAAGAAGACTGCCTCTTTCTGTTTGTGATAAGTTGTCTTTGCGACTTAGTCTCCGTCAAAATGTCTCGATTACTAATTTTGACTATCCTAGGAATTTCCAGTATTCTGTAAAACCACACCTTCAAGACTCCACGTATTTTTTCGCTTGTTTACTAATTGTCCAAGATTCGCAGCCACGTGTTAGAACTGGTTCTATGTAAAATGTAAGCATTTTTTCTAACTTCTGATGACAAGGATTTATTGCATAAAATCTTCTGCCACAATCACAATACCTCACGTCACCCTGAGGACAGCACATATTACTTTTCTGCACCGACGTAACCCCGCGTCGGTTCTCATTCGAACCACAGTGTACATAGTGTTCTAAACACATGTCTGCCATATTCGACAATACCGATAATGATGGATTCGGATTTCGTCAAACGCAATTTAATATCTACGACTAGTCCATGTTTGTATTCAACTCGTTAGCGTCATATGTGTTGTGTGTAGTTTGTACTTAATCGCTACTGGAACAGGCGGCATGGGAACTCTTCGGTGGCTATTGAAGAGAGACACAAAGCAGGCGCGCGAATGTCCGGAGTGCAGTGATGTAGATTCTTAAATTAATTACTAAGCATACACCAAGAATTCAAATTTGCGCTCTACATGTCTCGGAGCAGCCGACACGACAAGGACTTTTGAACGCGGGTGTTTTAACATGAATAGGCATTTATTATGCGAACACTTTTGTTTAATTCTTCTTGTTCGTGCACCTTAGAACGTCAGTATGGATCAAACCAAACGTGTGCGACAGAAGAAGTCTGCGAAATAATATTATAAGGTGTGCAGTTGTGGGCCGATATACAGTTGGATCTTTGTCTCAGATTACAACATCTATATATTATTACGCTGCTGTAGAATGCCTGTATTCTTGAAAGGGAATATATATATTATGGGTATTAATCATGTAGGTAGAAATAAACTAATGAAGTGAGAAAAACAAATGGAGGAAAAAACAAGCAGCCCGACTTACAATCTTTCCGACATATAAAAAAAGGCATCTCTACAGACAGACAGACAGACAGACAGACAGACAGACAGACAGACAGACAGACAGACAGACAGACAGACAGACAGACAGACAGACAGACAGACAAACGTTCTCTAATGTCTTTCTTCTCGTTATATGACTAAAGAATACTGCCTGTTTCTTTGTATAGTTGTGTATAATGTTCAGCGTTCATTACTCTCTGTTTGACAATCATTGCTAGTTATTCTATCGTTTAATGTATTCGCAACATTCGTCACGAAACCACATCTCCACAGACTCCAGGCTGCTCCTAATTCATTCGTTCACATTCCAAGATTCACTGAAACATATCGAAGGTGTTCATGTATCTGCACAGATTTAGATCAGTTCTCTTGATGATATCCCCCCATGTCTTAGTTCATTCAGCACAGTTCCCCTCAGTCTGCCCCTAATTGTTCTGCTGTTGATCTTTCAAGTCGTCTCGGTGTTCACCCATGTCGCTCTTCTCATAAAATTTTAAAAAACGCTGTTTGTCTCATTCTTATAGTTGTTTAAATGCTACTTTAGCCTCTTCCAAGAAATCACTATTCTGTCCGTCCAAGGTATTCACAACATTCATTTCAGAAACCACATCTCCGGGGCCCCAAGCCCCTCCCAAATTGTTCGTTCACATTCCAAGATCAACTGTATTATCCAGACCGATTCTCATCACCCTCTGAGTCTGTGTTGATATATGATTGCATTTTTACCAATACGTTTATCTGAAGCGACGAGCTTACAATTACTATTACCAGTCATGATGGTAATGTGTACCCTAACTTAAGCTTGCACAAAAGCGGTCTATGAGTGCTTATACCAAGAGTTAACGGCCTCAAGGATTTCCCCCGAGGATAATATGCTATATGTTGCGTCATCATCATCAAGTCGCAGAACCTTCGCAGAAAGTCGCTCTCATCATATTACACCGAAAAAACTCTCAATCCCTTGCCATTCCCCTTGCCTCATGTATCCTCATGCCCTGTTTTCTGCAATGCCCCGTGCCCGTCGTCGTGCTGATCGAAAGCTGCCACTTCTTCCCGGAAACACGTCTTCCTATACCGTTTTCTTCCAACACCGTCGCGTTTAGCATGACCAAAGTAGCTTAGTTTCCCAGACACGACAACACTGTCTGATCAGTTTTCTTCGATGTTTAGATCTTGTACAATTTCAATATTTTTCTTTCTCTTGCTCCACGATAATCCGAGATTTGTTCTGTCACATCTGAGCTCAATAGTCCTAGCTTTACATCCTATGTTGTCACCGGAAAGATGCATGTTCTCAACAATTTTATAACAACTTGCTGGTGTTGCGCCATGGGTTCTTAACACCGTTTAATCTGTGCATTGCTTTGGCCAGCCTGTGCCTAGTTTATTTTGAACATCCCCCATAAGTTGCGTACAGTCTGGTTTCTGGGCCAGCATTAAACGGTTTAACAGCTCATGTTATGCCAGACACACTGGGTACAAAATGGCTTCCGGTGTAACAAGTTTGAAGTCAAGAGCACTTAAAACGTTCCTGAAGTGACACATACGTTTCACAACATACCAGCACTCGGGACAAAGTTGTGGCATTGTGCCATGAAGGGATAGATTTTAGAGTCATTGATTTCAAAGTAGAGCTGTTTACAAAGGATTATGGTCTGTCCTACAGTGATCTGGGTATTTGAAATGTCTCATCTCTAATCTGAAGTTAAGCTATATATACATGTATAAACACGAGTATTAGGGGGACAGACAGATATACCCACCAGCTAGGCAGATAATAGGCAACTTATATAGACATATTGGTCGCTAGACAGACGGACAGATAGGCAGGCAGGCAGGCAGGCAGGCAGACAGACAGGCAGGCAGGCAGGCAGGCGGGCAGACGGACGGACGGACAGACAGAGCTTGAAGGGACACAGTTTTGCTATGCAAATTAAAATTGAAATAACAATTGTTTAATGTTAGATGTTTGACTAAACTCACAACACGGGATTTCTAAATAAAACTATTAAGTTGTGGTTCAGATTGTTAAAATAATAAAATACTTCACGAGTGTCTCACAGAGGGAGAAAACTAGAAAGAAGTAGGTTACAGAGCGAAAAGAAGACATGGTCCTCTCCTTCATCTTTATTTCCTCATGTACTGAAGTAAAGTGTTTAGAAGAGATATAAAGATCTTTGAGCGTTCTTTCTAATGCCCTTTGTATACTGGTATTCGTTTCTCTAAGGTGTTCTTGATACCATCACTCCCACGAAGTCTTCCCCTTGTTGTGTATTCATGATATTTCTTCAATGTGGCTCCTGGTGGCTGATGGTACCCGCGCAATTTTGTGAGATGGCCACACCATTTAACATGTTATTCTTTAATGAAGTGCAGATTTGCTTTAGGACTTATACATATCTTTCTATGCTACAGAAGTGGCACTAATTTTTTCTAGTATCTGATTTGCCTTTGCACAACGTGTGTTGATTTCTCTATCAATTCCTCTTCTGAAGTTAAAATTGTCCCTGGATATTTAAATTCGCTGGTGTTTTTTTTTTCCATGTTTTTTATTTTTATTGACACGGTTTCTGACTGCCTATCACCTTGTCTCTGTGTTGACAATGCTTAGTTTCATTTTATATTTCTCACACTTGGAATTGATTTGATTTAGATGGTTCTGAAGAATCTCATCATCTTCTGCTATAGAACACTTCATCATTCACAAATAGTAATTCTAAAACAGCAGCAACTACATTACTTTAAAATGGATTTACAAAACAGAACAACAGCAAAAGCCAGATCTTAAGAATAAATCAAAATAAGAGATTCATGAGATATTGATAACGTATTACTATGTTTTAAATGTGTCTAAAATAGTAACTACAAAACGCGATGAAATGCTAAATGTCCTAAACACTTTCGTAGATGTGGGAGTTTCAACATCATCTTACCTTGATCCTGCCCGCTTGAAGGTTTAACAAAAGAAGAGAGTCACAAAACGACCGCAGTGCTTACATTCACCGCCTGCTGGAGATATATCAGCTGAAGTGTTTAGAGGCGGTAAGCCACTGGTGATCTTATCTTGGGTTGGTGAGCAAGTGCCGTTGCTAGGACGCCCAACTAGCAATCAGAATTCTATTAGCTGGTATCGCGTCACCTCGCACCCGAGTCACGGACGGATCTGTGGAATAAACCGTTAAGACCAACCAAGCAGGACGAGAATGTTGCCACTTGATTGGATTCTGGAGAACGTACAGCTGTCCGGAAAATGGAGAAACAAACGTGATCTTTGTATTGATTGTTGTGGTCTCACTGGGGACATGGGCAGAGAGATTAAACCAAAGCAGAGAACTTGTATGTTTGCTCAAGCATTCGACAACACAACATTACAGGGGGTGGATTGAGAGAATTAATCAAGTTTTCTGGACTGTACTTCTGAAGCTGAAGCTATGAGATTTAGACAGTGGGTTCAAGAGCAGGTCAAGGAATCATTCCGACCCACTGAATTACGAGATTTAAAAATATATATGACTGACTGTCACCTTGCCGTCTTGACAGACGATAATTTGTTATTTTGTACTTCAAAAAAGGTATAGTAACTACAGCCCATAGGGAAACGTTAGTGGCATATCCTTTACATGTCATCACAGTCAACACCATTATATATATATATATATATATATATATATATATATATATATATATATATATATATATATATATATATATATATATATATATATATATATATATATATGCCGGTCTCTCTGGCTGTGGGGTTACAACACTTTCTCTCTGTAATCCCGTTTATCACGCAGAGTCTCGCAGCGGAGCGAGAACTGAGGTGGTTCGACCCCCGCTCGTGACTTGCGGATACTGAGCCGGCCGCTCAGAAAGCAATGGCAAACTACTGAGCGTAATCTTGCCAAGAGATCAACAGACAGCTGAAAGATGCTGCTGTTGACAGCTAAGTCCTGTAAAAGGATACGCACAACATTTTATATATATATATATATATATATATATATATATATATATATATATATATATATAATGTCTATCACTGTCGAAAGGGGACGCACAGGTGTTTCCAAGGCACCATTGTCAGGTTCTATACTGACCAAGACCTACTAGCACGTCCTGGGCAACAGGTCCCTTCGGGGTCCTGACTAACGTAGTAGGATCGCTGATTATTCCGAAGTCGGAGAGTATCTGCCTGCACGGCGAGGAACCACTAGTCTGCACACCAATGAGCCAAACATGGGACAACGGATACTCACGCAGATCTCAGTCCTGTATGACATCACACTGATGTTGGACAACAGGATGCCTTCATCGGCATACAGGACTTCATGCTGGAGTTCACAGCCAGCGAACGCAAGCAAGCAAGTAAGCACTGTCGAAAGAATAACTGTGAATCTATTGTGGTATCTAGCTGGTCGTTTGTCGAAGTACACTTGTTCCTACACCGACGGATGTGCTGTCGTCACTTCAAGGCAACAGGTTAAATCCCGGTGTTGTTATTATAACTTTCAATTGTTATATCGTATAGTGTGTCCTCCAAGCTCTGCTTCTTTACGAAAATTGATACAAGGCAAGAGACAACATTGCAGATATATGCAACAAATTTCAAGCGATCGAAAGAAACGAAAGACCCGGATCATTGAGGACACACTGGACATGAAAGAGGAAACGAAAACACAAGGCAGGGGAACTGGTAAAGGATCGGATCCTTTGCGACAAGCTACAATGAGAGCGACTTCTCGCTAAGAAGCTGCTACACGATGACGGAATACGTATATCGTCCTCCACACTTGTCTGGCTGATCAATCCTTGGAGTAACCAATCACCCGTAACAAGACTTGATGAATTAGGGCCTCCGTGGCGAAGTAGTCAAGTCGTCCGACTCAGGCTCCGAAGGTTGTGGGTTCGATTCCGGGCCGCGTCCTTCCGTTCACGAGTGCATTTTTCGGAGACTCCTGAGGGTCGTCGCTGGAGCTAATGATTTCGTGCTTTGTGCGACGCTTTCCGCGCTGCGGAAAGAGAATGAGCCATGTGGGATAAAATCCGGTGCAATGAAATCGACTCTGACGACTTTTAAGCGACTTTGTAAGGCTGTATAGTCGTCTTGTCGACCAGCTCTCATTTCATTCACCTAATGCTTAGTCTTTTGCGTCCAAGATGACTTCCTTGCGAGTCTTTTGTAAGACAATAACGAAAACTATCACCTGATCTTAACTTAAAAACACAATCAATATAAATGATGCCCGAAGGTTACTGGAGTTGGGGAGTGAAATGTTAAGCCTGATGGCTTCTAGGCCAAAGTATAATAAGGTATCCAGTTCCCTTCCTCGCCACCTTTAGTCTTCAAACAATACAAAGCTATTTCTGAAAATAATCAAGTATCCATTTCATAAGACTGGGTCGACTACACAGTGTTACAGATCGAAAAAAAATAATCATACTGAAGATTAAATCCGCGCCACTGTCTTTAAAAAGATGCGAACTAATCACTATGCCACCGTGACTCATTGGTTGTTATAGCTGAGAAAAGTATGCTTACCTACAGACCCGGTGGTCATGGTTCAAATCCGTATAACGGCGGATGTTTTATAAAATGACCTGGGCTCTCCTTTCGACCCAGTCAAAATGGATACCAGGAAATGTCTTGGGAAGTAGAGGCGATCGGTGTCGTGTTCCGCTGATTTCGGTCTTTTGTGCTCTAAATAAACTATGTTGATGATATTCATCCATGCCATCTACTCAGTTCATCCAACACAGTTTCTCTCTGTCTTCCTCTGTCTCTTTTCCCGCTGATCTTTCCAGTGTCATGATATTCTCCGATGCTTTCTTCTCATTGCATGACCAAAGAATGCTGTTTGTCTCTTTTTTATAGTATAATAGGGTGTATTTTTAATGACTGTGCAGTTTTTGAAAATATTGCCGTTCCAAGTTTTGTATTTACCTACTGTGGAGTTCATGCAACACAATGCAACATAAAAGGTAAACACACAACTTGGAACGACAATATTTTCAAACACTGCACAGTCATTAAATATACACTCTGTGTAATGTTCATACTGTTTCTCTACTAATACCAAATCAGGAAGGTAACACACTGTTATATGTTCACGGGATGTCTATTTGGCTGTAGGACGTATTGCACTGGTGCTTAAACTTTGGTACGCTGGCGGCGAGGCAATAAACTAATGAACGTAAAATTGCATAGAAAATGAACCTGAGGTTGGGGTTTATTGCAACATCCTACAAAGAATGTGTAAGGTTTGTATAGGAATATTGTTAAGACATGACAACAGCACCGTGGTGTTTACTAGATTGTGATGAACACTTGTGACGCTCCGTGAAATGATGGTAAAATGCATCTATGCATCAGTAGCAAGAATATAACATTCTAACATGGACAATCGCAGCTCGTCTGCGTGTTCAAACATAAACAGAGAGGGGGAAATACGGGGGGAGAAAGTGGAAGTGTGTTAGAGACGGGCGCGAGAGAAAGTGAGAGAGTTAGAGGAGAGGGGGGGGGGGGGAAGAAAGGGAAAGTGAGAGGGAGTTAGAGAGGGGCGAGAGTGAAAGAAAGAGAAAGTGAGCTCCAGATGACAGCATATATTGTTTGTTAGAACTTTTAAGCAGACATAACATCATCATATCCAATTGCGAAACGTCGCTCTCCCTGCGGCACCCCGAAAAGTCTCTACATCCGCGTACTATGTCTCCTGCCACAGACCCAAGGTGACTGCAATGTCTTGTGTCCATCTCCGTGCTGGGCCACCCCTGCCTCTATCCCCGGAACCATGTCTTTTACCACTGATCATTCATAGCCACTGTTATGTTTATTACTGCCAAAGTATTTCAGCTTCCGAGACATGAGGCGTGAGCACAATGGAAAGTTAGTTTCATGTCCTTTACAATCGACAGTTAGTTTCATGTCCTTTACAATCGACAGTTAGTTGCATGTCCTTTACAATCGACAGTCAGTTTCATGTCCTTTACAATCGACAGTTAGTTTCATGTCCTTTACAATCGACAGTTAGCTTCATGTCCTTTACAATCGACAGTTAGTTTCATTTCCTTTACAATCGACAGTTAGTTGCATGTCCTTTACAATCGACAGTTAGTTTCATGTCCTTTACAATCGACAGTTAGTTTCATGTCCTTTACAATCGACAGTTAGTTTCATGTCCTTTACAATCGACAGTTAGTTTCATGTCCTTTACAATCAACAGTTAGTTTCATGTCCTTTACAATCGACAGTTAGTTTCATGTCCTTTACAATCGACAGTTAGTTTCATGTCCTTTACAGAACTTTGCAATCAACACGAGCATTTACTGACTGTTTGTGATTTACTAGAACATTCCCAAACTGCCCACAGCTGATTTCAAACCCTGGACTCCGTGTGTCGGTGAATTGTGAAACGCAGTTCACTATCCCTCGGCCACATATCGCAATTTTATACTCTGACCCAACACAATTTTATACTCTGACCCAACACAGACTATGCCCTGACCCAACACAGTTTTATATTCTGACCCAACACAGTTTTATACTCTGACCAAACAGTTTTATACTCTGACCCAACACAGTTTTATACTCTGACCCAACACAGACTATGTCCTGACCCAACACAGTTTTATACGCTGACCCAACACAGACTATGCCCTGACCCAACACAGTTTTATACTCTGACCCAACACAGACTATGCCCTGTCCCAACACAGACTATTCCCTGACCCAACACAGTTTTATACGCTGACCCAACACAGACTATGTCCTGACCCAACACAGTTTTATACGCTGACCCAACACAGACTATGCCCTGACTCAACATAGACTATGCCCTGACTCAACACAGACTATGCCCTGACTCAACATAGACTATGCCCTGACTCAACACAGATTATGCCCTGATTCGACACAGACTATGCCCTGACCCAACACAGACTATGCCCTGACCCGACACAGACTATGACCTGACCCAAAACAGACTATGCCCTGACCCAACACAGACTATGCCCTGACCCAACACAGACTATGCCCTGACCCAACACAGACTATGCCCTGACCCAACACAGACTATGCCCTGACCCAACACAGACTATGCCCTGACTCAACACAGACTATGCCCTGACCCAACACAGACTATGCCCTGACCCAACACAGACTATGCCCTGATTCGACACAGACTATGCCCTGACCCAACACAGACTATGCCCTGACCCAACACAGACTATGCCCTGACCCAAAACAGACTATGCCCTGACCCAACACAGACTATGCCCTGACCCAACACAGACTATGCCCTGACCCAACACAGACTATGCCCTGACCCAACACAGACTATGCCCTGACCCAACACAGACTATACCCTGACCCAACACAGACTATGCCCTGACCCAACACAGACTATGCCCTGACCCAACACAGACTATGCCCTGACCCAACACAGACTATGCCCTGACCCAACACAGACTATGCCCTGACCCAACACAGACTATGCCCTGACTCAACACAGACTATGCCCTGACCCAACACAGACTATGCCCTGACCCAACACAGACTATGCCCTGATTCGACACAGACTATGCCCTGACCCAACACAGACTATGCCCTGACCCAACACAGACTATGCCCTGACCCAAAACAGACTATGCCCTGACCCAACACAGACTATGCCCTGACCCAACACAGACTATGCCCTGACCCAACACAGACTATGCCCTGACCCAACACAGACTATGCCCTGACCCAACACAGACTATACCCTGACCCAACACAGACTATGCCCTGACCCAACACAGACTATGCCCTGACTCAACACAGACTATGCCCTGACTCAACACAGACTATGCCCTGACCCAACACAGACTATGCCCTGACTCAACACAGACTATGCCCTGACTCAACACAGACTATGCCCTGACTCAACACAGATTATGCCCTGATTCGACACAGACTATGCCCTGACCCGACACAGACTATGCCCTGACCCAACACAGACTATGCCCTGACCCAACACAGACTATGCCCTGACCCAACACAGACTATGCCCTGACCCAACACAGACTATGCCCTGACTCAACACAGACTATGCCCTGACTCAACACAGACTATGCCCTGACCCAACACGGACTATGCCCTGACCCAACACAGACTATCCCCTGACCCAACACAGACTATGCCCTGACTCAACACAGACTATGCCCTGACTCAACACAGACTATGCCCTGACCCAACACAGACTATGCCCTGACCCAACACAGACTATGCCCTGACCCAACACAGACTATGCCCTGACCCAACACAGACTGTGCCCTGACTCAACACAGACTATGCCCTGACTCAACACAGACTATGCCCTGACCCAACACAGACTATGCCCTGACTCAACACAGACTATGCCCTGACTCAACACAGACTATGCCCTGACCCAACACAGACTATACCCTGACCCAACACAGACTATGCCCTGACCCAACACAGACTATGCCCTGACTCAACACAGACTATGCCCTGACTCAACACAGACTATGCCCTGACCCAACACAGACTATGCCCTGACTCAACACAGACTATGCCCTGACTCAACATAGACTATGCCCTGACTCAACACAGATTATGCCCTGATTCGACACAGACTATGCCCTGACCCGACACAGACTATGCCCTGACCCAACACAGACTATGCCCTGACCCAACACAGACTATGCCCTGACCCAACACAGACTATGCCCTGACTCAACACAGACTATGCCCTGACTCAACACAGACTATGCCCTGACCCAACACGGACTATGCCCTGACCCAACACAGACTATGCCCTGACCCAACACAGACTATGCCCTGACTCAACACAGACTATGCCCTGACTCAACACAGACTATGCCCTGACCCAACACAGACTATGCCCTGACCCAACACAGACTATGCCCTGACCCAACACAGACTATGCCCTGACCCAACACAGACTGTGCCCTGACTCAACACAGAATATGCCCTGACTCAACACAGACTATGCCCTGACCCAACACAGACTATGCCCTGACTCAACACAGACTATGCCCTGACTCAACACAGACTATGCCCTGACCCAACACAGACTATGCCCTGACCCAACACAGACTATGCCCTGACCCAACACAGACTATGCCCTGACTCAACACAGACTATGCCCTGACCCAACACAGACTATGCCCTGACCCAACACAGACTATGCCCTGACCCAACACAGACTATGCCCTGACCCGACACAGACTATGCCCTGACTCAACACAGACTATGCCCTGACTCAACACAGATTATGCTTTGATTCGACACAGACTATGCCCTGACCCAACACAGACTATGCCCTGACCCAACACAGACTATGCCCTGACCCAACACAGACTATGCCCTGACCCAACACAGACTATGCCCTGACCCAACACAGACTATGCCCTGACCCAACACAGACTATGCCCTGACCCAACACAGACTATGCCCTGACCCAACACAGACTATGCCCTGACTCAACACAGACTATGCCCTGACTCAACACAGACTATGCCCTGACCCAACACAGACTATGCCCTGACTCAACACAGACTATGCCCTGACCCAACACAGACTATGCCCTGACCCAACACAGACTATGCCCTGACCCAACACAGACTATGCCCTGACTCAACACAGACTATGCCCTGACCCAACACAGACTATGCCCTGACCCAACACAGACTATACCCTGACTCAACACAGACTATGCCCTGACTCAACACAGACTATGCCCTGACCCAACACAGACTATGCCCTGACCCAACACAGACTATGCCCTGACCCAACACAGACTATGCCCTGACTCAACACATACTATGCCCTGACTCAACACAGACTATGCCCTGACCCAACACAGACTATGCCCTGACTCAACACAGACTATGCCCTGACCCAACACAGACTATGTCCTGACCCAACACAGACTATGCCCTGACTCAACACAGACTATACTCTGACCCAACACAGACTATGCCCTGACCCAACACAGACTATGCCCTGACTCCACACAGACTATGCCCTGACTCAACACAGACTATGCCCTGACTCAACACAGACTATGCCCTGACCCAACACAGACTATGCCCTGACAAAACACAGACTATGCCCTGACTCAACACAGACTATGCCCTGACCCAACACAGACTATGCCCTGACTCAACACAGACTATGCCCTGACTCAATACAGACTATGCCCTGACTCAACACAGATTATGCCCTGATTCGACACAGACTATGCCCTGACCCAACACAGACTATGCTCTGACCAAACACAGACTATGCCCTGACTCAACATAGACTATACCCTGACTCAACACAGATTATGCCCTGATTCGACACAGACTATGCCCTGACCCAACACAGACTATGCCCTGACCCAACACAGACTATGCCCTGACCCAACACAGTCTATGCCCTGACTCAACATAGACTATGCCCTGACTCAACACAGATTATGCCCTGATTCGACACAGACTATGCCCTGACCCAACATAGACTATGTCCTGACCCGACACAGAATATGCCCTGACTCAACATAGACTATGCCCTGACTCAACACAGATTATGCCCTGATTCGACACAGACTATGCCCTGACCCAACACAGACTATGCTCTGACCCAACACAGACTATGCCCTGACTCAACATAGACTATGCCCTGACTCAACACAGATTATGCCCTGATTCGACACAGACTATGCTCTGACTCAACACAGATTATGCCCTGATTCGACACAGACTATGCCCTGACCCAACACAGACTATGCCCTGACTCAACACAGACTATACTCTGACCCAACACAGACTATGCCCTGACCCAACACAGACTATGCCCTGACTCCACACAGACTATGCCCTGACTCAACACAGACTATGCCCTGACTCAACACAGACTATGCCCTGACCCAACACAGACTATGCCCTGACAAAACACAGACTATGCCCTGACTCAACACAGACTATGCCCTGACCCAACACAGACTATGCCCTGACTCAACACAGACTATGCCCTGACTCAATACAGACTATGCCCTGACTCAACACAGATTATGCCCTGATTCGACACAGACTATGCCCTGACCCAACACAGACTATGCTCTGACCCAACACAGACTATGCCCTGACTTAACATAGACTATACCCTGACTCAACACAGATTATGCCCTGATTCGACACAGACTATGCCCTGACCCAACACAGACTATGCCCTGACCCAACACAGACTATGCCCTGACCCAACACAGTCTATGCCCTGACTCAACATAGACTATGCCCTGACTCAACACAGATTATGCCCTGATTCGACACAGACTATGCCCTGACCCAACACAGACTATGTCCTGACCCGACACAGACTATGCCCTGACTCAACATAGACTATGCCCTGACTCAACACAGATTATGCCCTGATTCGACACAGACTATGCCCTGACCCAACACAGACTATGCTCTGACCCAACACAGACTATGCCCTGACTCAACATAGACTATGCCCTGACTCAACACAGATTATGCCCTGATTCGACACAGACTATGCTCTGACTCAACACAGATTATGCCCTGATTCGACACAGACTATGCCCTGACCCAACACAGACTATGCTCTGACCCAACACAGACTATGCGCTGACCCAACCCAGACTATGCCTTTATCCAGTACGATACCCTGACCCAACGCTGTCTACTCCCTGACCCAACATTCTATACCTTGACTTATGACGGAGCGCCCTGACCTAACGCAGTATGACGTGTTGAAATGTTAGTCCGTATAAGTGTGCACTTTATCAACGATTATTATAATTGTTCTCTGTAATGCTCCCTTCTCTGTTTGCACTAAGCACATATTGATTTAGTCTAATTGTTAGTTCATAATTGGATTCATTCATTGGATTTGCTTTCCTTAACTGTGTGTTAATTTGCCAGATTAGAATAACTCACGCCTTGCTAGTTCATCATCATCACCAACATCATCAAGTGTCATGCTTCTCCATAAATTGCGATCTCAGACGGCATGGATCAATTCAAATGTTGATCCCCTTCCTTTCCTTGCCACAACACAAGACTGCTAGTTATATCACAAATGTGTACCATGCCCCCCCCCCCCCCTCACACACACGCACACACATACACAAACACACACAAACACCCACAAACACACCTTTACGGATGTCGTTGAGTGTATTGTGCATGTAAAGATGTGATCAGGTCAACTGTTACGCTTGAATGTTTGACAGCCAGCGCAAGCGACATTCACAGGTGTGATTTCTGCTCACTTTTTACGAGAAAAGCGCTTACTGGCACAAAAGGGTAAACAACTCACGGAAAGTAACTCTGTTCAAATCTTGCAACCGATGTTTGTTCCCGTGGCGGTTAATACTGAGGCAGAAAGCAAGTAAGCGGTGTGTGCTCGAAGCCTTTTTCAATTAGCCTGCAGTTTTCAAGTCTTTGGTATGTCTTAAACTTTATCATTTCGCTGGAAAATAAATAACGAAAACCATATCACTTTGTTTCATTAATTAATGTAATTATAAATAAAGTAAGCTGGGCTCGAACACGTAGAAGCCACTCATAAATGAGCATGTTATTTCCATATATTGTGTTAAGTGACGTGATTAAACCTGTCAACATTTTCATGGTGAGCCATGTTCTGTAATCATTTCAACCCATTACTTTCTTGTATCATAAACTAGGTCGTTGGAACATCACGCTCTTAAATCCAATCTTACCTGTACCAACTTATCTCATGCCAGCATGTTGCATTTTTTTTCCAGACTATTGATATTCGATGAATTATCTCCATTTTACTTGTTCTTCCCATATTTCTTGTTCCCGGTACGTTTAGAAAAGCTTGATATTGGATATCTGGAAGGTAACCATGCCATTCAAACTTGTTTTATTTTCATATGGCCGCATGACATGGATGCTAACGTGTTTCTCTTTTTTATGGCCACGCATCTTATGTACACATCTGAGACATGATCTTCATATTCTTTCCAGGATGTCCGAAATATCTAGCCTGCATTGTTTTAATTCGTTTCAAGTATATCTCCAGGTTGTAGATGCTACGAAGATGGTCAGTATTGCAACCTAACCTAGTCTTCGGGGAACATTCGGTTCTTTGCACCATTCTATCATTACCCTTCCCCCTTTCAACCTCAGAAAAGTTATATTAGGGTCCGTTGCCTGGTTCAGATAAATAATCCCGTGTTCAAGTCGGCCACAACTTGGATATTAATTTGAAGGTGATGGTTGTCCAAAGAGGGATAATGTCACATAGTATAGTATAGGTTCTTTACAGTGGGGGTTCAGTCTTATTAGTTTGTCCTTTCTTCCCTTATTCTGCATTTGTTCTTTGTGCTGGTCTCCGTGTAAATGTCTTACGGACGCGATTCGTAAGCTCGCTTACCCAAGTTCCAAACACAGCTGCGACCGATTTGGTGACATCTCCCTAGTTTGTCTTCAAACTTAAGTCAGTTACCTTGTGGAGCATGTCAGTTGGCCAACTACAGAATATTGATTACAAATTTAAAAACTAAAACATTAAATTAGACAGACTAAACAGTAAAGGGGAGTGAGTGGCTAGATATTAATGTACGAGTGCACAACACAAATGTTGTAGAGCCAGATAAAAAAAAAAAAGTAAATAAACCAACGCAAGGTGGTCTTGTCTGCTGCCAAATTTCCCGCAGTTGTTTCGAACGCGGTTATGCGAAATTACGAACTGCATTCGTAACGCCGCCTTCGCGGAGCTGGCCATTGGTCTATATTCAGAGATAAAATTTGTAATCAAGTCGACAAACAGAGATAAACTTATGTATTACCTAAACGGAAATGCAACATACAAATGATCGACTTTGTATCACGTAGGTTTGCATGAGGCACACTACGAGGCAAAGCCTACCACGAGGATATGTGCACACAAATACAAGAAGTGTGAAACCATCTTTGTATGTGAGGATAAATATTTAAGTACGTACTATGTGGAGAAAGTGTTAGTATGTGAATTAATTTCAAACATGTTAACAACAAAACATGAAACGGATACATCTAAGTACTTCGTGGACAAAGTGTTAGTCGGTGAATTCCAAACATTTTAAAATACAAATCATGAAATGAGTAAATCTAATTACTACGTTGAGAAAGTGTTAGTCTATGAATTAATTCAAAACATTTTTGAATACAAAACATGAAACAGGTCAATCTCCAGCAGGTATGGATTGTGGTTACGATGTCACATTCACCAGCGATTTAGATGGGCGCTTCCAGTGTCCCATTTGCCTGCTGGCGTTCCGGAACCCGGTACAGACGGCCTGTGGTCATCGTTTCTGCAACCCTTGCATCACGAGAACCATACCGTAAGTGTTTCCTTGTCTGGTACAGATCATGTAAAAGTGAAGCAATACATATAGAATTGGAGGTCAGCATGGCCGAATGGATAACAGAGCACGTTCTTAAACATTCGGTGTGCTAACGACGGAGTATCGGGTTCAACCCTTACACCGGTCATTTGGACTAAAATGTTGACATCTTGCTATTGACTTGGAGACATTAATTACAAGTACCTCTGAAATCGGAGTGGTTTCGCCTGCTGGCGAGGGACACCGGTAACAGGGGACGCTAATCCAGATGCAAAAATCACCCCAGTGCGTTAGAAGTAATAGAATGTGTATGGAATACGATTCAGTTCAAAGCGAGCCAGCAAACAGAATAGCGTGAAAGAGCAACGCTCACAAAGTCGCTAAGACCCTGGACTATACACTTGCCTTCACTTTGTATGCTAAAGTTTACCAGTTCTTTAGGACGCCATCTGCTCGCACTCCACATGTTTCCTCGCTTTTCTCTTCCGGTGTTTTAGCCAGGGTTTTCCTGTACCGATTCTGAATAGCTCAGATCTCCCCATGTGGTATAGATATTGCTGGAAGAAATGTGTTAGTTCTATAAACTATACTGTTGTGAAACATGGACAATACACGTACAAACTGAGAAGCATTTAACAGTGCAAATGTGGTTTCGAAGAAAAAGTAATAGTCATGGACGGGCAGAAGAACAAATGAGGCAATTCTTCAAAATAAACAAAAACTAAATTCATTAGAAAAATTGAAGATTTGTTGGCACGTTACGAGAAATAAATGTGAAAACTGAGTGACAATTGGCAAACTTACAGAGAGCAAGGAGAGGACAAATGCCTGCATGTCTTGGCCACGTGATATACTCTGACCAAGAAACCCGATTTGATCAGAGCTCATGTTTGTGAGATAACCAATCATGAATGCTGATCGACATGGCACATGACGCTGGTTATGACAAATCTTATCTCCGTAGAGGAGTTTCAGCACTGGTCTTGCACACCCCGCTTTTCTTGGCTTGGAGAGTGGAATGATCAGTGTAACAGTAAGATATGTGATGCCTGGTACAAAGAGGCATCTATACCAGTGTTTCCCAACGTGGGGCCCACGCCCCACAGGGGGGCAATTCGACTGTTAAGGGGGGCAATTCGAAAATGGAAGAAATCGGCTGAATATAACAAAACGGGGAGACTTGAGACTGAAGTTAACTAAATTGGAACCTGACATAAGATCTCTTTGCAGCAAGCATCAAGCGCAAGGATCTCACTAAATTTAAACAATAAATAATTACTAATAATTAAAATAATATAGAAAAATCTTTCATTAAAATTATTTTGTACTTGAATTTCAGTTCTCCATTATGTTTTGAAAATTTACTTACTGTGTTTGCTCAATAATTACCTAGTGATTTCTTCCTAAAACCTATCATTCAAGTTTCTTTAGTGAACATTTCAATTTTTGAATATTAAAAATAATGTATATGTTGAGGGGGGGGGGGGGGGGGCGTGGGGCGGGGGAGGGGGGTAATATGAATTTTTAGAAAGGCTTAAGTGGGGCATGGCACAAAAAAGGTTGGGAAACACTGATCTATACCATCGATCCGATATATGCAAGCGCTTCTCGGAACTTTGACGATCTAAAGGGAATTAAATCGAGCTTGTCTTCCAGAGAATTCACAACCAACCAGCCTTTATACACGCGAGAAAACGTCTAGTGCTGTTTGTACTTGAAAATGTGGCAGTCACATAAGGGATAAATTTAATGATGGTGCGAGTTTACTATGAAAATATCTGTTGAAAGTAAGCAATCCGGGGGCTTTTTGGGGACAAGGCGTGCGTGGAAGATGTATTTTTTTTTAAAAGTAAGTCGGCAATACTGTGCACTTATCACAGCAGCACAAATAGAAAGAAATGAGGAAATTGGAAATCTGATGCCCAACATAAGCTCAATGCGCCTGATGGCGTGTAAAAAAAAGCGCCCTTTACTTACTGTCATGGCGCGGGGGAGGAGTATGAGACTTAATGGCTGGCTGGTATAATACTCGTTATTGGGATCTCATCCCTCTTCCCGCCCCATGATCTTGATTAGCTAATCAGATAACCGTTTGACGTTTTGATGATGGTGATGACGGTTATCTTTTCTTCTTCTTGTAAATTGGATTGGATTTGATTTGGTGTTCCCTAACCAGAAAAGAGTGGTTTAGTCAAATTATGTTCTTTTGGATGACAATCGCATAAAAAAGTTTCCCAACCTGCGGGCTCACATGTGCTCAACGAAGACCAATTGCTTTTCACAGTCGGTTTCAAAGCACTCGACAAGGTCTGTTGTTTGCAGTCGAACTCAACATGACCATTTTATTTCAAAGCGCTATATACTCACAGACATGCAGACATTATCCTAGAGACCGGCAGAGCTAACCTAGTAGACTGGTGCCCGTTACACACCGTTTACACCTCTAGCCATAAGTACGCTTTGCCTGTAACTCACGGCTGCCTTTCCCAGGTCCCTTGTCCTTCGCTCCCTGCTCAAATTAAAAAAACAAAAAACCTGGCCTGAACATTGCGGGTCTCTATTTATTCTGAGCGCTGGTGTCGACTATTGCGTGTGACTATAAATGCCCCAGGCTGCTAACTGGTTGATGTAACCAAAACACCTAACGGTTTACTGTTGGCTTCAATGAAAGTGAGGTTCCTAACAAAGCGTGTTGGTGTCTCGGTGTTCCTTGTCCAAAATGAAATTGCTTACTTTTTGTCAGTTGACGCACACCCGTGACGTGTCTTTATTACGCGCAGACGGTGCGTCTAATCTTAGTGTCTTCTAGTGCGTGAAATATTATTTAGTATCTATTCTTCAGTGCGTGAAATATTATTTAGTATCCTTATTTTTATGCATATGCAATTAACTAAGCTATTTCTATGACATAACAATTACTATCAAAGCTTTGATACTCCTTAAGTCCATATGTTCATCTCCTCAGGTACAAGAACACAGTACTAACTTGTCCGGTTGACAAAACATACACCAAAGTGAACCAGGTAAGTCAACTCATCACCTATTGCCATATAGCAGTCTGTGTTCATTCATCTCCTCAGGTACAAGAACACAGTGCTAACTTGTCCAGTTGATAAAACATACACCACCAGGTGAGAGCTCAACTCAGCACCTGCTGCAATATAGCCAACACGTTAGATTAATGAACACACATGTCCCTGTAAATTCTCGGAAAGGCTCCACCTAAACCAGTCCTTCTGTATTAATTTTCTTATTAGAATCATCGCATCATATGTCGTTCTTTCGCTCAGGACACTGGGTTGGACTTAACGAAATGTCTGTAAACTAGAGGAAACATTTCCAGCATTAGCCTAATCCCAGAAGTCTGTATGAATGGTGCTGAATCTTTACCTGGTTACACCTTAGTATGCCTTCCCACAGAATACTCCTTGCATATCCGGTTAGTTTTGGGGTTTGGGAAGGGGAATGAGAGCTCTACAGATCCCCGTGGAGTTGGTACTTTGGTGCCAGGTGCCAAGTCTCTACAGCGACCTCGCTCCGGTAGATGCCAGCTATTTCCAGGGCTGTAGCCACCTGAACTTCAATGCCTAGGTCTTAAGATGTATTCCTCTTCCAGAAGATTTACCAATCAATGATACTGTCACTTAAGGGTGACTTATGTAGAAAGTATGCTTATCATGCGGAGTTATATCGGGACAACCGTTTGTAATTAGAGCACGTAAAGTAATAATGGCTACCGACCATCATGTTTCCCGAATCGATCCAGCCTGATAGTATATTTAAAAAGATGCCTCATAATGTTATGGGATTGTCTGGGAAAAAATGACCGAGGAAGGGAACAAGACATTCATTCTCACCTCGTTTTCGCTTAAAATAGATGGCTTAAAATGGTACAACCCAAAGGCAGAAATGCCATGTTGACTTTTCCGTGCAAAATTGTAATTATTGAATGCTTTCCTTGTTGTACATTATTACGTCTGTTACAAGTTATTTTGTCCTTGTATAAACATGTTTAACAACTTTGTTACCAGACATTTGTACTGTCTTTGTACAGTTAATAACGCTACCACTTTTTTAAGCGTAGGATATCACTTTACAGGACGTTGCAGTCAACACCGTCTTTCAGCTGCTGTTGATGTACTAGGCAAGATTACGCTCAGTAGTTTGCCATTGCTTTCTGAGCGACCGGCTCACATACCCCCGTAAGTTACCAACGCAGCGAGAACCGCTACCGATTCTCACGCAGGTTACGTTCCTCGCGAGAATATACGGGATTATGGAGAAAGACGTTAACACCTAGGCCAGGGAGACGGTTAACACTTTACTATATCTTTATACACAGATGTGTTTTTAGCATTTTTAACACATCAATACTTTGTCTTTGTACAGTGTCTGTTGTCACGCCTGTGTTGACAGACATAAGTTACTATGTCCTTGTATAGAGTTTGTTCTAACGTTTGTTATCAGGAAATTGCGCGCTATATTTCCGTGGCTTAGAGTTGCCCCTGGAGTATGAAATATTACAATTACATGACGGCCAGGGAGGTGGTGCTGAAGCATTTAAATACAGCACAAATTACACCGTTGTAGTTTAGTGAATGGCTTCTGCGTGGCTGTAGGGATGAGTTCTAGCTCTTTAACTTCCGATACGGAATGAGGCGAGAGGATTGTTTCCTACCAACTGGACTTAAATTTTGACTTCTCGTTCAAAAATCAATGGCAAACTACTGATCGTACAATTGTCTAGAAATCAACCTAGGGTTGGAGTTGACAGCAACGTCCTGCAAAGAACATTGTTTTAGTTTAGTGATGCCTCATTTGATCCTGAGCTTGGTACTTTCTCGTCAAGCCAACATAAACTAGATGTGTCACCGATTTTCATGAACCATCAACAGCTCATTTTAATCTTGCATTTACTTTACCTCATTAGTTGTATAGAATCCCTCTTTCAGTGCTGATGGGCCTTCACATTGGTCTTGAGTGGTTGATTCTGTTCATTGTCATATACATCTTCTATATACTGTCCATCTTTCAGTACCTTTTTTTTTTTTGCATTATTTACGTTTTGTTTTCAGCTTGTTGCTGTAATGTTCTAATACCTAATAGTTCGTCTTTCTGTAGTGTCTTCTTGTCTCAGACTATTTAGCCAGATTTTTGCGTATACTATTCATTCCTTCATAAAGTTGCCTGATGAAATGGTCTTTTATACATATTAGGCTATGCATGTATGAGATGCATGGCACATGATTGATTGATTGATTGATGTATGAGATGGAGTAGTGAATTTTTTGAATGTGTGTATTGTAAAGTCACAATTGCAACTAATACATGATTATATTCTTACTAAAACAGATGTTTCCAGACCTGGCCACGGAGAGAGAAATCTTGTCACTGCAAGTTCGTTGTACAAATATGAAGCACGAATGTGTCTGGCTTGGAGAACTTCGTGATTTAGAAGTAAGTCTCAGCTTGCATTATTCACTGAATTATATTCACTTTCAGCTTTAGACAGATGGCCCCAATGTTACAGAATAAGCCCGCCTTAACAGATACAATAGCTGTGTTCAACACAATCGTCCTACAACATGCTTCCAGGGATGGAGTTGGACAGTGGCAAGATATAACATTTTAACAGATGAAATTCATGTGAAGATTTCTTAATGTGGTGAAAATTCAGAAGCGAGATCAGCAAACAGGCGAGCAAGAAACTGATTTCATCGAGAAATAGTCAGATGGCTTTGACATGTAATGAAGCAACCTCTAAACATCATACCGCAAACGGCATTATTTACAGTAGTAACAAAACAAGAAGCAGATCCACTAGCCAAAGATCAGCGAAATAGCAGGGGCAACTTTATATAGTAGACCACGCAAAGGACATGTCCAGAAAGCTTTCTTTATATGACACTGAAAGGCACAACAGGAAACACGAAAAGTAAACTGACAGATTTCATAGTTATTTTTGCGTGCTAAATTCCTGTGGCATTTTACTTGTTTCCTCCAGGTTTAGCAGTCTTGTCCAACTATCCCTTTCTGGGATTCTCTAAGGCTTGAAAACTAAAGGCTTGAAAACTGAATACAATGACATTGCCATTTTGTTTCATTTTGCAAGTTTCACACTGCAAAACTCCATTCTGTCAGCACAAGCTAAGCGAGCTTAATCAAATTTCAGTGTAATTTGTGTATAGGTTGGAGATTTTCTTAAAATTTATCTGCTTCCCCGGGTCGACCCAATCCAACAATGTGGAAAGTAAAGATCGCATACCCATAGAGCGTCAATTTGTCTATAAAACTGAGACAAGCTAGTTAGTCGCGGTTACAACTTCACAGCAACGGGTCGTCCCCATTATGCTCCGTTCCTGTGCCAGTGAATATCACACAAAATGCTCCTCACTGCCCTATGTGAACAATGGAATAGACAGGAGTATCGGCAAGCCAACAGCCCGCACAGGTACACTGTGCATAATGCCACCGCCAGAATGCCTACGCAAAAGTCCTCCACGAGAAATAGTTCATTGTCGATGAAAACGGCAGTCACCAGAAAGACTTCATTTACCCGGGCTGTATCCCATATGGCTCGGTCTCTTTCCGCAGGACGATCCGCAGAAAGCGCCGCACAAAGCACGAACTCCGTAGCTCCAGCGACCCAGGAGTCTCCTGAAAAATGCACTCGTGGACCGAAAAGGCAAACCAGTCAATCTAGCAACAGCCGGCCGCCATCTTTCCGAACATGCAGTTCACGCTACAAACTGCGAACAGAGGTAAAAGCATTCCACGCGAAATTCACAGCTGTCGCGCCACGCACTCACTCAGTAGCAGGGCGACGGAACCATACTGAGACAAGCACCATATACCAATTACGTCTCAAGACACGTAAAAGGGTCCTTTTATTTATATAGGTCCATTTTGTCTATACATCTGAATATTTGTTTCCAGTTGCCCAGGCTGCCGGTCTCTCTGGCCGAGGGGTTACAACACTTTCTCCGTAATCCCGTTAATCACGTAGTCTCGTAGCAGGGCGAGAGCTGGGAGCGGTTCGACCCCCGCTGGTGACTTGCGGGATAACTGAGCCGGCCGCTCAGTAAGCAATGGCAAACTACTGAGCGTAATCTTGCCAAGAAATCAACATACAGCTGAAAGATACTGATGTTGACAGCGATGTCCTGTAAAGGATATGCAAAACATTTTTTTTAGTTGCCCAGGCTAGTATTTCTTTTAAATATTTCTCTTTGTGAAAAGCGCTCTGTCATTATACGAGTTTCTATAGTTTTATATAAATTGCATCACACCTATTGTTCTTGTACTGTTTTTCTTATTTTCTGTATAGCTACTTGTTCGATTACTGAGTTTTATTTTATTATGGAAACATGTGCTTGTTTCCAGCTCAACATTTATGTTGTTAAATTTGAAAAATGAATGTATTGCTTCTCTTCCAGCCAACCTCATGCTTTGTTTTAAAGAAAAGAAAATTTACAAAAGGTTCCGTTGCATCGTGTCTTCTCTTCACAGCCAACACCTCCCCCTTTCCCCCCCCCCCCCCCCCCCAATATAGCTGTCTCTAGCCGCAGAGCAGACCGCCTGCCTTTAGTCACAGAGCACGATCGCCGTAGCTGCTGTGACGACCCCCGAATTCTCACCCAAAGATACTCCCAAAAGAATTGAAGGCCTGAAGACCAGAGCCACTATCTTCTGTGCACGAGGAATGCGGCTTAGCCATTTAGCCAGGGAAATCGCCTTGGTTAATACAACAATCCAGATTTCCAGTCACACAAAGGGTCTAACAGGCTAAATGTTGCTCTTGCATCCTATTGCTGAACAGGCCCCAAGAGAGTATAGAAATTTTTTTTAAGTTGAATATCCCTTACAGGACGTTGCAGTCAACGCCATTTTTTCAGCTGCTCTTGTTCTTGGCAAGACTACGTTCAGTAGTTTGTCATTGCTTTCCGAGCGTAAGTAACCAACGCGACGCGATAACCTGCCGGATCTCGTGCAGCTGTGTTCCTCACGTGGATATACGAGATTATGGAGAAAATCGTTAACACCTTCGCCAGGGAGACCGGCAGTGTAGAATTAGACCGTACAAAACCAGGCATCGGAAACTGGTCTTAGACTTGGAGTTATCGCAACGTCCTGCAAAGGATATTCAACAAATGGATTTAAGTTCTGGTTATCTATTGCTTAATCTTGCCCCGCATCTCTCGAGCCATCTAACCATGATAAATGTGCCACTGTCTTAGACTGCAAGGGATCATCTTCTTTACTTGCCATTCGCACAGAATCACCGCGTGGTATGTCCAATGGAAATATTGATGTGCCCGAATGGCTGCAAAATGAAGATAAAGCGCAAGGATTTGAGTGACCACGAAGAAAAGTGTACCCACCGATTGGTGCCTTGCTCGCATTGTCCAGAGAAAGTAATTCTACATTTACTCAAGGTAAAATGTTATTATATTTTAATTTGAAATAAACTACTGGGGCTGTTTTTGTATTAGAACACAATAGAACTTTCACTTCAGTTACAAGCTGTTTGTGCAAAATGTTAATACGACTCATCTCATCTCTTCTCATCTTATTCCTTGGTATAGCTTTCTCCACTACCAGTGTCCCTCACCATCAGGCGAACCTACTCCGACTTAATTTACGTCCCCCAGTAAAGGACGAAAAGTCAACATTTTAATCCTAATTGACCGGTGTAGGGGTTTACCCCGCTACCTCACTATCAGCCCACCGGAAGTTTAAGAGTGACTGCTCTTAACCATTCGGCCATACTGACCTAATATTAATTAGGTTCGTCTAACGGGTAGGTAGGTAACTGCTGCATTCCCCCCATCTCCGCTAGCGTCTGGTGACTGATCGCACCAGTTTTGCGTTATTTAAATGTTTTGTGCCTTTGTCAGTGTTCATTAGTCCATTACCCCATACGGACAACAATCACTTTCGGATGAATAAGCCTGTGTGAGTAAAACCGTGGGCAGCTGCTGTTGTAGCTGACTCACGCAGTACTATCATTCTGAGCCGGTGATGGACCCTAACTTCTTGAGGTTGAGTGGGGTAGGGGTAATGGTGAAGTCGAAAGTCAAGTGTTCATGTTTGGCAGCTCTCCGCTTCAGTCCCACCCCCCTCAACCTGGAAAAGAAAGCAGAATCGCAAGTGCCCTTAAAACCACTTGTCCGTCGTGCGTCCCTATAGCGTTGATGGTGATTGGTCCATCTATTGCCCTTCCCTCTTCGATCACCGCCATGTCCACTAACCGTTGCTTTCAAACCCAAGTGGCATGGTTAGTTAGTTGCATATCCTTTGCAGGACGTAGCTGACAACCCCAGCATTTTTTGGTTGTTCGTGATTCCTGGGCAAGTTTACTTTCAGTAGTTTGCCACTGCTTTCTGAACAGACATCCATACCATTTCATAAAAACCAACGTAAGGCGGTCTGCTTCCAAATCGCCCACAGTGGTGTTTTGAACGCGAGTATGCGGGATTACGAACTGTGTTCGTAACCTCTTCGCCATGAGCCGGCACTTTGTTCTATGCCCTCACTGTTATATGCCCTCATTTTGTTCTAGATCCTCACTTTGCTCTATTCCCCCACTTTGCTCTACTCCCCCACTTTGTTATATGCCCTCACTGTTATATGCCCTCACTTTGTTCTATGCCCTCACTTTGTTATATGTCAACTTTGTTCTATGCCCTCACTTTGTCAACTTTGTTCTATGCCCTCAGTTTGTTCTATGCCCTCACTTTGTTCTATGCCCTCACTTTGTTCTATGCCCTCACTTTGTTCTATGCCCTCACTTTGTTATATGCCCTCACTTTGCTCTACTCCCCCACTTTGTTCTACACCCTCACTTTGTTCTACACCCTCACTTTATATGCCCTCACTTTGTTATATGCCTTCACTTTGTTATATGCCCTCACTTTATGTCACTGTTCTGTCAACTTTGTTCTATGTCAACTTTGTTCGATGCCTTCACTTTGTTCTATGTCACTTTGTTCGATGCCTTCACTTTGTTCTATGTCAACTTTGTTCTATGTCAACTTTGTTCGATGCCTTCACTTTGTTCTATGTCAACTTTCTTATATGCCTCACTTTGTTCTATGTCAACTTTGTTCGATGCCCTCACTTTGTTCTATGTCAACTTTGTTCTATGCTCTCTTTGTTCTATGTCAACTTTGTTATGTGGCTTCACTTTGTTCGATGCCTTCACTTTGTTCGATGCCTTCACTTTGTTTGATGCCTTCACTTTGTTCGATGCCTTCACTTTATATGCCCTCACTTTGTTATATGCCCTCACTTTGTTATATGCCCTCACTTTGTTATATGTCAACTTTGTTATATGCCCTCACTTTGTTATGTCAACTTTGTTATATGCCTTCACTTTGTTCTATGCCCTCACTTTGTTATATGTCAACTTTGTTCTATGCCTTCACTTTGTTATATGCCCTCACTTTGTTATATGCCCTCACTTTGTTATATGCCCTCACTTTGTTATATGCCCTCACTTTGTTATATGCCCTCACTTTGTTCGATGCCCTCACTTCTAGGTCACCTATGTTCTATGCCCTTTGTTCTACACCCTTAATTCTGTATTGCAGCTTTTTTTTTAGCATTTATATTTAGTGCTACCCTTTGTTTTAACAATCACCCAGTGTGCCCTGATCTTATTCTCTCCCCCCCCCCTCCCCCCGGCTGAATAAACAACAATCTTTAGGTGTTTTTCCCGCTGGCTTTGAACTCTAGCGTATTTCATACATGTGCTACTTCTTGTGCTCTGGGCTGATTTTTGCTTATACAATAGCTTTCCCTATCAGGCTAACCGGCTCGACTTCTGAGGTTCATGTCATTTTCTCCCCTAAGTCGAGGACGATAAGCCAAAGTCCAACTGACCGGTATATATGTTGAACCCTCTACCCTCTATGTTGGCATTAGCAAAATGGAAGTTTTAAGAACCTTCAGTTCGTTGATCATTCTATTTTCTGGATTGTCTTTAAATGTCACAACTCAGACCCAGACATATTATCTTGAGATAACTATGTGTATGTGCATGCATATTTTTAATCTTATTTCAACTTGTTATTCTTCCAGATTTGTTTCTTGATTATACCTAAATGTCTCGTGTCTTGAATATTATCGTGAAATTAGTAGTTGTATATAAGCATATTTTAATTCTTATTTCTATTTTGTATATTCTTATAGAATTGTTTTCTTGATTGTGATATCTCCAAGGTAGTCTAATTTTAATCACATCCCTTCAAGTTGTATACTTTCCAATCTTGCGCATTTCTTTTCCGACAATAGTACTCCCATGCCCCAGTCAATAACGGACAGAACCGATGGTTTGAGTAGGAACAGAAATCTGTGTTCATGTAAGCTAGATGCCAGTTTTCTGTGTTGGCCAATGTCCATTCACCAATCTCCGTTTATCTGTCTGTATAGTTATGAACTATATGTGTATTTTGAAATGTGAAGGGTTGGTGGATTGTGGTATTAATCCATTAGCAATTTCATTCTTCGATGTGAGTAAATCTTTTTATTGTGTGGTAAGATTACGAAAATGAACCTTTTTCAGTTATAAACCATGTGCTTGAAAACATGTACCCTGCTAGCTGACGTAGGTGTTCGTGTCTCTCCACAGATCTGGGTCTTTGTTCTTCATAAATGAATATTCCCTCATGTTAGTCTGTCCATCCAGCAAAATGTACCTGCCTCTGTCTCTTCTACCACCGATCTGTTGTCGTGAAGACGTTTTCCAGTGTCTCTCTCATATGACCAGAGAACAATACCTTTCTAGGTGCCATGGGATAATAAATTGTCTTTAGCGGCTTTCCGTATGTCATGGGCTTATATACCGTCTAAATGTCATTGTGTTATGTCTGCTACCATATTAACTTCTAAGTCATTGTGACACACCCATACTTTCCATTTTCCGACATCCATTTTTTGTTTGGTCGCAAGCTATTTTTTGTTTGGCACTGAATCTGTTATAATTATGTTCTAGTTTCATTAGCCTCCCCATGCAATCGTAAGTTATTCTGGCAGTCCAAGGCATTCGCACTATTCGTATAAGAAACCATATCTCTATTGCTTCCAAGTTCTTCCTTATTGGTTAGTTCGTGTTCCATGAGTCAGTCTTTCGGCAGAACAGACTCTATATAAGATTTCAGTATTTTCTTATATTTAATGACTTATAAGACAATTTTATGAAAGTTGTTGCTTGACCTATTCTGCTCTTAATCTGTCACAATAGAAGACTCACCCCAGACTTAAAAGCTCTTATTTTGTCAGCTTTAACAAGAAAGGGGAGAAAATCATACTTTCTATCTGTATTGATTTTTATCCTGAATTAGGAACACACGGAGGCGTGTCCAAAGTTGCCGGTGTCCTGCTCACTGTGTTTGACTCTCCTACCAAGGGAGGATCTGCAGAAACATCAGGATCCCCGTGAGGGACAGTGTTCAAAAACCATCATCCCGTGTCCCTACGGAGATATTGGCTGCAAATTCGAGGTAAACGTTCGTCTTGTGAAGGAAGTACATAATGAAAACTGAATTAAGCACATATGTCCTAACTTTCAGCAGATGCTCCTGTAATTTCCTGGGGCTTTCTTGGTTGTACAGTGTGGTTAGTAGGCCTAATGTGACAGTGCTAAACCTTCTTTTATCAAACATGTTCCTAAATGTCTGTTATAGCTGTGCCAGTTTTGTGTCCAGATAAATAAAAATGCCATAAAAGTGAAGATCGACTTCATGGTACGGGATTTATCCCATAAGGCTCGGTCTCTTTCCGCAGAGTGGTCTTCCGAAAGTGTCGCATAAAGCACGAACTCCGTTGCTCCACCAACGCCACCCAGGGTACTCCGAGAAAAATTCACTCGTGATCCGAAAGACATAGCCCGGAATCGAACCCACAACCGGAGCTCGAGGCAGGGACGGCTTGACTACTTCGCCACGGAGACCCCAGATAATTTATGTATGTGAAATATGTTTCAAGATAGATTTTTCATGACTGATCAAAACAAGTCAGGCGCACACTGACCTTAGAAATGCGGATTTTAAATATTACGAACCTACTGCTCAAATTTAGGACAAAGTACACATTTTGAGCCATGGACAATTTCGAGATCACTTAAGAAGAAAATTGACGCTTTTGAATTACATGTTGCAGAAAAAATTATTGGAATATCGTGGACCAAGAAGAAAATAACGAACTGTTACAGGATCTGAATATCACTGATGCATAAACGTCTTGGAAACAAATATCCTGGTTCATCACACTGTACAGTAACCGGGAAAGAACGATTTAAGTCAAGTTCTTGGGGAAAGATGCAGGTGTCGACCATCACAAAGATGGACCGGGCATTAGACACATTGGGCATGAGGTAACAGGCAGAGGATTGAGTCTTGTGTCGGACCGCGGTGAGAGGGACATTGTATAAAGGACCAGCTATATGATACAATGTTTAATAGACCAGCTATATGATACAATGTATAAAAGACTAGCTATATGATACAATTTTAAGTACACCCATCAGCAGTTTTGTCAATAGTATGTTTGTCCTTTGTTTTCTGCTAGCCTATACATTCTACACAATTTAGTACAGCTAATTCACTTGATGCTTGCGTTTGGACTTCCCCATTCATTTGTTGTTCTTAGTCTAGTTACACATTTTACACTTCGAAGTCAGCAGCTGATTTATCTTAACAGTAAAATGTCTGGCCGTGTATGATATTCAAACAGGCGATAATTTATCATCTAAGACCTGAGTTGCGTATAACAGTTGATGGTACTACCTGCTTTCTGTTAGCGCTGAATGTTGGGCGGCACTCACCAAACCCAACACCCCACATTGTGCCGACGGCTTCGGACGGATGAGGGCAGTTGGGAGGGTATAAGCACTTGTTTTAGTGCGATACAATACATCGTAAAGACAATGTCATGGCAGGGCAGAGCAGCCCCTAGGCTCGGACCTGTTTGCTAAGATCGAAGTGCCTGTATTTGATCTTGCCAGGGCCACCAGCAGAATTGTCATCAGAATAACACACAGCTACGTAGGACTTGATGGGAGGCGCTGGCCTCTGGCGAGCCGTTATTTAAAAAAAAAAAGTCTTGGTCAGCAACTGGTCCAGGATCGAAGCTCCAACAGACGGACAGTTGGGGGAATTGCTTTGCTGATCCGGCAGTTTCTGCAGCTTGTCTGGTTCTAGACGTATGTGTTAACTTATTCTCCGGAGTAAACTAGGCAAACCGAGAGGATCGTGTTGCATGGACAACACATGGTCTTCACAATTCAGCCCAGGCTTTGTGCTGAGAGGGGTACAACCCAATCCTGGTCCCCGCCATAGGTTGCAATGAATTTTTAAAGCACCATGTGACAATCGTTTGTCAAGACTGAAAGGTGCCAGTATATATGTATATAAATGACATTAGTGTGCTCATAAAAATTGTGGGTAATGTTATGAACAATTATGTCGATAACCCAATCATGGATTGTAGATATACTATGATGAAACACGTGTTTTCGGGGCAAGACCTATTTGTCACCTCTCCTGGTCGACCAAGACAAAAAATGGGCACTAAGAAACGTTCAAAAAGTAAAGGCGGCCATCGTGATATTGACTAAATCAGCCACCGAGTGCCGATTGGTCTATACAAATATGGGTCCAGCACCGTATACGTGCCATGGTGCAGAAGGTAGAGTTCGGGTATCTGATGTGGGTGAATTGAAGTCGCTGCTGATGACTGAAGGACACACACGAACTTTGGAAGTAACGACAGGACGACGGTTGTTTCGGGAAAATTGTGTTTCTCTTCTTAAGATTCACATTGTTGCACATGGTCACACAAACATTCTACCATTAAACTAATTCGCATTAATACTACAACTACCACAACTAACATATCGGCGGCAATACATAGTTTGCCATTGCCGAACTCATAATTCAGAGCCATGCGTCTGGTACCACGGTCTCCGCTCGAGTGACGTAATTTGTAACCGTTCTTTTACTGCTCTCTTCATTTAGAGTACGCACTTCGTGTCAGTTCATTATTCATTATTCCCGGTGACAATTATTCATTGTTTTGTCTGAACTCGTATGTTTCTCTTATCACCATCGTGTCCCTTCAATAGATCTTATCATAGCTCTTTCCGTGACATGGCAATACGCAATACGCCTCTGGTGAATAAACAGATCCTCGTTTCTTAGAGCCCTGTCGATTTGTTTCTTAGTGCCCTGCCGACTGTGAGGTGGAAAATATACTACTGGGCGAATGTCTAGGGAATCACGGATGAGATGGGTTAACAGTTTACATCAACCTTCTTGAGGAGGCCATTGAATGGCTCCGAACCGCTATCGTGAAGACCAAGATAGAAAATATTCAAGTCCCACAAGAAATTTATTAAAGGTCCTCCCTTGAAAGGAGAGGTGATCAGGGAAATCTACCAAACACTACAGGAAAATTAAACTCATCCAATTACAAAAATGTCCTTGTGTATGGATCCCTCCTCACTAAGATCACAACCCAATTGTAACACAGTATTACGTAACAAATGTGAACAACTATTAAACAAAACGTCCACAATTTATCAACACCAACTCCAGGTTTCAACACAACAATATATTGAGAAAAGTGGTAGGTCTCGGGGAAATTCCATGTTTGGCCTGTGGATATCAATTACCTAACCAATAGTTCAAACACATGGATGACAAATCAGTGTAAAATTTTATATGATTTCCCCCAACATAAAACCAACCAACAAATCACAAATTATTAACTCAATAAATCTTTTAATCTATCTGCTTAATGATGGTAGGTTACTCATGTTCATATCACAATAGTCTGATCATAATTATTCTCCCAAATAGCACTGGGAAAAACTTCTTCCTCCATATCAAATCCCATTTCAATGATTTGTTTATGTAAATTCAGTCACTGGTCAACAATCCTGGCTTCACCCTATTTTTTCCTATGATGAGATATACTGAGTGGATCTAACCATAACTGAAAATATATGTCCAATGTATGGCCCAGTGAAGCTGAGGCTAGAGGCCAGTCACCAAAAATAGAGTCCAAAGTATGGCCCAGTGAAGCTGAGGCTAGAGGCCAGTCACCAAAAATATATGTCCAATGTATGGCCCAGTGAAGCTGAGGCTAGAGGCCAGTCACCAAAAATAGTCCAAAGTATGGCCCAGTGAAGCTGAGGCTAGAGGCCAGTCACCAAAAATATATGCCCAATGTATGGCCCAGTGAAGCTGAGGCTAGAGGCCAGAGAGTCCAAAGTATGGCCCAGTGAAGCTGAGGCTAGAGGCCAGTCACCAAAAATATATGTCCAAAGTATGGCCCAGTGAAGCTGAGGCTAGAGGCCAGTCACCAAAAATAGTTCCTCTTAAAACTGGGCAGAAGGTAATTCCTCATTCTATCGTGGACTATGAAAAGGATGGCGACCCTCCAGCACTCTGGGTCATAAGATCCGGAAAAGTGGATACCGTCTGCAGTCCGACCGTCCCTGGTTTGTGAGGGGGCGGCTCGTAACGAACGAAAGGCCCAATACATGGAAGTGAGGAATTAAAGCAGCCATGAGCACTGTGAGCCCAGTACCAGCGCGCTGTGTGTCGGCTCTGCAACAATGGAAGCCGCCCTGGATGGCGAATAATGCCCATGGGCTGTCCCTGTCTTCCATTGAGGGCTGATCGTGAAGTATTCAACCTTTCTAACTTGACCAGCTGGGATGTGGACACCACAAAAGTGAGTCCCCCAGGAATGCTAACCTGGTTTTAAAAAATGCACGCTAAAGTCGGATGTGTTGGCCTAAGGGTTTCGGCCTAAGGGTTTCGGCACAAGGGTTTCGGCCCAAGGGTGCCTAACCAGACACAGCACAATTACGTCTGAAAAAAACACTCCAGATGAACACAGAAGATGATCCGGAAAAACTCAACTCACATCAAGGCGCTTCAGCAGGACCACTCAAGGCGCTTCAGCAAGACGTTTCATGACACCAAGGCCATCCCACAACTCACTTATATCCTGGAACTCTCTACACAATTCAGCTACAGGCTATGGAGGGGTTAATACCATTCTCTGACTATACTGGTTGACATAAATCCTTCAGTTATGCATATAAATTCGTAGCGAATAATGATAAAAACTCTTTATTCCACATTAATTACCCAGTGGAACAAGATGTTGTAATTATCCCCCTTGGTGTTTAACTGTTAAAATACTGGTTCTTCTTCTGTTTTGCTCTAGGGCTTTGCTGGTATAAAATTGATATTTGAGCACATGGGGGGATAGCTATCCTGGTATACCATCGCCTAAGGGTGTTGAGGCAGAGCAAGCAGTCTTGACACAGGAAATTACTAATAAATAAAAGGCGAATTTCTCAGCTCATATAGAATGATTTAGACTGTCCCTTTTGTTCAATTTAGTGAATCTGAACTTCACACCTCATACCCAACTTGTTGGTCTGATAGAAACATGATGGCACTCCAAGTTTAAGTCCTGCGACAGAGGAAAAGATGTTGGGCTGCCCTTGAATATGCTGTGTGACTATGAGGCGGGTTTCCTTTCTGAGTATACTTATTCTTCATGCAATCGTTCAGGTGGTAATGTCGGGCTTCCGATACGTAGAGAATGAAGTAACTGAAGCGCCCCCCCCCCCCCTACCCAACCAATCCGGTTTAAAGCTCCGATCCTTTCGTCATGTTGGCAATTCAGTAGGGCTATTTTCTGAATTCCAGGCCATTCCACGCCATCCTTTTCTCCTGACAATATAAAAATGCAAAATTCCTTCTATACACGTTTGAAATGCTTGCATAATCGAAATCTCACAAACATCAGAAAAACAGAAAGATGGAGGATGTTACTAAGTCACCCGTCCCGCTTCTCCGGGGATGGAGCTCACTCCAACCCTGACGTATTGAGTGCTATTTGCACATGGATCAACACCTGCTCTCCATTGATGTCATGAAGACATATGGATATAAACTCATGAATGACAGACAGCAAGATAAGGTCATCAGAATTAAACCAAGTTCTCCTGTGGTGACAGCATTCTGGTGTAACATAGACATGTTGTGATAGAGGCATTAGGTTGAGATAAGGTCATCCTGTTGAGACAGATGCATCTAGTTGAGACGTCACCCAGTTAAGACACAGGCATCACGATAAGACAAAAGGCGTGATGAGATCAAGCATCTTTATATAAGGTCAGCATGCCAACCCATCATCCCACGTCCGTCATGCAAAGCCAATTTGTATTCTCCTCAGATCGGACCTGGTTCACCAGTGCCCTCTTTCATCTCCTCCTTCCCACTGGGGAAAAGTTCGAACACCTTCACCGGCAGTTATGGTGATCATTAATAGACCACTCGTACATGTGAAACAATTCACATGAAGAAAAAAAAACAATCGTTCATGAATTAAGGCAGGATCCATCCAATACATATCCATCACACATCAGCAAAAGTCGAACACAAGAACCTCTTTTGGTCTTTTTCTAGCCCAACTCTTAGAAGTGGGTGGTTGTCGACCGCTGTTTGAAAACCTACCCACGGTTGCAAGCATAACAATAGCACACAATTCAGGAATGAATTACACTAAGGCAAATCCTTGAGACTGCTGTTAGCCAGTCACTGAACATAAAATATTCACATCACCAGCAATCATTGTGCAGGGGTGGCGTAGCGGGCACATCTTGCTAGATAGCTGGGCATATGGTACATTCAACTTTCCTCTCTTTGAGATTATAACTCATAAAAAAAAAACGAAACAATCACACATTCTGAGCACAGTTGTAAAACCAGACTCACAAGAACTTACCACAGTTGGGGTAATGTGCAATGAGGTGCATCTATATGGAATAGTCATATAGCACATAGGAGTGATTGATTTAAAACCATCGCATCATTCGGGGCATTCCCATAAGCGCTCCGTCCCCAGCAGCCAGCGAAGATTTCCAACACTAATAGTACCAGTGGCAATCTGATTATATGTCCGTCTCGCCTTTCCTCTGAGCGTCGATCGACGGCCAGATCCCCTCGTCACCCCTCCGTCGCATTCTTGCCAGACCATGGTGATCCATTTGCTCCTCCGAGGTGTACACGTGCTCCAAGGCCGCAACCACGTCTGCCTTATCATGCATCAATACTCCAAGAAGTTTTGCAGAGCCAGCCAATCTGTCCGCCTGTTCATTCCCCAGCACACCAGCATGCCCCGGAGAAAAGATCCAAACGATGCTTGTCACCCGTGACTTCGAAGCGAAGCAAGCCACTCTGCACGAAGCTTGCCTGTTCGCACCCTATTCAGCATGCTTTCTGAGTTAGTTACAATCACCATGTGTGTGTGTGTGTGTATCGTAATCTCCATCCAGCGGAAAGCTGCACTGACCTCCTCCACCTCCATTCTTAAGCTAGATGCTGTTGTATCACATGCCAGGCTCTCCTGCACCCTGTCTGGCCACTCCCTGCACTCCCTGCTCAATGTGATTATAACTCTGCACAAGTCTGACTGCTCCGCTGGCACTCTGACCCACTTCTCTCCTCGCCTAATGTTTTCCAAGATGCACACCTGTCTGATCGTATCCTCCGCCTGAGCCATCCATGATTTCCCTCTTATCAGTCGCTGACCCTTAACTGCGTCCAGATCCTCATGCAACGGGTGCTCTGTGTCAGCAACTACTCTGGGGTATGCCTTCGCCTGCATATAGCACATAGGAAAGATGCAAATATGCACTGAGAGAGATTTACATTCACAAGCATATAGCAACACATAGCAGACAAACGTTAAGCATGGTAAAACTTCAGGTCATGTCTGCAGAAAGCGGGCAAATCAGGCTATCCTCTCTCTCAATGAAGTTCTGATTTCAGTCTCCAATTCACGCACAAAAACACTATCTGCATTCCCTTTCTGGGCAAGTGACAAAGTTACGGACGGATTCCAGCAGGCCTTGGCAAGAACTTAAGCCAACCAATGGTCGGGCCTACTTTATAACTCATACCCAGTCCATATAAAGAGCGTCTACCTAGTAGTTTCTACATTTCCGAGAAATCGGCGAAGGACGAACTAAATGTCATGCCGACTTGTTTATTAGTGCCCTGCCGACTTGTTTATTAGTGCCCTGTCGACTGACGTAGGCGATCGTGTTTCTCCGCATCTTGCAATCGCCAAAATGTATCATTTCGTGCACTGACACCCAACCGTGCCATAAAGCTGTCAATCTTCCCTCACCTCCGTCTTTATCTTTCTACACATATTTCCAGTTGTCAGTCTTTTACACAGTCATTCTTTCACAGTCTTTTAAGATTGGCCAAAAACAATAACTGCGTCTTTCTTGTTTGTAACGAGTTGTCTTAGCCGTTTTCTAAATGTTGACTCATTTTGGCTGTCTAAGGAATTAACAATCTACTGTAAAATTATATCTGAAGCTTCCTCTGCCTGCATACTTTATATGTTCTGGGTACTTGTCCATTTTTGTTTATAAATGTATGCTGGACAGTGGTCAGTTGTTATATTTCTAAGTGGTGAATTTAACGTGCGCAGCATGCATTAGGGCCTTCTGTTTATTACTTATCCAAGATAGGAGTTGCTATAGCGTAGTGGTTAGTGCCACGCCTGCCAAGGCGATGGTCTGAGTTTAATCCCCAGCGGGATTATTTCCAACCAGTGTAACTCTGGGGTCGGTCAACCCAGTCATTAAAATATCAGAATTGTCCTTGTCTTGTCTGGGAACGACGATGAGGAAAGAAACTGGTCATCCACTTCAAGTCAAGTTTGAATATGTACGCCTTATGCACTAAGTCTTGGGGCTGCCTTTTTCCAATGTTAGGTGTCAGATGCAAGCGTTGTTTATTTTTTCATCTGCACGATTTTGAGTCGGAGTGTTGTTTCATTTTAAAAATTAAACATAATGCTAGCAGAATATTCGTATTCTGAAATGTTTCAGTATCGTATGCTTCTCAGATTGCGCCAATAATTTCATGTCTTTCTTGTAGTTACCGGCACCTTTCCGTCTTTAAAGACAACAGTCTGTTATATTGTGCTTCAAAATAGGCTTAACAACCCACGGTTGGGACTAGGGATGGAGTTAACTTATCCACAGCACAAAGCCTAGGCTGAAGTCTAGATACCCTGTTGCTGATGCAGCAAGATGCCTAGTTTACTGCAGTGGAAAGGTAACACCAATACTTTTAAACAATTCTCCCTCAAGCTTCTTGTAGTTGTGCATCATTCCATTTGCAAGCGCAAAGCTAGTCTATTTTTTTATTTATTTTTTTTATTTTTCAGACTGAACGTAATTTGATGGCTGAGCACTTACAAAAGACAGAAACTGTGCATGAGCACTTGAGCCTGGCATTGCAGAGAATTGTCAAGATGGATCGGACTCTCAAAGATCTTTCCAACACTTTAGCAGATATGGAGGAGTAAGTACTGTTTTGTTTACATGTGATACTGCTTTCAACGAGCATACGATAAAAGATAAACAATACTTTTTGAATAGGAATGCGAACTAACGTGTAGAGATAATCTCCAAGTATGTATATTTCTTTAGGATAAAAGGCATGGTTTCTTCAGTCTTTTAGCGATAATCTTCCTTAATTCTGTATTTCTTTAGGATAACAGGCATGTTTTCTTCAATCTTTTAGCGATAATCTTCCTTAAGTCTGCATATTTCTTTATAACAGGCATGTTTTCTTCAATCTTTTAGCGATAATCTTCCAAGTCTGTATTTCTTTAGGAAGACGGGCGTGTTTTCTTCAATCTTTTAGCGATAATCTTCATTAAGTCTGTATATTGTTTTATAACAGGCGTGGTTTCTTGAATCTGTTTACCCCCATTGGTGCTTAGTCCCTGGAACAACTCAAGCCCCCTTACCCATCCCAAGCAGTTCCCCGCTCCCCATTATATTATCTTCATTTAATGTTTTAAAAGACAAGAGGTTCGACTTCATTTCACCGGGTGTTACCCCACATGGCTCGGTATCTTGCCGCAGGGCGTCCTGCCGAAAACATTTACACAAAACACGAACTCCAGCCAAAACCCCAGGGGTCATCCCTGAAAATTGCACTTGTAAACCTAACGAGGCCCGGAATTGAACCCACACCTTTCAGACCCGTGTTTCTTCTCTTCGTGTTTTGTCGTCTTGTTTTGCTTATGCGAGGTCGGATTTTGCACCTAGTTTTTTCCCCCCACGGAATGGGAAAGCCAGTATTTATTGCTATCTAACAATCTACTGCTCAAAATGTAGCTATTATTTATTGCTATTTGGAAATTCTCTACAAACCTGTGGTAAAGTGACCTCAATAGTAACCATATTCAGTGAGCTTAATTCTGTCCCCAGGAACCTCTCACTGATCCCCGTGCTGTTGCAGAATGACAAAAAGCGTAAGATGGAGACGATTGAACTTCGCGAGCATAATGTCACTGGGAAACTGCACTGGAAGATCAAGCTTAACGAGCTCAGGCGGTGTTCTATCTATAATAGTCCTGTCTTCTATACCGGATGCCCCGGCTATAAGGTACTGCAAACAGTTGAGATATGGCGTATAGATTTTGTTTGTTTCGTGTCATGCACTCTCATATGAATTTGTTTCGTGTCATGCACTCTCATATGAATTATCTTCTTATCCGTGTCACTGTGTTTAATTTACATTAAGGATGACGCTCTCCAGACTGTCATCCGTTTTGAAGTTGGTATTGATTATATTTGCGCCCTGCTATTTATGCTGTCGACATATGCCTTTATCTTTCTCTGCTTGTCTATTCTTCGCCCCCCCCCCCCCAACTCCACGAGGCTAATTTTTGTATTCCACCTCTGGTGTTTATATACCCGATAAATTGAGTAATCCTCGTGTACCCATTTGTGTGCGTTCCTAGCTTTCCTAACAGTGGAAAGCGGAAACAACTGGCTGTTTTTTTCTCAATACCTCAGCATGTGCTTTGTTCTACGATTGTCTCACCATTCTTCTCAAAAACATTTGCCCCTGGTTTCTTCACCACATATCTCCTCTATAAAGTTGAAAGTTTATCTCCTTCTTTCATGTTTCCTCTAGATCAATGGTTCTCAACCAGTGGGGAATTCCCCCCCCCTCTCCCCCAGGGGGAATGTTAGTTTCCGGGGAGGGGGGAGAGATTATTTCAAGATAGCGTTAATACAAGAACTGATTGATATTGTTTTTCCCTCCATACTATACGTTTCTCGACTTTTCCACCACCTGAAATTCGTTTTATGATGTTAGACCAGCAAATCACGTTTTATGTAGACGTCTAGGCTTGTTCTAGTATGTGTTATTAAATTTAGCTTCCATTTTTACGTACACTATACGGGGGGGGGGGGGGGTGTGTGTTAGAATGTATAAGGAGAAAATAAGAAAGGGGGGATGACATTCTGAACATGTGAAGGGGTGCATGGGTAAACAAAGGTTTGAGAACCACTTCTCTAGATTGTTAGGGAAGTCCATGTCACCCCCTGTGCTCTTCTCATACAGCTGAGTCGTGGTCGACGTGTCCGATTTCACCAGACATCTCAGATTTTCATTGTATTTTAGTCTGAAGTGATAAGAATGCAGTGTCATTTGATATTTTATGACATATTTCTTTGACAAATGTGTATTCATTTTAACATCTAGTCTGCAGATTATCATTAACGTAGGACGGGGTCGTTTGAATGAAATACGTCGACCTGTGGAAGAAATATTACCAACCTAGGTCTGTGTCCCTGTGCGTTTGTTGAATCAAGACTTGGTGACGTCATACTATGCCTCTCCACAGATGTGAGGTCTTGCATGCCCCACTGGTTTCTGAGCTTGATTTTGGGCGGGGGAAGAGATAGAATGAGAGGACGAGCTCTAAACAGTCCCAGGGAATACTTTCGTAACGGGTCAGAAGTCTCTACTCCAACCTCTCTGATAAATGCAAACCTTTTCCGAGTCTTAGACGACCTGAACACAAGGCATCGGACTTACGTTAAAACTTAGATTTACACCACATTTACAACCTGTTTCGTGTTGGTGAGTAATAAGAATCTGCCGCCACTTTGTATTTCTTATGCCATCTTTCTTTGAAACATGTTTCATTCCATTTGAAAGCTAAATTAAACTACTTACCGAAATCATGATTTTCTGGGCCAAAAGGTGCTTTTAAGAACTGTCCCGGTTGACTGGGGCAGATTTGTTCTGCACATCAGTCAGGTGGATTTAAATGCTGACTTCTCTTCCTTGACTTGGGGAAGTTAATTTCAGAAGTCGACAGGGGTTCACCTGATGGCAATTTCAGAAGTCGACGGGGGTTCATCTGATGGCTGAGGACACTGGCAATAGGGAAATCTAGCCCATGCACAAATAAATCCAGTAATATTTAGTAATAGCTACCACTAGTAATATAGGTCCAAGTGAATGAACGAAAAAAAAAAAAACTTTGGGCAATATGCCAAACTGTGTTACTGTCGTTATTTCGACAATAACATCTGGACAAAAATGATAAAATTATTCAAAGTCGTGACTAACCGTTCCAGATCTTTAATCTGTCGCAGAGATGGTGATGACTCATAATGGATGAAGTCGGCTAGGTGATCCCTGAAAATTTACTCCTATCCTCGAGCTCCCATTCCGCTAAGTTGCAGTCGTTTGAATACTCGCAAATATATGTCTAGGGTGGTTTTGCTATTCCCTGGTACATGGTTCATTCTTCAGTTGAATGTCTTCAATAAATCTTCCTCCTGATTTCAAGCCGCGTCATGCAGGAGATCGCCACATCCAGGTGTCACCTTCACCGGAGCTCACATCAACACGTCCGTTCTGGATCACAACTTTCACAGCGTATCCTTGTTGCTGTCTCTGACGTATTCTAGTTTCCCTAGAGCTCTTGTCCACTCTGTCCACGTTGGTGTACACATGGGGAAACTCCCGTTCACACTTGTTTATATTTTGTGGCGCGTGGCCGGTCTTGGCACAATATAGTTTCGCAGAAGTCGAACGTGCATCCCATTTCATTCTCTTCAAATTCTGGTAGTTTTCAGTTGTATCAACTGTAATTTTATTTTTAACTCCTTTGACATTGTTCATGGTTATTTATGTGTGATGTATTTACAAACCACGAATACATTTTACGCAACTTCGATATTACTATCTCTTCATTTATAAATGTCCTCATGTCTTAGTTTATAATATTGCCAAATAAGTCCTACAGGTTAAAGATCTTTCCCTATTAAGGTTCAGCTGATATTGGACATGGAAGGACCTCGCGAAGGTTCCGTCAGATACACGAAGCTGAGCCTGGCCCTCCTTCCCGGTGACTATGACCAGCATGTTATCTTCCCCTTCAGTGGGACCTGTCTGGTGACACTGTACGATCAGGTAAGTATTGCTTAAACATCCCGTTATTTCCCCTGTCCACAGTTGGGAAAGCTATGGCAGTACACAAGTAAATGACTGTATAATTTTATCACTGTATAATTGTAAGTTAATTACAGCATAAGTTAATCAAGTATAATTTTAAGTTAATCAGTTTAATTTTGAATTATTCACTGCATATTTTTAAGTAAATCACGGAAGTGTGCCCGTTAACCACAGATGGATATCTATTTTCACAAGGTCAAACTTATCTTTGGTTTGAGAAACCTTCATCATGCCTTTTTTTTTGCGCTCGCTCACTTTGAACTCAAGCGTAGTCCATACACAACACTTCTATTAGTGCTGGACTGAATATTGCGTGTGGAATAGCTTTATATATTGTCCCTCGCCATCAGGCGAACCCACTCCGACTTCAGAGGTACTTGTAATTAACATCCCAAAGTTAAGGACGATAGGTCAACATTTTAGTCCAATTGTCCGGTGTAGGGATTGAACCCCTTACCTCGGCATCAGCACACCGGATGTTTATAAACGCGCATTCTTATCAATTCGGCCATGCTGAGCGACAGAGTGCCTTCTAAAACCAGATTTCTTTTGAAAGGATCTTTCAGTGTACACTATCTCAAGTTCCCGTCTCCTCGTAAGATCACACAGTGCAGTCCCTAGCCCATGCGAAGAATCAGTGTATAGGTGAATGACACATGCGATCATTTGTGAGTAGCATTTCTAGTTTAGAGAGGTTACAAAGTAGAGGCCTATAGGCCTTCACTTGTCGATTTCCAACCATCGATAGATTAACGTGGGCATAACGATTTCCAACCATCGATAGATTAACGTGGGCATTATGCACACAAGTTCGTCGAGGAGGTTAGACATTCAAACCACTCCCGAGGATCAGGGGGCTGGGGTGTACAACATCCATATGGTAAACATTCATCACTCGTGAGGCGAACCTGGTCTGCGTGAACCAGCGGGGGACATTAACCTCTGACCTGCTTCGCCCGTCTATGTATTGTCGTATTTGTTTGTTTAGATTTGTTTGTTTAGATTAGACTTGACTGTTTTCTTTTTCTGATTCATCATACATATTTATCGACTGAAGTTTCATTGTATGTCCAACCCACTATATTTGAGAAAAAAAAATTTTTATTGCGCTCGCTTGATTTGAACACAAGCGTAGTCCACGCACACTTATACGTAGTACTGGACTGAATTTTAATCGTGGAAAAGCTTTCATTATTACCAGTGTCCCTCGCCATCAGGTGAACCCATTCCGAGTTCAGAGGTACTTGTAATTTACCTCCCCAAATCAAGGACGAGACATTTTAGTAATTTTGACCATAATATGGGTTGAACCCCTTACCTAGGCATCAGTACACCGGATGTTTACGAACGCGCGTTCTTATCCATTCGGCCATGCTGACCTCCATATTTGTTTAGATTAGCCTTGTCTGTCCATCGGTTTCTTGTCCATTTGGTTCACCATACATATTTATAGACAGTTATGGTTTTATTCTGTGCAAACCACGTAATTCTCTCAATGAAATCGATGATCGTATTTAATTTTTTTTAATTTGTCTTGTATCAGTTTCCGCGCTATTGGTCTGTGCTGTGATAACGCCATTACATTTTGTAAGAGGCTTGGATGCACGGAGGACTTAGGAGGTGATGGGTCTATCCCTCACTTTCGCAGACGACGAGCCCAGGCTTCGAACCCTTGTCCGACAGTGCTCATGACATTACTACCGCAATTCCTTGTCCACTCTAGCGCGCCCGCTATGATCACATTACGCCTACATTTCTTATGTCCGCGTGCATTCTCTCTTCTGGAAGTCAAAACAGCCGTTCTTAAACATTTCTTCTTACATGTGACAAATTTTAAGTAGGCAAAATGTATGATGTAATGAAGAGAGGAATACACATGTAAATATATAATTCATAAAATCGTAATGGTATATGGAGATACAATTACGTTTGTAAACATCATGAAACGTCATCTGCTATCACTCATGTGAAAATACACATATGTGCGTTTACCAAGGAGAAATCTTGTGCCACATATGTTGTAAGACAGATGATCAAATAGTTTGTCCATCTCGCTAAATTGCAACACCATCAAATATCATCACTGGCTGTACATCAAAGAACATCTGCTACGAGAGCAAGAGGACGCCTGAGAGAAGAAAATGGATTAACACCAAAGACATTGTACAATCCTACGGAATGACACAATCCAGTGCCACCCATCCCGCGCTGCGGAGCAAACTGTTCCTCCCCACCACGCTCAATGACAAAAGTGGAAGATCAGGAGAAATATATCATGATTAGGGATACTTTTAAAACTGTTGGGTAAATTGTAACATAAAGATAACGTCTATCCCCATTTATGTGAATGTAAACAATCGGTAAAGTCAACTGACCCGTGTCTTTTGGGGACTAGAATGAAATCCACTTTTGGATTAGTCAGCATTATTGTCTTAACGATGTCTTCAACTTTGCTGTTTGGTATTATTTTGGAAGATTTTCTAAATAGCTGCTGAAACCTGCAATTATTCATTACAAATGCACAGTATATAAATATTCATCATATTCATATGAATGTATCTCATTTAGATTTGTGTGCTTCAGATGCTCGTTACCAAATTTATCTAGGTCTACTTTCAGTGCTTTAGATGTATAGTTAAAGGATGAGTACTAAAATATGTTGGTAGTGAATGGAATATTCATATAAAGGCAAGAAATGTAAAAATAGATAAAAATTCCATGAGTCAAAATAGGGATATTTTACGATAGCATTTCTTAAAGACCAGTCGGATACTCCAGATAGTAATTCTTCAGCGGTAGAACTGAATATGAGCGATGAGAAACCAAGAAATAATAAAGCTATCTGGCATTCTGCAGGATGTATATATTGATAGTCCAGATCCATCCCAGTAGAGGGTTATAGCCAATATACGCACCACAACTGAATTAATGCACAGTTTGGTACTCAGAAGAAATAGATGAGAGAATATCTAGTGAAGCTATTAAAGAAAGGGGCCTACGGGAGTGTGAAAATGTCTGTCAGTTCCTTGGGGAAAATATAAAACATGTTCATTCTTGACAAACTGAAGAACAGGCAGGCCAAATAGATTCTGCGCTGACCAGATACATAACACACATCACGGAGGTGAACTGAATTCGCCACTCTATATTGAATTTGCGGATTATGAAAGGCCTTTGGCAGTGAACCCCTTTGGAAATTGAGGTACTATGGGATCCCACATAAAGATCAATATTATTAAGACGTGTAAAGACATGGCCAGCATGACCGAGTGAATAAGAGCGCTCGTTCTTAAACATCCGGTGTGCTGAGGTAGGGATTAAACCACTACGACTGTCAATTGGACTAAAATGTTGACTTCCCGTCCATACGTGGGTACGTAAATTACAAGTACCTCTGAAGTCGTAGTGAGTTCGCGAGATTGCTAGGGCCACTGGTGATAGGGAAAGCTAATCCACGCGCAAAATTCAGTCCGGCGGTACTAGAAGTAGTATGTATGTACTACACTTGTGTTCAAAGCGAGCAAGCCCCCCCCCCCCCCCCCCCCCCCCCCCAAAAAAAAAAAAAAAAACATTCAGAGCTCTTTTAGGGAAAGCTAACAGATTCATTTTAAATAACTGAAGTATAGCATGGCTGCTTTTTTGGGGAGGGGGAGGGGGGAAAGGGTGAGAGGGGGGGGGGGAGTGGGGTCACTTGTATTGACTATGGACAAGAGTATTAGAATTACCGCCAGAAATAGAATTCAGTGAACTGTCAGAGGGTTGATGCTCTAGATGGGAGATCACAAGTAGTAGGTCTTAAAACTTCATTGAAGAAAGGCAATGTGAAATAAGCTGAAGCAAGTAACCTGATCTCTCTTGGCAACTTATCCAAGAAATGAAAGCGGACACTATTTAGGCAGAGTTCTGCAATAGTCCCCGTGAAGATAGTGCTTTAATACAGGGGTCGATAGTCTATACCAGTGTTTCCCAGTGTGGGGCCCACGCCCCACAGGGGGTCAATTCGATTAACGGGGGCAATTCGAAAATGGAAGAAATCGGCTGGATATAACTAAACGGGCAGGCTTGAGTTAAATCTCTTTGCAGCAAGCATCAAGCGCAAGGATCTCACTGAATTTAAATATAAAATAATTACTAATAATTAAAATATAGAAAAATCTGTCATTAAAATTATTTTGTACTTTAATTTCAGTTCTAAATTGTTTTGAAAATTTACTTACTGTGTTTGCTAAATAATTTCCTATTTTCTTCCTAAAACCTATCATTCAAGTTTCTTTAGTGAACATTTCAATTTTTGAATATTAAAAATAATATATATGTTAGGTGGGGGGGGGGGGGGGCGCATAAGAATTTTAGAAAGGCTTAGGTGGGGTATAGCACAAAAAAGGTTGGGAAACACTGGTCTATGCTAATGACCACTGGTCAGTGCTTCGACGACCTGGACACTAATGCTTCAAACTTTCTAGTTCCTCCAGGGGACTTGCAACTAACCAGCCATTATTTCTTCAGTGTTAGCAATATAACATTAAGTTTTACAGATTATTGGCAAAATAAACTACGAATATAATGCAATAAGGAAGTTGCGTATGAAAGTTGTTAATCTTTCTAAAGAATGACAGTATTTCAGCTGACAGTTTGGAGGGAGATCGGTTCAAATCGCATCTATGGTATCAGTAGAAATGTTTAAGAACCATTATTTCATGGCATATATTTTAAAAGTAGATATGGTCATCTGTCTCACTTGTATGCTAAAGAACTCATAGTACAAACTTTGTGATATCTCCAAATTGTACAGATGAAGTGCCCACCTCAACAGAAGACGCACATTAACAATCAGTTAATCATTAGAGAAGTTCCCCAAAACACCTCTGCAAGCAACAACTCAGGAACCAATTATGTGGATCGCCTTTATAAGAGAGGTCAGTGTAAAATAATTCAGTGTACTCCATGTCATCCTTTCACCATGTAATCCTGGGCGTGGGCTGTAGGGGTGTCATGATGTAAACATGTCATTCCTCCACTCTGTCCTCGGCAACATTTGTGGACAACTCTGTCTACTCTTTAATGGTACTATTCCAGAATTGTCTGTGTTCTCCACCTGCCCTCAAATGTTCCTTGGAGGATTACATTTTAGATAGTGTCGTCTGTGATTATATCAAACCAGCAAGCTTTCGAAGAGTCACTGACAAAAGTGGTCCTGATTTCCTCCATATTATTTACTTTGTCTTTAACATAGGCTACTGTATCATGCTTCTCATCCCATATTCGCATAATGTGCATAAGACGTTTCAAATGCCTGAAGGTGAGGTGGTTTCTTAGATGAATATTGCCAATATCTTGTACTTCCAGGCAACTGTCTGGAAAGAAAAACATGTATAGATATGAGGAGACAGTATTCTTTGGACATGTAATGACACTGAAAAACATCTGGAAGAATCTGCGGAAGAAGCGGCAAGAGCGGATCGAGAGTAATGCTGGACTGCGTCGGTGGCATGGAGGAATATCAGTATAACTGATCCAGAACAGTAAGGGCCAAGTTTGTGCATCTCTGTGATTTAGGCACAGACACGGCTGTGTATTTAAATGTCTGGATCTTCAGTTCTATTTCTTCAGTCCAACTCTCTAACCAAGTGGTTCTCAACCTTTTTGGCCCATGCACCCTTTCACCATATTTTCAGAACGTCACCCCCCTCCCCCTTTTTTTTTTTACAGTACATATAAAAATGGAAGCTAAATTTGATAACACATACTAGAACAAATCTCGACGTCTACATAAAACGTGATTTGCGGGTACTTACGTTATAAAAGGGGAAAACAAGTAATCGGTTCTTGTAGTAACGCGATCTTGAAATAATCTCAATTCCACCCCCCCCCCCTTTGGTAACCCTAAAATCCCCCCCCCCCCCCGGGGGGGGGGGAGAATTCCCCACTGTTGAGAACCACTGCTCTAACCCTTATACAACAATGGATGTAAAAATAAAACCTACAAGGGACTAGTATAGCACGTCAGGAAAGCTGTTTCTCCAGATAGGATTGCCCTGCCTTGGCAGAACAAAGGTACGTGAAGTCAGGAAGCCGCAGTGATTAGCGCAACGATGACCATGTATTGGAGACCCATCCAGGCGTTGTTACATTGACCTGCACTATCAGATCCACCCAGCCTCAAATTGGTACCAGGAAGTGTCCAGAGATGTAATGACGAAAGTCTTTACTTTTTTTTTGGCTTTTTTATTTGTTCGCTCGCTTTGAACTCCAGCGTAGTTCACACAAGTTCTTCTCCTAGTGCACCCCGACTGATTTTTGCGTGGATTTTTTTTAAAAAGTTGCTTAAGTCGACAGGGTCTACTTCATTGCACCGGGTTTATCCCATACGGCTGTCTTTCATTTGCGTGTGGATTAACTTATGGGTTACACCCGTGTGCCGTGATGTTGATTCATCGACTAATCTTTAGCAGAGTCAGGATTTTCCTGGGGTCGACCCAGCCTCATAAAAATGGGTACCAATTTTCGAATTTTCTGGAAATAGATGGAAAGAAGTCTACGAGGAAGGGGAGTGGCCACTTCACTTCATATCCTGGTCTAAAATGTGTAGGCCTAACACTTCACACCCCGGTAGTAGTATGTTATGTGACCACCTTTAATTTTTACACAGCAATACTTTTATTAGACTTTCTGTTAGGTCAATGGTAGAACACTTTGTGGCAGCGCACTTTGTGGCAGAGCATTTTGTATTAGCGCATTTTGTATTAGAGCATTTTGTATCAGCGCTTTGTGGCAGCGCACTTTGTGGCAGCGCACTTTGTGGCCGGGCACTTTGTGGCCGGGCACTTTGTGGCCGGGCACTTTGTGGCAGCGCACTTTGTGGCCGCGCACTTTGTGGCCGCGCACTTTGTGGCCGCGCACTTTGTGGCAGCGCACTTTGTGGCAGCGCACTTTGTGACCGCGCACTTTGTGGCCGCGCACTTTGTGGCCGCGCACTTTGTGGCCGCGCACTTCGTGGCCGCGCACCTCGTGGCCGCGCACTTCGTGGCCACGCACTTCGTGGTAAGGAAGCTATGTAAATGTAGTGCCTGTACGCTCGCCTGGGTCCGGTGGTCATGGATTTGAAACAGCATCGAGACGGATGTTTACAACTGATCCTAGCCTCCAGGTCGATCAGTCTTACATGGTACTAAGTCATGTTTTGGAGAGTAAAGATGGCCAGCGTGATACTGACATCACCCACCGAGTGACGTTTGGTTCGTTTTACAAAAATGGATAATGCACCATATATCCATTTCGTTTTCAGAATAAGAGGGTCCTTTGCTATAGCACTCTGAAGTACTGCTACACAGGTTTTTGTGGAAATTTTCTTTGAATTAAGACTTTTTTTTTAACTAACAACCGAACGATCATTATAATGCTCTATTTGAAAATAAGGCAACAGACTTCATTATGGTACGAGGGGAAGTCAATAAGTAAGTCACAAATGGTTGTAGAAAAATAACTAAATGTAACAACTTGAAACCAGTTTTTATACATACATTGTCCCTTTATTTCTCAACATAATTTCCACCAACATTCATGCACTTATCCCATCGTTTTATCAGTACTCCCAAACCGGCTGCATAGAACTGCGTGCTGTTTTCTAAACCACGTGTTCACTTCACATTCAACTTCGGCGTCACTCGCGAAATGTCTCCCGCCAAGATGGGTTTTCAGTGAACCAAAAAAGTGGAAATCGCTAGGGGCTAAGTCGGGGCTGTAAGGTGGATGTTCCAGAACTTCCCACCTTAGTTAATTTTCTCCTGAGTTAATCGAGCCGTATGTGGTCTGGCATTGTCATGAAGAAGGAACACTCCTCTAGTCAAGTTTTCATGCATTATTCTGTATGCTGAACCATTTGAGCACCCTATTGCAGATACCATAGTCTATCGTTACTCGCATGTCACCTCTAATAATCTCCTCCACCCTCTGCACGGATGCTTCTGTTGCAATCTCAACAGGACGACCGGATCGGATTTCATCAATTTTAGAGCGTCCTTGAGAAAATTGTTCTACCCAGCTATGCACCGCTTTACGGGATAAACATTTGTCAGCATAAACAGGAAGCATTTCCTTATGAATGTCCTTTGCAGGCAGTCCTTTAGCCCACACAAAAAAAAAACGCACAATAATACGTTGTGCTGTGGTTGTACACTCCGTAAGTACAGTGGCATTTTGTTTTTGCGCTGCGCATGACACCTAGCGCCACCTGACGAACAGGAATATAAAGTTGGATGTTGCTGTCACCTAATGACACCTGTAGAAAACACCAACTACATTTACCTGCCATCCCACAGAACTGTGTGACTTAATACTGACTCGCTCTTGTATTTACTGTTTTCGTTTTTACATAATTACTTTGCACGTTTTTTTTTTTTTTTTTTTATAAAATGCTTTCCAATTCATAATTTTTCTGTATTGGTTTTCTAGAAATTAGCAAGTTCATGAAGTGTACCGATCTTGTGGGCTCGAGTTCCCGATACTTGAGGAATGGTTGTCTCCACTTCGAGGTGACGGTAATCCACTCCTTCTACCCATTAGAGGGCACCTTTAACCAAGGCTGTATTTGCACTGCTCTTTTGCCTCATGCGATGGAAACGGTTGGTACTCCCAAATGACACAATGCCAACTGCAATGACGCTTCTAATCAAGCACAGTCGGCTCAAATCATGCAACTTTCGGCAATATCTATTGGCAATTGATTTTACTAGTATTGTTTCGTTATATATTTGCATTACGGGTATATCCATTTCAAACAGTGGTTTCATTCGTGGATTTGCGAACATTTTGTATTTTATTTTAAGTCCCATATTCTATAATTTGGTAGGTGGTTTCTTGGAAAGATTGTCTTATGCTTTTTAAAACTCCTTATCTACGTAACACAAAGATAGCAATAGTTTAACGTATGCAACACTTGTGTTTTATTAAAGAATTCATTAACATCACAAGGATTACAAGCCAGTCTTTTACAATTAATTTTCATGAAAACCGCTACTTTTATTCTGGTTTTGTGGTAGGGCTTTAACCAAAGCTTACCTTTCCCAAGATAATAGTTTTAACCTCAATAACAGTATACATATTGTTCTTTTAAAGGCAGTGTTGGGTTTTAAAAGAAACAGGATGGACCGTGTACATACCAACAAGTTAAATATTGCTATCTTTTAAACGATGCATTACTTTTATCCAGCTCAAATTTATAAAGTTGTTACTTTTGAACACTTCCTTTAATTTTTAATTGTGAGGAAAATAAAATTATAATTTATGAAGTGAATTTTGTCACTGCGTCCTGGGAAATCATTAGAAAGTGAAAATGGAATACAATGAGATTTGCATTTTCGTGAAGTTACATGAAAAACGCACATATTCCAGATAAACACGGGTGTCTCATCTCATCAGGTTCCAATTGTACTTTGCAGTGTCGAGGTGACGTATAAACAGCGGGAGAGTACCCGCTTATGGGCTTCATGTATCGATATTCCCATGGACTCTGTTATTCCTGCGTCCATCGTTTATGTGGTCGGCCTCTACCTCTGCTTCCATCTGGTCTGTACATCATTGCTTTTTGTGGTATACTGTTAGTTGGTAACCTAGTTGCATGGCCAAACCATTTGATTTGCTGCCTTTTAATAAAATCTAGCGCTGCTATAAACCCCATTTTAGTCCTGATTTCTTCATTTCTGATCTTATCTCTTAATACATTATTCTTTTCAGGAATCTTATTTCTGTTGTTGTGATTCTTCTCTTTTTATGTCATTGTCCAGGTTTGGCATTGGTAGCATACACGGGTGTATGAGAAATTATTCATACATAATTTCAATCCATCCGGCCATCATGTACCATGCCGATAAGCGTGGGCGGTCATGTTTCGCTATCTCACTCGATCACCAGAGTCGTGGATCAGCTCCGTGTTTGTCTCGACCATGTCACGTGGCCAAGCAATTCAGATATTTACTTCTCGGTCTTCACCTTGGTCTCTTTCCCTTCGATTGTGCCAGTTGTCACCAAGTTCTCCATTTCTTATAACACGCCCACAAAATTTTGACTGTCTACGTCTCTCTATCCTAATCAGTTTACTATCTTCATTTGTTTCTTGAAGGACTTGGTCATTTGTTTTTCTGTCTGTCCATGGTATTCTTTGCATTTTCCTCTGAAACATTTCCACAGCCATCAGATGTTTTTCAGCTTGTCTGCTCATTGTCCACGCTTCACATCCATACAAATGTACAGGTTCAATGTAGCACTTCAACACTCTTTTTCTTGTTTCAATTATCTTTTTATTGGTCTGTATGTTTATTTCAATAAACTGAAATTAGATTTTGTACTATGACATAATGTAGAAAATGACATAATTAAGAAACTGGATGGCGATTGATATAAATGGAAACGAATGGTTTGCATTCCACAGGCTGACACTGACTTCATAGGCTTGTCTTTGTTAGCTTTGTTTTAAACGTGTGGTAAACCTGTTCATGTGTTCCTTTTATCGCATGTTTAAGGAATCAGTTCCATTTTTAGTCCATTCAGTGTTAAGTTAGGAAGAGCTAGCTATACAATGCCTCTGTGTGGGCTGTCTACATGATGTTCCCAGGCACAAAAACTAATCTTTGGTTTAAAACTACGTGTTTCCCGCAAGCTTTGATTGTAAACACTGTACCTGTACAATTGTATATTTAATTTTACAGGTGTGCAAATGTAGGTGTCTAAGCTTATAAACTGTCTGTCTAGGCTATAAACTGCAGAACGTAAAACTTGCCTAGTACATCAAAAGCAGCTGAAAAATGCTGGTGTTGACTGCAACGTCATGTAAGGGATATGTATCATAAAAAAAGCTGTTATATATTTATATATACATGCTTTTGATGTATACAGAATTTTGACAGGCGGAAAAAACTTAGGCGTGTAAGCTGTTTTTGATGTTCAGTGACCTTTGACAGGCGGGCAAATGTAGGCGTGTAATCTGTTATATATGCTTTTGGTGTGTAGTGACCTTTGACAGGCGGGACAATGTAGGCTTGTAAGCTGTTATATATGCTGTTGATGTAGTCTTTTGCAGGCTGGCAAATGTAGGTGTGTAAGGTACTCTTTTGCGGTATAGTTTAGACTGTACTTGAGAAAGTTAATCTAGCTTGTTTAATACAGCTCTCTGTCTACAATATTCATCACATAAGAATGCAATGTTGTGCTGTAAGCTCTTCAAATTGTGTGTGTATATAACAAACCTCATTTTGAACTGAATACTTCGCATTAATCTGTGTTTGTTCGGTATTATTAGCATGCATGCATTTTTTTTTAATTTTAATACGGGTAACAAGTTATGTAAATAATTGACAAATTTGAAGCCTTGGCACTTCAGTTAAGCTGATAAACATCTAGACATGTTCCAACTATCTTCCTTTTGTCTAGAGTGGATGCTAGGTTCTTCTATTTCTTTTTCTGCCCTTTATCCTTCATTGGTGCATAAACCATCAAATCGCCCTATATTTTGCTGTATATCTCCATGTTTGTGATAGCCATTTCGTTTGCCACGTGAATTTTATTGTTATACTATTGTTTCCCTATCCAACGCTAGTGTCTTTGCTATTCTTGATTCGCTGGAATGTCTGGTTCCCGAGTTAAACTCCAATTTTATTCTGCCCTACCATTTTCAGTAATTTTGACTTAGTTTATTCCTGGTTGGATTTGACAGCTACATTTTTCTGCGGCATTGAGTGGTCATTCCCACGCCAACTCTTCTTTGTTGCTGCTCACGACTTGCATTGTAGATTACTGTTACTATTTGCTTCTCTTAATAATCCCGTCGTCATTATTTTCTAGAAATATTAAATTCGGTGTAGCATTTTAGTAAAGCCAACGCGACATACACGGGACATTTCATAGAATATATTATAGAGACATGCGCAGAAATTAAAAGTGAACAGCATACATCCAGACGGATGAAAAGAGTACATTCGAGTCATGGATTGAAAGTCATAGGTGGGAAAACTTCTTAATTTGGGGCTACCTGCTTCGCTCTATTAAGGTCGCGGGTTCGATTTCGGACTGTATCATTAGGTTCACGAGTGCCAGACCCCAGGGTGTCTTCGCTGGATGAGATCGTGCTCTCTGCAACGCTTTCGGTAGGACGCTCGGATGACATATCGAGCCTTGTGGGATGGAGCACGGAAGTCGAGCCTCTTGTCCTTGACCCTATAACCTCCAAAATTTTGAGGAAACCAGTTACTCTTTAGTTACTCCCTATATAGCTTTTAGTGTCGGATTTGTTGGATTACTTAATGTTGAGAATGTTAGTTTTTATTTACTTTGCTGAGTTACGTGTTCGGTGTTTATGGTCTAAGTTTAAAAACTGTCAACAGTTTACATATCACAAGTTGAAAGTGTAACTTGTCTCCGACACTTTTTAGGGATTGAAAATTGTAACGGTGGTTCACTTTGTTAGTTATCTTGTTCTTCAGGAAATGTAATTTTGTTTTATTGCTTTGAATATTCAACTGAAGGGTTTTTTTTTTTTTCGAAACCTAATCTATGGTTTGTGTAGTGTTTCAAGTTCACAATTCGATTTTGAAAGTTTCTCACAATTGTCTGAATTAAAGCTGTGATTTGTTTTTGAAACTTGCTGTCTCCATTTCAGAAGCATTGATAGTAAGCCAAATGTAATTTTGTGGTGAATATACTTTACATTAAAAATATGCACTTTGATTTTATGCAATAAAATTATTTTTTAAAGGTTGAGACCTTTGCAGTAGTTTTTTTCCCGTATGGATGATACTAGTGAAACGGTGCGGCTGAAAGTCTGTCGTGAACGTTGTGAATGTTATAGAAAACATGCGATATTTGCACCTTTGCGTCGACTTGTGCTTTGTTGACCGGGTTGGCCCGATTCGTAGGACATTCTACGACCCCAGTAACGTCATCGTTAATCCATCTACGTGTTACAAACCCAACAGGCCCACGTCAAGAACAGTATGCCTGTCGGTCCGCCTGAAGGTACGGGTAGACCTTGAGCAACCACACCATCCAAGGCATGTTCACATGTTGTTGACGTTTGATGCTCAGGTACTGGGATCGTTATTGTGCATGGCTATTTAGCCGTAACTTAGTCTGACTTCCGTACATTTCAAGGTAGTCGAGAGGACATGGTGAATTTTCTGCTCCGGTTATGTGCGGAAATGAACAGGCTGGCTAATTTGAGCGATTAGCTACTTTATAACAAGGCAGGTGTAATGGTGTATGAAAGAGTGCAGCATGCAGCAAAATATAATTTTTAAACAATACTACCTTCTTGGCAATAAAGAAATAAAGAACGGCTATACCCATAGCCTACAACCAAATCAACTGATCAGCTGGTGCAAGATAAATTTCAAGAAGTCAGGAAGCTTATTATATCCCTCTCCCTCGTCCAGTCCAGTCCAGTCCAGCCCAGCCCAGCCCAGCCCAAATATCTTTTCTATCAAACAGAAAACACGTAGTATCACACAATAAATCTCTGCCTCAAACCTTGGAGTACCGCAAGGCTCTATTCTTGGCCCTCTATTATTTGCCACATATATTAACGATCTACCTTTGCATATTTCGTCGTCCTGCGATCTATTTGCAGACGACTGTACAGTGTATAAAAACGCTGAAAACTAATTTGCTGGAGTCGTCTTTGCAACAAGAATTGAATAATGTAGTTAGATGGAGCTATGCAAACCGTATGCAAATTAACATCACTAAAACAAAATCAATGTTATTAACAAGGCAAAGACTTCAAACTCTAAATTCACACACATCACTTCAACTTCACATCTATAACATGCGAAAGTGTAAGAAAATAGAAAGTGTAATTGAGCGCAAAACATTAGGCCTAATCAGTGATAGGAACCAAACCTTTAATTCCCAAGTTCACGCGCTCATTAAACAAACGGCGAAAAAAGTCTACCAGCTCTCCAAAATTAAAAATTTCCTTGATGACACAAGGAAAATATTCTATACTTCTCACATACAGACACGTTTCGACTACTGCTCTACAATCTGGAACGGTTGTTTTAATTCAAGCACCAAGCGTCTTTATTCACTCCAGACACGGGCCATGAGAATTTATAGCAAACATTTATCTGACAATCCTAGCCTGCATAAACGCTTTCAGTTACTACCACTCCGCAAACGACTGCTTTTCAATAAGTCCAAACTAATTCACAAAATTCTACATCGGAATGCCCGATATTACCTTTGGCCATTGTTTAAATATAATGCTAGACAGTTGTTTTTTTCCCCGCATATCCTTTACAGGACATCGCTGTCAACACCAACATCTTTCAGCTGTCTGTTGATTTCTTGGCAAGATTACGCTCAGTAGTTTGCCATTGCTTTCTGAGCGGCCGGCTCAGTTATCCCGCAAGTCATCAGCGGGGGTCGAACCGCTTCCAGCTCTCGTCCGCTACGAGACTGCGTGATAAACGGGATTACGGAGAAAGTGTTGTAACCCCTCGGCCAGAGAGACCGGCCTAGACACAGTAAACGATTAAATATATTACACATTCCGAAGCCAAGGATTGACCTATACAAAACAAGCTTAACGTACTCTGCAGTTCAGCTGTAGAACAATCTTCCACAATAAATCAAAGACATCACCAATCCCTATACATATAATCGCAAATTATTCGAACACTATCTCAGAACTGATTACCTTTCCCCTTAATAATAGAAATAAAATAATAACAAAACCCTAGTATGCCGGCTGCCTGGCCGAGGGGTTAGCAGCTTTCTCCGTTAACCCCGAATACTCTCGTGGTCGACGTGAGGGGACGAGAATAAGAAGTGGTTCGAGTCACGCCAGTGACTTATGAGAATATGGAGCCGGCCGCTCAGAAAGTCGTGGCGTGCTGATGAGCGTAATCTAGCCTAGGAATCAACATACAGCTGAAAGATGCTGGCGTTGACCGCAATATCCTGAAACAGGATGGAAACGCGGAAAGAAAAACACCCTAGTATAACACCCAGTCCTCTTTTGGTAGACCAGTATATTCCACATAGATAATAAGTGTCACACCATTTTCTAATATTACTGAGTCGTGTCGTATTGATGTTCGCATTTCGCCTATGCCTTTTTTAATGCATATCTTTTATATTGTTGCTGTTCTCTGTTAGCCTTGAATGATATATGAATGAAATAATGTATGAAAGAGATTGATAGAAGGGGTTTGTTCGTTCGTTCTCTCTCTCTCTCTCTCTCTCTCTCCCTCTCATGTGCCTATAAATCACCTCTACCTCTCAATATATATGTGTGCGTGCTTGCCTGCCTTGCCAAATGACGTAGGCGTTCATGGCTTCCCGCCTCACTCTGCCCTTGCTGTTCAGAATCAGTTCATCAGTTCTGTGGACATTTCTTCGTGTCACCTTTTCAGACCATCCAGTATTATTTCTCTGGGTTGCCTTCGCCTCAGCCAGCTCTGTGGCGTAGGAGTTGCGAACGCAATTCATAACCCCTCATACCGCGCTCGAAACACAGCTGCATGCGATTTGGAAGCAGTGTGCCTTGCGTTGATTTTAATACAAAGGTATGAGTGTCGGTCGTTCAAAAAGCAATGGCAAACTACTGAACTCAAACTTGCCAAGAAATCACAAACAGCCAAATATTGCTGGAATTGACCGCGAGGTCCTGTAAAGGATATGCAGTTAGCTTAACTAACCCCTCAATATGTGTCTGCCTGCCTGCTCGCCTGCCTGCCTTTCCAAATAGCGTAGACGTTCATGGTTTCCCTCGTATCTCTGTCCTTGGCGTTTAGAATCAGTTCTTTGATATGTCTTCATGTCACCATTTCAGACCATCCAGGATTACTCCTTTCGGTTGCATTTGCCTCTTCTAACGCCAGTCTTTATAGTTATCCCGATGTGGTCAAATGTTTGTCTTCTTATTACATGACCAAACAACATTGTTTGTCTGTATCTTATTGTTACGTATATTGTTCTAGGTTCATTAGCCTCTGTGGGATGTAGGATTTAATATGTGAGAATATTTGCTAAGTTTGCCTAGGGGATCCCAGATGGGATGAATTTACATTCTCACTCACTTCTATAAGGCAAGGTGATCAGGGAAATTTTCTACAGATACAGGGGGGGGGGGGGGGGGGGACAATTCACTTCTTTTGACAATGGTGTCTATGTGTAGGTATCCCCTCCCACTCGATCACCTTTTGAATATGATATAGTGTCAAAGAACATTGATTGTTTACAACATATAGAACAACCACGTGGGGCTGGTCTGGTTCGCTAGATCAGTTCCGCGTCTAGCGTTCGTTGTCTCGGATGGCTGTGTGAGGTGCACCAAAATGGGATCTTCCCAGCCAACGTGAGTTAGCGAGGCAGGCGTTTCAAGAATGTAACCGCATCGTGCAGCCAGGGTCGTGGTTTGAGCGGGCAAAAGAGCAAAATTTGTACGACCGTTCGACAAAGTCTCGATAAGCGCCCATTCTCTCTCGATGAGTAGTGGGCCTGCAGTCAGTAAGCTGGTATAGCTTTTTTTTCGGTTAGTCCTGCCGGCGTAGCTTGAAAGCTCGTCGGTAGGCGTCCAATGGTTTTGCATGTATCACATTGTACCGGGAGGGCGCGCTTTAGCGATGCTACTCTTGGCTTGCGTGTGCGTGAATAGTCCGTCTGTCCGATAGATATCTGGTTGATCCTGCCAGTAGTCATATGCTTGTCTCAAAGATTAAGCCATGAATGTCTAAGTTCACACTGTCTCACGGTGAAACCGCGAATGGCTCATTAAATCAGTCGAGGTTCCTTAGATGACACGATCCTACTTGGATAACTGTGGCAATTCTAGAGCTAATACATGCTTACCAAGCTCCGACCCTCGCGGAAAGAGCGCTTTTATTAGTTCAAAACCAATCGTCGTTGCCCTTCGCGGGGCACGGCGTTCCCACTGGTGACTCTGGATAACTTTGTGCTGATCGCATGGCCTTACGTGCCGGCGACGCATCTTTCAAATGTCTGCCCTATCAAATGTCGATGGCTCCCCCGATGTGTCTCCACCTTGCCGTGGTGGGGGAGCTTGTGTGTCCCTCTGACCCCATGTGCTTGCCGATGGGTGAAAACTACATATCGGACGGCTCGTGGGATAGGGACCAAACTAAGAGAGACACAACCTGCTGCTCTGCAGGTAAGACTGAGGATAGCAGTCAAAATCAGGCAAACGATCCCTAAAATCTCAGTCCGGACATAACCTCTAAGGCTCCCATCCGAGGTGTTTGGCTGAACGTCTCTAAGCCATAAACTCTCGGAAGTGAGAGCCTGATCGACACAAACCTACATCAGAATTGTGATGATGAGCTGAGAACGCTACATGCTCGGCGCAAATTCGTTCGATGGCTCTTAGCTGGGGGATATGAGGTATCCCCGGATGAAAGGGCCTGACCGTTACTCGCCCACAGACGCACGGAGGTAAGGTGCTGAGCCGGCAGCACATGTAGCCTACCTCGTGAGAGTACAAAAGGTGGAAAAACACCTCGGTCGCACGTCCCGCAGACGTCCGATAGTCTGTAACCATACTCATGGAGTGAGTGTAGTCAAAGGTGGAAAATTGTCTCGTTGACACGAAATGGAACGCCTGACTTGCGAATCCATTACGTGGCAGCCCGAAGCGAAAGCTTGCTGTGTGGAAGCCGAAACAAGAGTCTCGAAACCCGAGGAAGGCTAACCTCATTAAAAAATGCCCGCCGGAAGCCGGAAGTGTCGTCCTACGGGTGGCAAACTAAAAATTGACACTACGCAATTACGTCCGAGTGAAATGTCTCGTCTGAATGTCTCTTGTGCTAGGAACAGCTCTGACTACCTAGTTTCCGATTGCCGCTCTTGTTCGAACAGCTCTGACTAGGTAGTTTTCCGAATGTCTGTCGTGCCTGGAACAGCTCTGACGGGCGCAATGACAAGCACATGTCCGAAAACTCGCTGAGTGGATGCCGTCTGCAAACCTGTCTGGTTTGTGCGGGAATGGCCCGGGGTAAACGAAATGACCAATATATTGAAGTAAGGATTTAAAGCAGCCATGAGCAGGACGTGACCATTTCCCTCGGTGAGCCCATATCCAGGGCGTTATGTGTCGGCCCTGCAACTATGGAAGCAACCTTGGATGGCGGAAAATGCTATGGACTGTCCCTGCCTTCCTTTGAGGGATGACCGTTGTCTTCGACCGTTCCAACTTGGCCAGCAAGGTTGTAGATGGCACCACAAAAGTGAGTCTCCAAGGAATGCTACCTGGTCAAAAAAGCACGCTTAAGTCGATGTGTTGGCCTACGGGTTTCGGCCCAAGGGCGCATAACAGACACACCGCAATCACATCTGAAAAAAACACTCCGGATGAACGAAAAGAAGAAGAAGAAGAACAACAACCACTGTTGACCAAACATCAACAAGCAATTGACGTAATCATCAACATTGGGGCAAACTTGTTCACTAGGAATTAAATCAAGATCCAGAGTACATATATATATGTGTATTATAGTATTGGGTTTCTAGGGACATGTATGAGATGACATGTGACATCAAAAGTACATTCAGTTTTGATAACCCCATGTATCCCCATCATAAGTACACTCAAAACAAAAACACTACACTCCAAATTCAAACACAAGAAGTATGCTTATTAAACAGTCCTATTCTTTCTTTTCCTCTTTCTCTTGTTCTCTTCTGATGATAGTTATTTATCTCCAGTGCTTAACAGATACTGTTCCCATTATTCAAGGACCGAATGAATGTGCACTCATTTGTGTCCTACCCATCCAATATCCATTGTAAATTTGCTCCAGAAGACATCATAATCCCTAGTATCCAGGGATTGAATCAATGACATTCTTGTGCTAATGGGCTCTGTGTCCTAGTTGAAGCTGAGGCCTAGGTCAGTCAAACTTTCAGGAGTTCCTCTTCAGACTGGGCAGAAGATATTTCCCTACATCATCAACCACAATGAAAAAGATTACGACCGTCCAGCATCTCTGCTTATTCATCAGAATCTCAGCTCTTTTCCACAAGGTTTTCACACACACCCAGTCTCAGGTCGATAAGGCCATTCCAAACTTGATGATAATGCATTCAGGCCGACCTGGAACCAGCAAAGAGCCATCCTTTGATATCTCCATTCCAGTGTAGGAATAAACAATGCTGAAAGTCACTCATTGGTATCATCTGGAACTGTGTCCAGGCTGGTCTGCACAAGCATAGAATAGAAGCAGAACATTTCCAGCACACAAACTGGGAGTCACAAGACAGTCGGAAGATTCCTTCTGCCGCATGTGTATAAACAGTGACTCCCCTTATCTCATTCATAGTCTTCCCGATGGTGTTCATATTTAGGACATGGAGTTGAACTCGCCTGCACATTACTTGTTTCGAAGGGTAAGATTTCTTGCGAAGGAAACTAGGAATCCAACAGGCAGTTGGAGGGCCCATTCTGCTGTAGGTTTTGTTCAAAAAGGGAAAAATAGCAGTCGGGAGATGGATACTGAAATATGTTTGATAAATCGGTTTGGTTCAAACAGGGATAAATAGCAGTCGGAAGATCCATAATGAAATATGTTTGATTAATCGGTTTGGTTCAAACAGGGATAAATAGCAGTCGGAAGATCTATACTGAAATATGTTTGATAAACCATTTTTCCCTTAGTTTCCTACACATGATAATTGATACTGAGTCAGGCAGAACCTTCCAAAATGCACCAGTCGGTAATACTCTAGTATATGTGTATGTGGTACATCCATTTGTCTTGGTAGACATTATAATAGAGAAAGCCGCCCTCAAGGATCCCGACAGAAGTCGGAATGTATCAATGGCTTTTAGCTAATCATGCTCGACACGTTTTTCGCTGACAAAAGCAGCTAATAAATGCGGCTGTCAACATTCTTATATATGGGTCCAGACTGTTTGTACTACTCCGAAACCAGATGTTATCCAGGTTCCTGTTCGGTAGTAACGTCCGAACCGCCACCTGCCCATCTAGAGCTGGGAATGACAAAAGAACACATTCCAAACCATTAATACAAACTCATGTCATGGTAATCCTTAACACAACATTAGTCACAGAAAACAAAGGGGAGTGAGAACAGAGGGTATTTCCATTTTTCTCATCCCTTGTCGCCTGTTGTAGAGTTTTTCCATCTCCAAAAGTGAGTAGGGTATCTCCTCACTGCTCATTCTATTCTAGGATCGTTACTGGGACTTTCTGATGAGTTAGAGACATCCTAACTCTGCAAAACATTTTGATATTATACCTGTCGTAACGTGACAAGAATCTCTGAGACATCAGCCGTCTGTCCAGAATTCCTCATCTCTTTTCCTTAGCTGTAACCAGCATTAGGCCAAAGGCCAACGACCATACCAGTCAACATTCTCTTCTTGTGGTACAGACGTACACAAGGCTTCTTTCATCATCATCATCACCATCATCATCATGATCATCACCACCATCATCATCATCATTATGTCCCCTCTGGGTTAACATTGAAATGTATACTCCAGCAGTAAAAATAACAATAACGAATAGAATATATACATCTCATAATAGAGAAAACATGTGAATCCTTCATATAATAATAATAATAATAATAATAATAATAATAATAATAATAATAATAATAATAATAATAATAATAATAATGCTGCATGTCCTTCACATGACGTAGCAGTCAATCCCAGCATTTTTCGCTGTTCGTGATTCATGGGCAAATTTTACATTCAGTAGTTTTCCATTGCTTTCTGCACGACCGGCTCCTATATCTTTTTCGAAAAAATCAGCACCGCCGTGTTTCAAACCCGGGTATACGGGCTCACAAACCGCAATAATAATAATAATAATAATAATAATAATAATAATAATAATAATAATAATAATAATAGTAATAATAATAATAATAATAATAATAATACAGGGGCCATAATTGGCATATTCCTTCCCACTCATCAACCATAGACCAGGACAGATGGTGCTTTTCCCACGTGCCTATAGAAGCATGGGGGGGTTAATGAACGCTGTCGTATAACTCACCAATTGCTGTTAGCATAAGAAATGTCCTGACTGGGGATTAACTTCTGCAGAATGGTAAGCATTCTGAACGTTGTTGGCAAATTTCTGAACATAAATATTTGCCCAGGCACAGACAACAATGATGCAATGCGAACGGGAGGCACGTGCTGCAAAACATTTGAATATATATATATATATATATGTGCGTTTTTTTTTCTTTATTCATGAGATTATACTCATCAAACATGACATTTCCCTTGCATATTCATGAAAGGATTACATATCCATCACACATATTGTGTGGTTATTGAGATGTAAACAAGAAGAAGTACCGTAATGGCACATTAGATCAAGTTACAGGTTAGCAGAACTATTTCTCCAACATGAACTTATGTCCATAAGATTCGTAAATAGTACTATTTGTCCGCATAGAGAAAAGGTTCATGAAATGCACTTAGAGTGAACACTCTACAGCATATAGAAAATTTGCAGATTTGTATGCATTGATAGTGAGATAGCTTCACAACGCATATAATAAGTTACACATAGGAATTGAAACTGTATGCATAGGAAAATCGGCAGTGAGATAAAGATGTCCGCTCAATAGAAAGCAATCACTCAGGCTATCTCTTCACATGAATTGTTGGTCTAATTGTCTCACAATTCATATTTTAAACACAATGATACATGTATCTTATCAAAGACATGGTTACACATTCATTATGAATTACAAACATACCTAGGCTCCAGAGAGTGAATTTGGGCTAATTGCCCTCCCAAGTGGGAGGCGACTTGTCTTTCCAACGTTCCAGACTACAAGTGTATACTAACCCTTGCTAATTTAAGCGGCAATGTCGTGGCCGAGTACTCGACCAATCATTGGGCCTAGATTTAAACCAAGGCCACATAAATTATGACGTCAGAGAGACCAAGTCTAGTGCGTTTCTCTCCAAGGCGTGGTAACCAAGGAGTCCATTCCGAGGAAACTGTAAGGACGCCAGATATTTATATCACAGCCTCTTTCAAACAGCCGTTGTTATACTCTAGTTGTCCAGGATATTCGCAATATTCGTCTGAGAAATCACATCTCCGCAGCTTCCAAAGCCTTCCTAATGTGTTCATTCACATTCTAAGATTCACTGTGATACATTTCGGCACTCGTTTTCTTACTTTCAACAATACTTACTTATAACATAAGACACTTTTACTTTTATTTTCTGAAAAGGGGAATTTTTCCTTGATGTATAACCGGTCTCTGTGGCTAAGGGGTTGCGAACGCGGTTTGTGAGGCCGTATACCCGGGTTCGAAACACGGCAGTGCTGGTTTTTTCGAAAAAAGGTATAGGGGCCGGTCGTTAAGAAAGCAATGGCAAACTACTGAACGTATCACTTGCCTAGTACATCAACAGCAGCTGAAAATGCTGGTGTTGACTGCACCGTCCAGTAAGGGATACGCATCAAATTTTTTTTTTATACTGGTCTAATGACGATTGTCTGAAAGAGGCTAATGAAACTAGAACATTATATACAATAAGAAAGAGACAAACAGCTTTCTTTGATCATCTGATGAATAGAGAGGCATTGGAGAACATCGTCACAATTGGAAAGGTCAAGGTGAAGAGGGGCAAAGGCCTACCAAGAGAAATGATGCTAGATGGCTTGAAATGATGGCATAGAGGAATATCAGCAGTGTTGATCCAAAACACCAAAGACCGAGATCTGCGGAGAGACTTAAACGCATAAGCCAGCTGGCAGGGCACTTGCTGATGGTGATGATAATGACGATGATGATAATGATGACGACGACGACGGACGTCGACGGGTGGTGGTGGTGGTGGTGGTGGTGGTGGTGGTGGTGGTGGTGGTGGTGGTGGTGGTCGTGGTGGTCGTGGTGGTGGTGGTGGTTGTGGTCGTCTTCTTGGTGGTCTTGGTGGTCTTGATCTCAGTCACGCAACTTCTATCTGATGTTATCTTCTTCTTTTCGTTCATCCGGAGTGTTTTTTTCAGATGTGATTGCGGTGTGCGTTAGGCACCCTTGGGTTGAAACCCTTAGGTCAACACATCCGGCTTTTGCGTGCATTTTTGACCAGGTTAGCATTCCTGGGAGACTCTCACTTTTGTGGTACCGTCCACATCCCAGCTGGTCAAGTTGGAACAGTCGAGGACTTCGGTCAACCCTCAAGAGAAGGAAGGGACAGTCCATAGCATTTTCCGCCATCCAAGGTTGCTTCCATAGTTGCAGGGCCGACACATAGCGCCCTGGTACTGGGCTCACCGAGGGAATCGTCACGTCCTGCTCATGGCTGCTTTAATTCCTCACTTCAATTTATTGGGCATTTCGTTCGCCCCGGGCCGTTCCCGCACAAACCAGACAGGTTTGCAGACGGTATCCACTCAACGAGTTTTCGAACATGTGCTTGTCGTTGCGCCCGTCAGAGCTGTTCCAGGCACGACAGACATTCGGAAAACTACCTAGTCAGAGCTGTTCCGAACAAGAGCGGCATTAGGAAACTAGGTAGTCAGAGCTGTTCCTAGCACGAGAGACATTCGGACGAGACATTTCACTCGGACGTAATTGCGTAGTGCCAATGTTTAGTTTGCCACCCGTAGGACGGCACTTCCGACTTCAGCAGGCATTTTTTAATGAGGTTAACCTTCCTCGGGTTTCGAGGCACGTTAGACTTATTGTTGTGATGTCGCCCACATCCCAGCTGGTCAAGATAGAACGATCATCGACATCACGGTTAACCCTCAAGGGAAGGCAGGGGCAGACCATGAGCCTATCCAAGGCTATCCAAGGAGGCTTCCATAATTGCAGAGCCGGCACATATTGCTCTGAGACTGGGCTCACCCGAGGAGTTGCCACGTCCTGCTTATGGCTGCTTCAATTCCTCACTTCCATGTGTTGGGCATCTCGCTTGCCACTGGTCGCTCAAGCACACACCAGGAACGGTCAGATTGCGGGCGACATCCACTCGGTAAGCTTTTGCTTTTGACTTCGGACCACGCAATAGGTTTGCTAGCCGTGCGTTCCATTTCGTGTTTTTGAGACGTTTTTCCACTTTTGTCTACACTCTTTATGAGTTAGATACAGACAGTTTTCGTAACCATTTCATTCGACTGGGGCACTTTTCTGACATTTTGTACTCGCTCACGAGGTAGGCTACATGTGCTGCCGGCTCAGCACCTTACCTTCGTGCAGCAGTGAACGAGAATCGGCCTGGCCCTCTCATCCGGGAATCCCTCATATCCCCCAGCTGAGAGCCTCTGATCATGTATCAGACCTCTGAGCATGTAGCTTGCTCAGTATCTCACCTCTATTTTTCGGTAGGTGTGTATCGGACCGGCTCTCAGATCCGAGGGTTTGTGGTTTAGAGGCGTTCAGCCACAGCCCTCGACGGAGAGCCTTAGAGTATTGTCCGGACCAAGGTCTTCTGCCTTCGTGTACCTGATTTAATCTTTTGACTGCTATCCTCAGTCTACCTGCAGAGCAGCAGGTTGTGTCTCTCTTAGTCTGGCCCCTATCACATAAGCTGTCCGATATGTAGTTTTCATCCATCGGCAAGCAGATGGGGTCAATGGGACACGCAAGCTCCCCCACCACGGCAAGGTGGAGACACATCGGGGGAGATCTGATGTCATAATTTCCCTCAAATATTTAATTAATTGACTTTTGTAAGCGTTTTCCTTCTATTGTAATAACGCATTTGGGTTTCTTTTTCGGGTCATTCTCAATTACACCACAAGGGATCAGCGCGGCCAAGACGTTTCGCGCGCTCATGCTTAAACTTCTTGTGCGCTGCAGGCAAGGTAAGCAATTCGTTCTGCACACTAGTCATTTGGACTTGAAAGTTGACTTCTTGTTTATAAATGGCAAGCTACTGAACTCACTGGAACTGACTACCCCGCCGTCAGCACACAGGGAGTTTAAGTGCAAGCGCGATTTACCTCTTATCCACGCTTACCTTTTTTGTGCATATCCTTTTTACAGGACATCGCTGTCACCACCAGCATTTTACTGTTGTTGTTGATGTCTTGGCAAGTTTATATTCAGTAGTTTGCCACTGCTTTATTCCCAATCCGTTAAAACCCAGTACAACGCGGTCTGCTGCCAAATCGGTCGCATTGGTGTTTTGAATCCCTTACGAATCCCTTACGGCTTACGAATCCCGTCCGGAATACCTTCGCCACGGAGAACAGCACGCTTACCTCCACTCGAGTTTATTGTCTTGAACCACTAGTATGGGTTCTAATGCTTTTTCGAGTAGTTTATTTCCAGCTTGGTTTTGTGCTGCTTCTCGGCTTTGTAAAAAGACTTCAATTCCAATTAGGTGTCCCTACTTCCAGCTAATCGCGACCACGCCAGGCTCATGCGCGATCTTGCAAAATCACTGAATGAAATATACTCTTGCAGGTCCGCATGGCCGAACGGATAAGAACGCGTGTTCTTAAAACATGCGGTGTGCTGATACCGAGGTTAGCGGTTCAACCCCTACACCGGACAGCTGGATTAAAATGTTGACCTGTCGTCTTTGACTTGGGGACGTTAATTGCAAGTACCTCTGAAGTCGGAGTGTGTTCGCCAGAGGGCGAGGGACACTGTTAATAGGGAAAGCTAACCCACATGCAAAATCCAGTCCATCACTATTATAGATAGTATGTATGGACTATACTTGAGTTCACTGCGAGTGAGCGAGGGAAAAAATCTACTTTGAAGCAAAGCTGTAGTGAAAGCTTCTGAAACAGAGTGGAGCATGCAGCCTGCGTGCAGCAAAACAAGAATCTTTAAACAATGCTACCATCTTGGCAATAGAGAACAGCCACGCCCACGGCATACTTCTACAACTGGACAACCGATCGGCTGCTGCAAGATGAATTTCAAGGCGTCGGGAAGCTTACTGATCGTGAAGTAAAGCTTACTGAATTAAATCGGTCGTTATTCAGATCCGACCAACAAAGCTGGAAGTGGAAAAGATACATATACCTTTGTACGATCTATTTTTAATTGCTTTTGTTGTTCCGTTGATAAAGACTTCCTTCAATCCTTGTTGGTGAAGACTTCGGTGCAAGCGTTCGTTATGTGTGTTTGCTCTAATTAAAGAACTTCTTTATCTTATATTGTGTTTTTATTCTGATTTTTGTTGGGTCTAAAATCTCTCGCTCTCTCTCTCTCTGTCTTGCTCTCTCTCTCTCTCTCTCTCTCTCTCTCTCTCTCTCGCTCTTTATGATACACACATATTCTCTCAGACATATATGTTCACAAGCATGGACATACGCAAATAATAGTAGTTAAAAGGTAACAATTCCCGTGTGGACTGGTGCCGTAGATCACATAAATACGATATTTCTAATCTAGTCAAACCTTCTGGCCTTGAGCAACAACTGTGGAAGATAAACTTTATGGACCACTCAGTGAACTAAAAAAAAGGGTGACTTTTATGCAGAAGACAACATTGCATATATAGACAATCAATTTCAAATGAACGAAAGAAGAAGAGGAAGAAGATAACTGTTGTTGAAGACCAATTACAAGACGGAAAAGAGGGAGAAATGGACAGGAATAGTTGGGTTGTAAAACCACACCCACCGAGAATTGTTTTGACGACGTGGGCCTTCAGTTTCGTATCTTTTTACTGCGCATGCAATTTAATGTAATATATTTATAAACACATATTTGATTTTAAGAAAAACAATATTTTGTTTATAGATGAAATCAAATAACGTTTGCAAATGCATTTAATACAAAACTGTAGTTGTAAATATTATTCTAGTTTCTCATGAAAGATAGCCAATCAAGCGAAGGTTTACATCAGTAGTGTTTTATCTTTGCCGTCACCAAAATGGACGGCAATAAAGACGAAAGCGAGAAGTGCATCTCAATAGCTTTGCGATACATCGAGTCGGGAGACGTCGGCAAAGCCAAGAAATTTCTTCAGAAAGCACAAAAGCTATTTCCATCAAAGAAGGCAACAGGTATTACAGTTTCAGATTTAATTTCCCAAAAGTGTAACGTTATACCATAAAGCTTACACTTACAATTCAGTTTACATACTCGTCATTACCAAACGTCCCTGACAGCTGACCGTCAGTGACAGTAGACAGCGATGGAATGGAATTATTGTAATTGTCACGCCAATGAAATTGTCAGTATTGTATCTTAAAACTAAGGCCTGTCTCGCAACACTTAAATTTATTTAAGAGTTCAAGGGTAAGTTTAAATGTCTTGTATTTACACTGAATCCGTTCAGGACCTGACCCCAAGTTAGCGGATGTCAGTAAATTATGTAATTATGATGAAGATTAAAACGTAATAATAATAATTTCACGTCCTTTGTAGGACATTATGGAGCATCCCAAACCTCAGGTTAATATTCTAGGCAATTCTTACGTTCAATAGCTTGTTATTGCTTTCTGAACGAGAAGACATTGAAGTCCAAATTTAATGTCATTAAAATTAAAAACTATATTATTATAATATTAATATTATTATTATTAATTAACACATAATAACTTCGGTAACTAACATACATGACCATGTATTCGGATGCTACTATCTTGAATGGTGTTGCTCTTATTTACATTATTGTCTTTACATCAAGGAAAGTAACTCGCTGTTAGCATGTTATGTAGCATAAATGATAATCCCACAATTCTGAAGAAGAGAGAGAGTACTCAAAATAGTAATGTAGATAATAGGTAAATTATTTATCCTACAAAATATACATAATACAAGCACAGGATAATCCTAATATTTCTCTGACTTTACAGCCAACTTAAATGCCATCATTAATTCATTATTGTTTACTTTTTAAAATTTTGTTCACCTGGGGTCATACTATATCTGTAGTTTTGTTTCCTGCAACAACAATTCTTGCAAGCTGTAATAGAGTTTGACATCATGGGTAATTTCAACCTGCCATATATTAGACCTGTCCGAGCAATATATTTGGTACAGTATTGTACTAATAGTGTGTGTTCTGCAAGTTGAGGCTCTTGCCCACATATACAGTACATTTAAGAAAAGAACCTACCTTTAGCGCAAGAAGAAGAAGTATAAAATTATATGCTGCTGATGTATGGTTCCTGCATAGAATGCCGACTATTCTATAGACATCCATGACGGCTAAATATTAAGTACTGCTGTTACCCACCTTTAGTTGAGACTTTATTTACATTATGCGATGAGAGGATTGTTAAATATTGTGACAGCAGAGAAGATTGAGTATGTTAGAGACTGAGGATGACAGAGAGAAAATGTTCTATGGGTAGACAAGAGTGGAACAGTAAACGACAGTCATTTGAACTTACCAAAAAAGCTAGTTGCATAAATTTTACAGGACATTGTAGTAAACTCCAGCATTTTTTTGGATGTTTGTGATTTCTTGGCAAGTTTACATTCAGTAGTTTGCCATTGCTTTCTGAGCGGCCGACAGTCATACTATTTTATTTAAAAATCAATGCGAAGTCTGCTACCAAATCGCCAGCAGCTGTGTTTCAAGCGCAGTATGCAGGATTATGAAATGCGTCCGTAACCCCTTCACCACAGAGCAAACTAAAAAAAAAACGGCACGACGTTTATAGATGTTAAAGAACATGATTGTATTTGCTACAATTGACATGGCAAGCAGCGAGATCCCAGAGGCCATAAACTGTAAGATTAACTTAATCTTCTGCAGTCTCTAAAACTTGATACTCTCAACTGCATAATTTCTACCATTTTCTAATCACAGCTTATATCTTAACATAGCAAAAACAAAGATAATGCATACAGATAAAACTGCTATGGAGAAAGAAATATATGTTAATGAGGAAAAATTGGAGATGATGGACAATTTAAATATCTTGGGTCATTGATTACCAACAACGGTGACACAATGAAAGAAATTAAACGACGACTATCAGTTGCTCTTCAGAGACTAAAACAACTGAATAAATTATGGAGTGGGACAGACAGAACTACAAAAATTAGATTTTTAAGAGCATGCATCTTTCCCGTTGCAACATACACCTGTGAGACCTGGACACTTACTAAACAAGCTGAACAGCGCATAAATGCCTTTGAATATAAATGTAATAGACGAGTTCTAAGAATATCTTGGGTAAAGAAAAGAACAAATGCATCCATACTTCAGGAGCTGAATGTTGAAGACAGTTGGCTATTAAAGACAATAAAACAAAGAAAATTGAAATATTTTGGTCACTTGAAACGTCACGAAAGTTTGGAGAGAACAATAATGGAGGGGTATATGCCTGGGAAGAGAGGAAGAGGAAGGCCAAAGAGAAGATGGGTGCAGGATGTGGCAGATGATCTCCAGATGGGTGTATCGGACACGGGACATCTTGCTTATGATCAAGAGGTTTTCCGGAAGGTTGTGAGGTTCTGCAAAGGACATGCTACTGAATGAATGACCACTTTCTAGTGTTTGGTATGTAATTTTTTGCTGCTTGAAAGTGAATGCTTTCAATGATTACTTTCTTACATAATCTGAACAATTGAAAGGGGTCTCCACATTTCAATTCATTTGCTAACGACAAATAAATCTTCTATATTCGTGTTTTGATCAAAGTATGCCCTACTGTTGCCTTGCTTAAGTTACCTTGAAAACTGTGTCACAGATTACTACTTGATATGTGTGGGGTGTTTGTTGTAAAGACAGATAGCAGTATCTGAATACATGGTCATGCATGTTAGTTACAAAAATTCACATATCTATCCCAGAGGTCATCAAGTCTGATTTCAACATGTTTGTGTGTACGGTTTACTTTAACCCTTTACAGGGCAGACGCTTGTCCGTTTTTTAGCCCTGAACAAGCAAGATTTTTTCAGGTTCGGAAAAATTTCGGGTTGCGTTAGTAAAAACATCATAAATAAGATGTTAGTCAACCGATTTTAGTTAACCCTTTACAGGGCAGACGCTTGTCCGTTTTTTAGCCCTGAACGGGCAAGATTTTTTCAGGTTTGGTAAAATTTCGGGTCGCGTTAGTAAAAACATCACAAATAAGGTGTTAGTCAACCGATTTTAGTTAAATAAACAACACAATGAAGGAAAAAGCATGCAGAATATGTTACTCACGTGATTGTTGTTGGTAATCCATATATGAACACAAATATTTACGAAATACAGCATGTTGTTTGTGATTTTCCGTCATCTATACGGCAATTTACAAACACATTTTCAGAATCATAATCACTTTCTTTAAAGTCCGACTCAGACTGCTAATGCAAAGTAACGCTTTGCACTGATATCTAGCTCCGATTAATAGTCAACTTTGTGCCCTTTAATGTCATTTAAACTGAACCTAGCGAAATCTCGGCTATCACTTGAAGAATCACCAAAATCCATTTTGAAAAACAGCGTAAAAATCCCGAAAACTATCAAAAAAGTCTGTAAAAGTCCATTCAAATTCATTGTTGCGCGTTTACAAATGGCGGCCACGTTGTCAAGCTGTCGGCGAAAGTGAAAGTAGCCATCGGAAGTGTCGGAAAGCCGAGAGATCGCGTTTTTACAATGCATAATAGTATCGGCCGCTACGCTCGTTTAAGCGATCGGCCGCTAATGGCCGCTATGCCCTGTAAAGGGTTAAATAAACAACACAATGAAGGGAAAAGCATGCAGAATATGTCACTCACGTGATTGTTGTTGATAATCCATATATGAACACAAATATTTACGAAATATAGCATGCTGTTTGTGATTTTCCGTCATTTATACGGCAATTTACAAACACATTTTCAGAATCATAATCACTTTCTTTAAAGTCTGACTCAGACTGCTAATGTAAAGTAACGCTTTGTGACTGATATCTAGTTCCGATTAATAGTCAACTTCGTGCCCTTTAATGTCACTTAAATTGAATCTAGCGAAATCTCAGCTATCACTTGAAGAATCGCCGAAATCCGTTTTGAAAAACTAAGCGTAAAAACCCCGAAAATTATCAAAAGAAGTCCGTAAAAGTCCGTTCAAATTCATCGTCTGCGCTTACAAATGGCGGCCACATTGTCAAGATATCGGCGAAAGTAGCCGTCGGAAGTATCGTAAGGCCGAGAAATTGCGTTTTTACAATGCATAATAGTATCGGACGGAATCGGCCGAAATGCTCGTTAAAGGCACGCGGCCGCAAATGGCCATTCCGCCCTGTAAAGGGTTAAACAGATTCCATTCAAGGTACATTAAGTATCTACCCATGGCTAGGTTTCCTTTTCCACAAATTTTGCTAGGGTAGTGACTTTTATGTGCTGCTTTTTATCAGTTTTCGACTACTGTGGTATTGCTATTGAATGCAAGTTACATATGGGATCTGGTTTTCACCATTTTCTGAGAAGGCAGATGTCACTATCTTAAAGATGCAGGGGTCACGTGATGTTAGAAACCACTGATGCTTGTAAAAAAATGTCCAGTCCTCTCTGGGATTCAAATTCTGTGACCTGAGTTTAAGGTCGATGCCATAACCTCCCACCAAGCAAATAAATCTATTCTGTGAAAATATAAATCATATGTGAAAATTTCATGATCTCCATAATTGTGCATTTTTTCATCGGCTCTGTAGTGTGTTTGTATGTGTAGGTTTGTGTGCTACAACATTTGTCGCAAACATTTGGTTAGGGTTCACAACTTGAGTTGTTTTTATGATGTTTTTTATACCTTACCTTGCCTTTGCTTGGTCTGTATTTTGAGAGTAGCATTAAGTAATTTAGATGCCACACAGTTATTGTTTTTAAACATGGTTACATGGCCTAGTAGTACGTGATGACTTGCTTAAGTTACTAGAGAACTTACATAATACTATTTAATGCACATAAACTATGTTATTGAATTGTATTATGGAAAGAAATAGGTAGATTCTGTGTAATTAATGCTTTTATATGCTTTTTTATGTTCATGTGGATTTAATATTGTAATTTACTCTTGTATCACTAACATTAATTACAAATTGTATCTGGTTAAATTCAGCTTGAGGTCTGACATTTTATTGTAGAGTACTTGATATGGAACTGTGCTGATAATGTCATGAGCATGGACAGATGAAGGTTCTATGCTTTGGCTCATAACCTGCTAAGTGAGGAAAAGATTGGCCACCTATACATCTGTGCATTATGCCCTCAAAATGTTTTGGGCCCATCACATCACAGACTTTAGCAAGAAACTGCATCAGGGCAATTCTATTTTTTATATTTTTATATCATGCATTTGTTTTTGAATCGGTTTAATGTAAAAAAGTATGATTTAGTATACTTTCATTTTCTTCTGTGTCCTTAGATTTACTTGACAAATTAGAACACCAAACAGCAAATGGCAAAAGCAAGGATGGGGATTCTTCTCATGCACGTCAGAGGAAACACAGTCATTCAAAAACACCAGATAGCAGTACTGCTGAAGCTGAAAAGGTTATCCACATTGAGTATACTGAAGAACAGTTAGCCTCCGTCAGAAGGTACTCTCACTGTTGTTAGTTTTATTCATGTTTATTGTGATTCCATTCCATTGGCACCTTGCCGTCTTGACAGACGATAGTTTGTGCTTTAAAAAGGCATAATAACTTTTAACTATGGCGGTAGCGAGTGTGACTGATAAGGCCAATTTGCGCATGTGAACACGTGGTCATTTCCACCATCATGCACCATCTTACGTCTCAAACACTTGGTGTGTGACTTTTCTGCAATAATTTTCTCCTTTGACTTTATTCCATTTCTGATATTTGCCCTCCATGCAACACGTTCAGCGGCGACTTGCTCCCAATGTGCATTATCAATGCCTGTATCAATCATGTCCCGCTTACACACATCTTTGTATCGTAGTAGAGGCCGACCCTGAGATCTCTTACCCATCTGTAATTCACCAAAAAAGATATCCTTTGGTATTCTACCATCATCCATCCTCCTAAGATGTCCTATCCATCTAAGTCTACGAAGACTGAGCATGGAATAAACTGTCACACAACCTGATCTTTCCAATACTTCAGTATTTGTGATTTTGTCTTGCCACTTAATACCAAGAATTCTTCGCAAACACCGCATATGAAAGCTGTTTAAATTGTTCTCTTGGTGTAAGTAAGTTGTCCAGGTTTCACTGCCATAGAGAAGAGTACTAAGGACACAGGCTTGATAGACAAGGACTTTTGTTTTGGCAGTAAGCTACCTGTTCTCCCAGACTCTTTTTCTTAACCTGTTCATTGTTGTTGCTTCCTTACCAATCCGGATGTTGATTTCCTGATCTAGGGATAATTTGCTATTAACCACTGATCCTAGATATGTAAAATGGTCTACTATCTCTAGTTCAGCGTCGTCAATAAAGATTGATGGTACCCCATGTGCACCTTGTGACATAATCTGTGTCTTCTTTTTGCTAATTGTTAAACCAAATTCAGAACAAGCATTGGAGAATGCAGATAGTAGACATTGCAATTCTTCCTCAGAGTGGGTCGTAACTGCAGCATCATCTGCAAAAAGCAACTCTCTGATCAGTACCCTCCTAATTTTGGTCTTAGCCTTCAATCTCTGAGCATTGTAGAGGCCACCATCTGAGCGTGAGTGAATGTATATACCACCATCCTGATCACGAAAGGCATATTTCAGTAGAAGTGAAAAGTATATTCCAAAGAGGGTGGGAGCTAGTACACAACCTTGCTTAACTCCACTCTTGATTTCAAATTCAACCACTGTTTATTGCCTTCATCGACCTCACAAAGGCATTTGATTTGGTCAGTCGTGAGGGTCTGTTCAAGGCACTAAAGAAGATTGGCTGCCCACCAACTCTTCTGTCCATTGTGGAATCGTTCCACACAGGCATGAAGGGTATAATCAAGTTTGATGGTGCAACTTCTGAAGAATTGTGATTCAATCTTTTTTTTTTATTGTTTGCTCACTTTGAACTCAAACGTAGTTCGTACACATGCTACTACTTCCAGTGCCCTGGACTGTTTGTTTGTTTTCCCTATTGTCAGTGTCCCTCACCACCAGGGGGTACATGTAATTTACGTCCCCAAGTCAAGGACAGGAAGTCAACATTTTAGTCCAACCGACCAGTGTAGGGGTTGAACCCGCTACCTCAGCATCAGCACAATGGAAGTTTAAGAATGGATGCTCTTATCCATTCTGCCATGCTGACCTCTATTCAATCTTTGATGTTGTTTGTCATCTGTTAGCTTCATGGCAAAGTTGTATAGTTCACGTGTATGTGAATTTCATTAATTATAGTCAAGTAAAGGACACTTTATTTTACCCTTTAAGGCGCATTGAGCACACGGTGCTTGACCCATATTTGTATAGACCAATCTGCACTTGATGGGTGATGTGGTCAGTATCTCACCGGTTTGCTTTTACTTCCCAGGATTTTCCTAGTACCCATATTAAACTAGGTTGATCTGGGAGCCAAGGTCCATTTTTAACATTTTAATCAGTCCCAATGTGAATGGAACCCAAGACCACCAGGCGAGCGTCCAGGCACTAAGCTAATGCAGCCTTTGTCTTTCATAATGGCACGCCATATGTTTTAGCAAGTTGAAACACAGTACAGCTTGTTGCACTCTTAGTATATTTTGTTTTGGGGAAGTAGAAATGTGTAGTACTTGTATAACTCACTAGAGTTATATATTCTAAACATTGTTCCAGATACTGCTATTGCCATAGATACTAAAGGATGATGAAAGTTTAATAATATATTTTGTAACAAACTATTTTACAATAGAAAACTTCAAAACTTATTATAGCCTTTCTTGTCTGATGTTTTCTGTAGTTTGTTGCTATTGTTTTGTGTTGGAAAATGGCTGAATAAACTTGACACTTATCCATTTATAATGTACTGACATGGTAGTTTAACGTCTGTTATAATTCACTTTAACGGTTTGCAGTAGTTGCATTTGGTTTGAAGCCAGAACTTGCTCTTGTGGAAGCAAACCTTAATTTTATGAATTCATTTATTTACCACTTTTAACTCCTTAGTGATCTTGTAGATAGTTAAGATAGTCTGTCGTCTTCTGTTAGTTATGGATACAAAATTATCTTCTACTTATCATCTTGGGTGATTGTAAAAGCTCTATGACTGTGAAATTATACATAGAGGAGAAATCCAGCATTTTAGTCATGGTGAAATAAATATGTGGGTTGTAATATTTAGTTGTTTCATTGGGACTGCATAGGCCAGAAGTCTCTTATATACATCTTTACAATATAGCTTTCCGTCTTCTAGATATTTTAGTCTGCTTTGTTATAGTGCTGGTTAGTCTAATGTGTAAGTTTATGCCGACAAACAAATTGTTTTATACTTTATTATAGCAAATTTATAGGCTTGTACATTTCCATTACCTGTCACTGCTATATCTTCTTATATTGTGGTCAATCATGGTTTACTACTATACACAATGACCAGTTTCAAAACAGGTCTGTGTTCTTGTCCCAGTGATGCCATTTAGCCAAGCTATCTAGGTAATGGAGTCTTATTGTCTTATTTTTGCTTTTCCACATCAAGTTTGCCCTCAAGTTTATTTCTTCTCATTTGCCCCTAAAGATGGCTTTAATTTGTTTTGTTCTTAGGCCTTTCTTTGTTAAAATGTTAATATTTTAGATGTTTTTAAAAAAAGGATTTTAACTACAAAATTCCAACTGGAATTAAATAATTTATGTATCTTTGGCAGGGTAAATGTAGTTCAGAAACGCCCACTAGGGTGTGAAGTGTCTGGGCATCACATATTTTAGGTCACACCTGGATAAGTTGAGGTTCTCTTCCTCTCCACCTTTCCTCATAAAATTCCAATTTATGAGATTGGATTGACCTCAGAGTTGTAATGGTCTGAGAAAACAATTCTGTCACTGCTGGGGATTGAACATGTATACAATATTTATGATTGGTGAATCAGCCATGTGCACGTGTCACTCTAAATAGCAGATCATACACTCAAATGCTGTCTCCAATATTTCATGTAAAGTTAAGCCCTCTGATCTATAGAAACTACAGCTCCCCCGATGTGTCTCCACCTTGATGTGGTGGGGGAGCTTGCGTGTCCCATCGACCCCATTTGCTTGCCGATGGGTGAAAAATTACATATCGGACAGTTTATGGGATAGGGACCAGACTAAGAGAGACACAACCTGCTGCTCTGCAGGTATAGACTGAGGATAGCAGTCAAAATTTAAATCAGGTGCACGAAGGCAGAATTTCTTGGTTCGGACAAAACTCTTAAGGCTCCCTGTCGAGGGCTGTGGCTGAACGCCTCTAAGCCACAAACCCTCGGATCTGAGAGCCAGGCCGATACCCGTCTACCGGAAAATAGAAACGTGATACTGAGCAAGCCTCTCAGCTGGGGGATATGAGGGATTCCCGGATGAGAGGGCCAGACCGTTTCCCGTTCACTGCTGCACGAAGGTAAGGTGCTGAGCCGGCAGCACATGTAGCCTACCTCGTGAGCGAGTACAAAAAAGAAAGAAAAGTGCCCCAGTCGAAGGGCATGGTTACGGAAACTCTGTATCTAACTCATAGAGAGTGTAGATATAAGTGGAAGAACGTCTCAACGCAAAATGGAACGCACGGCGAGCGTACCTATTGCGTGGGTTGAAGCCACAAGCAAAAGCTTACCGAGTGGATGTCGCCCGCAATCTGACCGCTCCTGGTGTGTGCTTGAGCGATCAGTGGCAAGCGGGATGCTCAACACATGGAAGTGAGGAATAAAAGCAGCCATGAGCAGGACGTGGAAACTCCTTGGGTGAGCCCAGTCTCAGAGCAATATGTGCCGGCTCTGCAATTATGGAAGCCTCCTCGGATAGTGAGATGATGCCCATGGTCTGCCCCTGTCTTCCATTGAGGGCCGTCCGCGATATCGTTGATCGTTCTATCTTGACCAGCTGAGATGTGGGTGACATTACAACAGTCTAACGTGTCTCGAAACCAGAGGAAGGCTAACCTCACTAAAAAATGCCCGCCAGAAGTCGGAAGTGTCGGCCTACGGGTGGCAAACTAAAAATTGACACTACGCAATTACGTCCGAGTGAAATGTCTCGCCCGAATGTCTCTCGTGCTAGGAACAGCTCTGACTAGCTAGTTTCCGAATGCCGCTCTTGTTCGGAACAGCTCTGACTGGGTAGTTTTCCGAATGTCTGTTGAGCCTGGAAAAGCTCTGATGGGCGCAACGACAAGCACATGTCCGAAAACTCGCTGAGTGGATGCCGTCTGCAAACCTGTCTGGTTTGTGCGGGAATGACCCGGGGAAACGAAATGACCAATATATTGAAGTGAGGATTTAAAGCAGCCATGAGCAGGACGTGACGATCTCCCTCGGTGAGCCCAGATCCAGGGCGTTATGTGTCGGCCCTGCAACTATGGAAGCAACCTTGGATGGCGGAAAATGCTATGGACTGTCCCTGCCTTCCTTTGAGGGATGACCGTTGTCTTCGACCGTTCCACCTTGGCCAGCATGGTTGCAGATGGCGCCACAAAAGTGAGAGTCTCCCAGGAATGCTAACCTGGTCAAAAATGCACGCTAAAAGCCGGATGTGTTGGCCTAAGGGTTTCGATCCAAGGGTGCCTAACTAGACACACCGCAATCACATCTGAAAAAACACTCCGGATGAACGCAAAGAAGAAGAAGAAACTACAGTGGAAGCTAAACTGTATGGTTCACTGACTGAACTAAAAGAGACAGTGATGTTTATATATGAAGCAACATATATAGACATTTTATTTCAAGTGAAGTCAAGCCCTCTGATCTATAGAAACTACAGTGGAAGCTGTATGGTTCACTGACTGAACTAAAAGAGACAGTGATGTTTATATATGAAGCAACATATATAGACATTTTATTTCAAGTGAACAAAAGAGGAGGAAATTGTAATGGAATGTAAAGGAAACTTCTTCTGCGTTTTTCCGGCATGTTGTTTTAGACGTAATTGCATTGTGCCTGTTTACAGTAAAGCTGCGATATTTACACCTTTCGGCCGACACCACTGAATTCTTCAGGCATTTCTTGGTCCTTCCAGGGTAAAGGAAACAATTTTCATTATTTGTATTTTTGCCTGTCAGTATTTACATGCATACGTTTGTTGCCAGATTGTTAATGTAATGGTGTTTAAATGCCTTTTTCTGTTATATGATGTTCACAGATGATGCAACACTTTTCAGTCTGTACTAATTAATGAAGTTGTCACCACTTTACAGAATAAACACCTGTAAAGATGTATACGAAGTACTGGAACTGACCAAAGAGTTCACAGATTCAGACCTGAAGAAAGCCTACAGACGTTTGGCCTTGCAGATGCATCCAGACAAAAATAAGGCACCCGGCGCAACAGAAGCTTTCAAAGGTTACATTTGGCATTTGTCCTTTTTTTGCAGTAGTGTTTATCTTGGTTTGAACAGTGACTTGTAGTTTTTTATTACATGTCATAGTTTGCTTTTCTTTACTTTATTGTTTATTGGTTAGTCAATACAACATTTATCAAAAGCTATAATATTTGAATTCAGTAAGAAGGCACATACAAAAATGAATGATAGAGGACAATCCACAATTGATGGAAATTATAAGAAAAGATAAAGTCAAGATTAATATAAAAGAATTGCATAGAGAAATGGTATGAAAATTGAGGTGCAAAAGAAGCCTGGATAAGTCAATGTGGGTGGCTTAGGGAAAGGCAAGAATCTGCTGCTTAAACATATTTGTGCAAATATGCTATATAAATCTTGAAATATCTCTCAGTAATTGCTATTAGCACGAAGTTATACATTGAGGTGAGAAGAAATAATACATGCCTGGTGTACTGGACAGGTTGCAGCTAAGCACTGTTACATGACTAAACTAGAACTACTTCTTCTGTGGGAAATAAAACTCCATGATTACTTGGCCTAAAGATTCTCGCGTTATGTACTTTCTCCTTTTTTTCATATGCCTTCTTATATTTGTGCTCACAAATGGGTGAGTTCGTAAAGCAGATACTAGTTTGACATCATATTTTAGTGCACGGTTTTAGGAATTATTTTAATAGTTTTATAAGTTGGTTATTTGGTTGTTTCGGGATTTAAATATTGAGCACAACCCATTACTGGCAACGCTGATCGTATTCTGGTATAAACCTAAGGCCTATCCACGTCAATATGGAAGCACTATACTCAAGTTTCGCTCTCGTTTGAGCTCATCAGTAGTGCATATCCCTGACCGGAAACGCCCCGGATCACTGGCGTGTGAAGCGGGTGTGTAACCACGCGGCACACACTGGACACGCCAAATTATCATAAAGTACTTATAAAGTACAGTTTTATAAGTGGTATCCAGACATTAGTTTCATAAAATTGTCATAAATTGTTATTATTACTGGATGGACTTTACTATCAAATAGCTGAAGGCTATATATATGCTCACCCCTAGCGTGTGGGCAGAAACATGGAACAGTGAGCCAGCAATTAGAAAATCAAATATAGGCACTCAAACTGGAGATGTACAGATGAATAAGTGTTATTTTGTGTAAACAAAATCAAATAACTAGATCTGTTGGTTGGTTAGACTGAATTTGAACTTCAATTTGAAGTTCAATATATATATATATATATATATATATATATATATATATATATATATATATATATATATATATATATATATATATATAAAAGGCGATGTATGTATGTATGTGGGTCCGTTCTTTATGCGTTCACGAACGGTCCATCCGATTGAGATGAAATTTTCTACACGTCTTCTTCTCATTCCAGTGCAACCAACTGTCATAGATTTTTTAGTGTACTATCAGCTATTACCTTACTAAAATTTAATTTTGTAATTACATGACTGAACATAAGAAAATATAAAACAAGGGACATAACTTTTAGTAGCATTGTTATATCTTAAGTTAAGTCCCCTGGCTATAGATAGACAGACAGACAGATCTCCGCCAGGGCCTGGGCGAAGCCGGGTCAGACAGACAGTCGGGAACGGGAACTTATATGACTACTTATATGAATTAAATGAGATGCTCCCCACCAGCGACTGGGTGAAGCCGGGCTGGGTCATACAGACAGATCCCCGCCAGGGACTGGGCGAAGCCGGGCCGGTTCAGACAGACAGACAGTCGGGAACGGGAACTTATATGACTACTTATATGAATTAAATGAGATGCTCCCCATCAGGGTCTGGGCGAAGCCGGGCCAGGTCAGCCAGATAGACAGACAGACAGATAGATAGTCGGGAACAGGAGCTTATATGACTACTTATATGAATTAAATGAGATGCTCCCCACCAGGGACTGGGTGAAGCCGGGTCAGACAGACAGACAGATGAACGGGAACGGGATCTTATATGACTACTTATATGAATTAAATTAGATGCTCCCCACCAGGAGCTGGGCGAAGCCGGGCCTGATCAGGCAGACAAGCAGGCAGACAGATAGATAGATAGATCCCCGCCAGGGCCTGGGCGAAGCCAGGCCGGGTCAGCTAGTATATATATATATATATATATATATATATATATATATATATATATATATATATATATATATATATATATATTGACATTCAGGCCGTCTGAGTCTTCAAAAGGGCTCAGCCATCTATTGGAGTCAGGTTGGGGTAAAGACTTCTCTTCCAGCGGCTGGGAATTAAAAGATCTGACATAGTGAATTAAAACATATATCAGATTAAACATCTGGTATAAAAAGATTACATTTTTATAAAAAAACAGCCAGGGGAGATGTCTTAGACATCTGAGATAATTGTCTTAGACATATATGAACAAGAAGTAGGTAGCTAGTTACATGCAAGTTGGGAGATAACATCAGGAGATGGATGGGCATTAGTATGTCGGAGTGTACCATCAGGACAAGTGACAAGTCATCTTTTACAGTTTCTATGGCAGTCATGGATTGACTTGTGACTATCAGAAAGTTATTAAAAACATAGTTTTCATAGAAGAATTACTATTTGTTTTAGTTTCATCATCCCAGCTATTTTATTACATTATTAAACAAGGTTTAATTTTTTTTTTAAATGAAAATAAATGACCATAGACCCCGAGGTAGACCAAGAAGACGGTGGAAAGATAATATATATACAGACCTACAAGCACTTGGAATCAACGACTGGCAAGAGAAGGTCAACCAGAAAGACGAATGGAGACGGATTGTATCTGCAGCAAAGAACCTCAATGGCTCGGAACGCTGAAGAAGAAGAAGATTAAACAAGGTGGTAATCAGAGCTTTCATTGCAGCTTTTGTATAAAGCCCATTCAACTATAGTAATTGCTGGGTTTTGTTAAATGATAATATTAGACATATCACATGAACTACTCCCTGAACTGTAGAGCCACAAAGTAAAATATTATAAAATAGTTCAGGCATCTGAGGATAAAGTCAAATCAGCTGCTGCATCGTATCTACAACAGAAGAAGTCCTGCCTATAATGCTGGAAGAAGACCGAGAATTGGATAGATTGTGTCATTGATATACTACACCAGTGTAACAGTGCCGGGCTTCTCTTAGGTACAGCGACTTCTGTACTTCAAGGTCTTCGGGTGACACCCGGACTTTAGAAATCTCTCCATTCAAAACTGCGTTGTTATGATTTAAATTCTAGCCGTACAGCACGACCGTATAGGGTTCTGAGACGTCAGACTCCAAGGATCTAGTAAAGGGCTGGACGTCGTTCAAATCTTCCATTTTCCACCAACTTTCGAATAACATGGAAAGCTTCCACTTAAGACTGTGATGATGGTTGATAAATCTTTTATTCGTCCATTGCTGAACAGATAAGTTCAACACATGATATTCTCAACAAATCATGATAATGTCTTATATCTTACAATAGCACGACCGACCTTGGAAGGTGGGAACACGATCTGATTCTAATCATGACACCTGGCCTAACAAATATTACAACATTAACATTCTCTATTCATTATCATATTCAACCTACCCAACCATTCTACTCTCTACTCTTGATGTTGTTAATTGAGAGAGACTTCAGTCATACGAGCTGATTGTTTTCCTGGCTTCATTTACACGTCTGCTCCCCAGTTGAACTTGGCCACTAATGTTTACGTTTCTCTGTTGTTGTTAGCTTCTGTTGCTACCCCAAACTTTCTGACGTACTAATTCCTTGGTGCATTCTCGTGCACCTTTTTCTCTTCTAGTTTACTTTCTCAATTCATACGTGTGCATCACTGTTCCATTATCTTCTATTAGCTCTCCCCCGACCTATTCTGTTACACCAGTGGTTCTCAACCTTTTTTGGCCCATGCCCCTCTTTACCATATGTTTAGAACGTTATTCCCCCCCCCCCCTTTCAAATTTCCTCCCTATAAATTCATCCCCCCCCCCACCACCCTTACACATTATACTTAAAAATGGAAGATAAATTTAATAACACATACTAGAACAAGTCTAGACATCTACATAAAACTGATTTGCAGGTCTACTTACGTTATAAAACAAATTTCATTAGGGCGAGAAGTACAGAACTGTAAAATTTAGAGGGGAAAACAGTATCAAATAACTGGTTCTTGTATTAATGCGATCTTGAAATAATCTTAATTCCCCCCTGTGGGGTGGGGGGGGGGGGATTTCCCCACCGGTTGAGAACCACTGTACTACACAAACACAACAAACTCACTGAAGTCAACATGATACATTTGTCTGCACATTAGAAATTTCAAATGCCGCTCCTTCCTTTGCTTAGCAGTTAATATAGACCAAAAGTCATATCCATGTGTTGATGAATAATATATAGATCGATTATTTTTTTTTATATATGTATCTACAGCAATAGGTAAAGCTTACAGCATCCTCAGTGATAAGGAAAAGAGGCGACAGTATGACTTGTATGGTCCGGAAATGCAGCCTAGTCGACTAACACGTGATCATGAGGAATATTCACATGGCTATGAAGGTTTGGCAGTTATTTTGTGCTGAGTGTATTCTCCCTCTCAAAGTCACTTTCTTGTTTTCTTTCACCTCCATTGTCTTGGTGAATCCGCCATGTGCTCATGTGGTTGGCACCACAGACAGCAGATCACATACTCAAAGACTGCCCCAAATGCAGCTTATCTAGTCATACCTTGTGACCTAGACAAACAACGTTGGAGGATAAGCTTTATGGGCCACCAAGTGAACTAAAAAAAAAAGACAGTGAAGTTTATACAAGAGGCAAAATTGCAGATAAAGATAAAACAATTCAAGTGAATGAAAGAAGAATGAGATCTCCATTGTCCAATATTAATTAATCTATTTTTAAGATACTTAATTTCACTACTTAGTTTTCAGTTTTTAACATTTTGAAAACAGATTTTTGTAAAATGTCTAGCTTTCATTTATGGAAATGTGCAGAAGATGTAACAAAATTTAAATAGATGGTAAAAACACAGGGAAGTTTGGCAGAAATTGTTAAGGACAGTCCTCTTGCAGAAATAAAATTCTGATGAAGCAAGTATTACAATAAGCATTTTAACATACCAGCTTTATAATTACAGATAATTTTCTTGTAAATTACACTAAGGTGGAGTTAATTTTATTTCACCATTGTTAACTAATTATTCTCTTTGAAAGAAAATTGTTAAAATGTTGTCTTATTTGCAGGAGATATTTCGCCAGAAGAATTGTTCAACATGTTTTTTGGTGGTGGAGGTTTTACATCAGGTAGGATTTCTCTCAGATATAATCATTAGTAGCCAGGTTTCTTTTGCTTGTGCCTCATCTCTGCTTCTGGTCTTTCTCTGAAATCTCCCTATATTTCTCTCACAGATGATATAGAGTTGAGACGGGTAGAATATTTCAAGTGGGAGACAGCTTTGAACTGACACTCATGAAACTAAAATGATAGTATAAGATAAATATTTAAGCATAATTTTATAACGTATAATTGTTTTATATTTTGTCTCCTTCAGTACTTCTTGCGTGACTAATTTAATTGTGGATCTGTTTTATTATTAAATGTGGTTTCCTTAAAGTACCTTATGGCCATGCATTTTCATGTCCAGAAAAAAGAATCTATTGACTGCCAGTAGTAGTTTCACTGTAACATAGTTTTACGGAAGTCATTATCTTTACCTGTGTATGTGTGTAGACAAGAAAGAAAAAACCCTTGTGTGCACCTGGAGGTAGATTGTAGATGTGGTGCTGACCCCATATTTCCATAGACCAATCGACACTCCATGGGTGATGTGCTAAATATCATGCCAGCCACTTTCCCAGGACATATCCTGGTGCACATTTTAGGCTGGGTCAGCCAGGGGGCCCAGGTCAATGCGTTAAAACCTGTCTCCATGGGGATTCTAATAACATGACCGTCAGGCCGGCTGGCAAGCATGCTAGTGCCATGACCTGAATTAGGGCATAGGCTAGTGAGTACAGGTAGTTTAGAGTCGTGCACAGTTCAGTGACGGTGGTCAGCAAAAGAAGACCCGAACAGGAAAGGCGGGCACTCTGCACACAACGTGAAACACGTTAGAACTCGCTTCCTAACAGGAAGTGGAGGACAGACAAGTTAGTTTGCGTCGAGCTGTTGTCCAGTATGGACATGGTGAGATCCATCTAGAGTTATGGCCAACATTGTGCCACTCTATCGTTATATAATTGTATCGTGTTCGTGATGTTTATGAATTGTGGAACGATAGACATGTAATTGTGCTTAATATATTTATGGAAATTGCTGACGGAGTTCTGTCATTCTATAGTGCGTTCAGCTAGTTATAGTGTGTGTAGTTTAAGTGAGTCAGAGCATGTGGCTCATCAACTCCACGGTCAAGACCGGCAAACGAGGCATAATCATGAACTCTCACATGGCCTTATGGTGATAAATACTAAGAGCGATAGAGTGGCTCTCCAGCGCACCATGCGGCACAGTTGTTCGAGGGCGTCAGCGCTACCTGTCATACGCTATGCTGTTATACATCAGTTTTACATATTCCTGTTGCCGTATGGTTATGCTAAAGCACCATCAAACAGCACTAGAGTATATCCCATCCATCTCATCAGATCTGCGGCATCAGATATCCACCTATGGCACTAGACCTAGACCATGGTATATATAATTCTTTAAGATTCTGGTCCATGGCACTATAGCAGCTGTGATCCATGGCAATATAGCAGCTGTTAGTTAGTTAGTTAGTTAGTCGACAGATCATCCTCATTGCACATCGAACCATTCAATATAGAGACATGGATCCATGGAGACATGGAGATATGGAGACATGGATGGAGACATGGAATATAGCAGCTGTGATCCATGGCAATATAGCAGCTGTGATCCATGGCAATATAGCAGCTGTGATCTATGGCACTATAGCAGCTGTGATCCATGGCAATATAGCAGCTGTGATCTATGGCAATATAGCAGCTGTGATCCACGGCACTATAGCAGCTGTGATCCATGGCACTATAGCTGCTGTGATCCACGGCAATATAGCAGCTGTGATCCATGGCAATATAGCAGCTGTGATCCATGGCAATATAGCAGCTGTGATCCATGGCAATATAGCAGCTGTGATCCATGGCAATATAGCAGCTGTGATCCATGGCAATATAGCAGCTGTGATCCATGGCAATATAGCAGCTGTGATCCATGGCACTATAGCAGCTGTGATCCATGGCACTATAGCAGCTGTGATCCATGGCAATATAGCAGATGTGATCCATGGCACTATAGCAGCTGTGATCCATGGCAATATAGCAGCTGTGATCTATGGCAATATAGCAGCTGTGATCCATGGCACTATAGCAGCTGTGATCCATGGCACTATAGCAGCTGTGATCCATGGCACTATAGCAACTGTGATCCATGGCACTATAGCAGCTGTGATCCATGGCAATATAGCAGCTGTGATCCATGGCAATATAGCAGCTGTGATCCATGGCACTATAGCTAGCAGCTGTGATCCATGGCAATATAGCAGCTGTGATCCATGGCACTATAGCAGCTGTGATCCATGGCAATATAGCAGCTGTGATCCATGGCAATATAGCAGCTGTGATCCATGGCAATATAGCAGCTGTGATCCATGGCAATATATCAGCTGTGATCCATGGCAATATAGCAGCTGTGATCCATGGCACTATAGCAGCTGTGATCCATGGCAATATAGCAGCTGTGATCCATGGCAATATAGCAGCTGTGATCCATGGCAATATAGCAGCTGTGATCATTGGCAATATAGCAGCTGTGATCCATGGCAATATAGCAGCTGTGATCCATGGCAATATAGCAGCTGTGATCCATGGCACTATAGCAGCTGTGATCCATGGCAATATAGCAGCTGTGATCCATGGCAATATAGCAGCTGTGATCCATGGCAATAGAGCAGCTGTGATCCATGGCACTATAGCAGCTGTGATCCATGGCAATATAGCAGCTGTGATCCATGGCAATATAGCAGCTGTGATCCATGGCAATATAGCAGCTGTGATCCATGGCACTATAGCAGCTGTGATCCATGGCAATATAGCAGCTGTGATCCATGGCAATATAGCAGCTGTGATCCATGGCAATATAGCAGCTGTGATCCATGGCAATATAGCAGCTGTGATCCGTGGAAATATAGCAGCTGTGATCCATGGCAATATAGCAGCTGTGATCCATGGCACTAGCCACTGCACTAACAATGCTCCCTATCTTTGTAATCTTTCAAATAAGACTTTCTGTCTTGGAGACATCTTATGCAATAAGTCACTATCACTGAATGTAAGAAAGAGAGTGCTGAAATGCTATGTAGAAACAGGCTAATGAAACTAGAACATTATGTACAATAAGAAAGAGACAAACAGCTTTCTTCGGTCATGTGGTGAGAGGAGAGGTATTGGAGAACATCGTGACAACAGGAAAGATCAAGGGGAAGAGAGGCAGAGGTGGACCAAGAGAAATGATGCTGGATGGATTGAGACGGTGGCATGGAGGAATATCAGCAGCAGAGTTGATCCAGAACACCAGACCGAGATATGTGGAACGCCTACACCGGCAGGGCACTTGATGATGATAATGATGTCTTGAAGACAATTGTTAAAGCTCTTGAAAATTCCTGCTGACTATTTGTATCTATTGTTACCTATATAGTCATCTTCACAGCATTTTGAAGTGCATTTTAGGCTGGATTGTATCGCAGTGGGGAAAAAAAATCCTTCTTGAAAGACCTATTAATGTTGAATAGTAAAGTTCAGAGACAAAAATATGTTGATACAAAGTGAGCCATGAAAATATGATGTTCTTTTATTTTCTAATGTGAATGCCTCATGTGTGAGGCACATACGTTTGCGTGTACAAAAATGACAGGTAGATGCTCAATATAATACTGAATGTAAACTGTTTTAATATTTCTTAGGCAATGTTCACAGACAGCACCAGCATCATGCCAGGAGAACATTCTTCACCTACAGGGAACCTCAACAGTCAGAGGTATGTCAAACATTGTTCATACAACAGTCAGGGGTATGTCTAACATTATAATTACAAGTCAGGGATATGTCTAACATTGTAATTAAACAGTCGGGGTTATGTCTAACATTGTAATTACAACAGTTAGGTGTATGTCTAACATTGTTCATACAACAGTCAGGGGTATGTCTAACAATGTAATTACAACTGTCAGAGGTATGTCTAACATTGTAACTACAACAGTTAGGGGTATGTCTAACATTGTAATTACAACAGTCGGGGGTATGTCTAACATTGTAATTACAACAGTCGGGGGTATGTCTAACATTGTAATTACAACAGTCAGAGGTATGTCTAACATTGTAACTACAACAGTCGGTGGTATGTCTAACATTGTAACTACAACAGTCGGTGATATGTCTAACATTGTAACTACAACAGTTAGGGGTATGTCTAACAGTATAATTTCAACAGTCAGAGGTATGTCTAACAGTATAATTTCAACAGTCAGGGGTATGTCTAACATTATAATTTCAACAGTCAGGGGTATGTCTAACATTATAATTTCAACAGTCAGGGGTATCTATTACATAGTTCCTAAAACAGTCATAAATATTATTAACATTGTATATACAACAATCGGAGGCATGCACATTATAATTACAACTGTAAGCGGTATGTCTCACAGTATATTTGCAACATTCAGAGGTTTGTCTCACATTCTACTTGCAACAGTCACAGGTATGCCTGACATTATACTTGCAACAGTCATAGGTATGTCTCACATTATACTTGCAACAGTCACAAGTATATCTCACATTATACTTGCAGCAGTCACAGGTATGTCTCACATTATACTTGCAGCAGTCACAGGTATGTTTCACATTATACTTGCAGCAGTCACAGGTATGTCTCACATTATACTTGCAACAGTCACAGGTATGTCTCACATTATACTTGCAGCAGTCACAGGTATGTCTCACATTATACTTGCAACAGTTACAGGTATGCCTGACATTATACTTGCAACAGTCACAGGTATGTCTCACGTTATACTTGCAACAGTCACAGGTATGTCTCACATTATACTTGCAACAGTCACAGGTATGTCTCACATTATACTTGCAACAGTCACAGGTATGTCTCACATTATACTTGCAACAGTCACAGGTATGTCTCACATTATACTTGCAGCAGTCATAGGTATGTCTCACATTATACTTGCAGCAGTCACAGGTATGTCTCACATTTTTCTTCTTCTTCTTTCGTTCGCTTGAAATATGTCTATATCTGCAATGTCGTCTCTTGCATGAATTGAACTGTTTTTTTCAGTTCACACAGTGGTCCATAGAGTTTATCTTCCACTGTCGTCTCTCTAGGCCAGAAGGTTTGCCTAGATATGTTATATTTTGGGCAGTCTTGGAGTATGTGCTCTGCTGTCTGCGACGCCAATCCACATGTGCACATGGCTGTTTCACCAATCTTGAATTTTGTATACATGTGGTTGCGTAATCTATTGTGTCCTGTTCTGAGGCGCAGAATAATGACTTGTTCTGGTCTGTCCATAATGTGGTAGTCATCTTGAGCAGGTTTTGGTGGCTTTCTGACTGATTTGATCATTCTTTTCTTTTGGTGGTATGTAACGGGCACATCAGGCTGTTCCTCTTTGGCTCCTTCCTTAGCCAATTGATCAGCTCTGTCGTTTCCGAGTACTCCACAGTGGGATGGTATCCACTGTATGGTGACTTTATGCTGACTGCTAAGTTCAGAAAGTAGTGTCCTTAGTACTGGCAATTTCCCAGAGAGGAGCGCCTCGAGTACTGATTTTGCATCTGTTAGTAGCACCACAGGTTGTGTACCATTGCTGTTATTTAGTAATTTCTCTGTTGCTATCTTGATTGCCTCAATTTCGGCATCATAGTTATGGCAGTACTTTCCTGTCGGTACTCTGGCTGTGTCCCTAGTATTATTTGGGTATTCTATGTACACTCCCGCTCCTCCATTTCGAACAGCATTTTGTGCTGACCCATCTGTGTAGACTCGGATCCAGAGGTCCTGTGGGTATTCTTCATCAAGGAAGCTGAGAGTGGCTGTTCTGCGCTGCACACTGTTCTGTTCTTCCTTGTCAAATATTCCTCTCACTTTTGTCTGGATTTGTAACGATAGTCTATGCTCATCTTTCCATGGAGTTCGCTCTGGAATAGTTGTTAGGGGGATACCAACTGTGGGCAGATCAGTGGTTTCTCTGCAGAGTCGTTTGGCCTGGTGGATAAAACTACTTCTTTTCAACCGCCCCATAGCTAGGTTTTCAAATCTGTTCTTCATAGGGTGGCCTGGCAAGCTGAGGAACTTTTCTGCTTGTATTAGCGTTTTCGTATCTCTGCGCTCACTCAGTGCCTGTGTCCTCCCCATCTTCTCCATTTCCACTATAGGGGTTGATCTCATCCCTCCTGTGGTGACTCTAAGTGCTTGATTTTGCACCTTGTCCAGCTCTTGTAGTGTGGTATTTGATGCTGAACACCACGCAGTTGACCCATATTCCAGGTGTGGTCGTATGCTCTGTTGGTAAACTTTGCTAAGTATTTTCGTACTGGCTCCCCATGTGGTTCCACTTAGCTTTCTCAGGATGGCTATTTTCCTTCTGGCTTTTGCTACTGCTTTGTTGATGTGCTTTCTCCATGTCAGCTTGCCATCAAATGTTACTCCAAGGTATGTTGGTTCTTTATCTTCTCTTAGGGGTGTTCCATTTATCTGGATGATCCCTGCCTTTTGTTTTGGAGAGAGGGTAAATAGGGTGGTGCTGCACTTGTCAGTGTTTATGCTGATACACCATCTATTTGCCCATGCAGCAAATGTATCTACAGCTCTTTGTAGCAATCTGGTGGCCACTGATGCATATTCATTTGTGCTCCATAGAACCAGGTCATCGGCGTACATTGCCGCTTTAATTCCATGCGGTAGGTGAGCAACAAGATCATTGATGAAGATTAGAAAAAGTGTGGGGGACAAGACTCCGCCCTGGGGGACACCGTGACGCAGTAGTACTTTCTTGCTCTTGAGTCCGTCTATCTGTACTCGGGCTCTTCTGTTGTGCAAGTATGCTTTCACCCATTTGTACATTCTTCCATTGACTTTGCAGTTTCTCAGTTTCTTCATCAGACCTTCTTTCCAGACTTTGTCAAAGGCTTTCTTCAGATCTATCCATGCCGCAAGCACCAGCTTCTTCTCTTGGAATGCATCCTCAATTTCTTGAGAGAGGTAGGTTGTCTGATCTTCCGTAGAGTAGCACTGCCTAAAGCCAGCCTGCTGTGGCACAAGGATGTTTTTACTTTCAATGTACCACTGCAGTCTGTGATTGATGATGCGCTCCAGTGTTTTGCAGAGACAGCTGGTGAGGCTAATTGGTCTGTAGCTAGAGGCAATGGAACCATCTTTCCCTGATTTTAGGAGGGGTATCATGATTGCTTCTCTCCAGGCTTGTGGAACACTGCCTAAGGTCCAGCTGTTATTGAAGATCTGCAACAGCTTTGTTTTGGCCTCTATTCCTAGGTTCCTGATCATTTCATTGGAGATACCATCAGCTCCTGGTGACTTTCTCATTTTCAGTTTTGATATGGCTAGCTCCAGTTCGCTGATTGTGATGGGTGCCTCCAGAACCTCATGTACTATTTCCTTCTGTCCTGTATGTTGTCGTTTCTCTCGAATCTCTTGTTGTTTCTCTGGACTAATTTTGATATTGCTATCTTGTGCGAACGAGTCCGCAAAATGGTCAGCTGCTTGCTTTCTTGTTAAGATTTTTCCATCTTTATGTAGTGCAATTTTTGAGTTTCTCCCTGTGCCCTCGTCATTAAGCTGTTTTATTAGCTTCCACAATTTCCTTGTGTCTCTTTCAAAGTTCAGAGACTCCGTTTTCTCCTGCCAGCTTTTCCGTCTAGCCTGCAGCTTGGCCCTTTGAAATTTGGCTTTTGCATGCTGGAATTTATTGTGGTGCTCTTGGCTGGGTGTGGCCTCTGCTTGCTTTCTACACACTTCAACATCATTATGCAACTGTTCCAGTTCACTACTCCAGTAGGGTTTATATTGTTTACGGGCTCCTCTTGGTACTGTTTCTCGCGCTGCCTGTAGTATGCATTTCCCAAACTCTTCAACTGCTTTATTTATGTCTTTCTCAGTGTTCAGGTTTCTAACCAGTATGCTGGTGCGATGCTTGTACATTGCCCAGTCTGCTTTCTTGTAGTTCCACCTCGAGAGGGTGCTGCTTTCACTTACAAGCTCATTTTCTACGGTTAGAAAGACTGGCCGATGGTCACTGCCACCAAGTTGTTTCCCAACAGTTCGTGTAATGTTCCACTCCAGGTCTGGTGAATGAAAAGCCAGGTCAGGTGTAGTTGTAGAGTGCCATGATCTCGAGTAGAAAGTATGTGGGTCGGACGGCTTGTTAATCAACATGAATCTATTCTCATCCTGCCAGTCTTCCAGTCTCTCTCCTCTCTGGTCCATGTGATCATAGCCCCAGCTCTGCGAGTGGCTGTTGAAATCGCCACACACAATCATTTTTTCTTTTAGTGGTAGAGTGTCCAGTGCCTGTGGGCGGTCACTTGGACAGTAGTAATTGATCAGATGTAGATCTGTATTACCTGTCTTAAGTTTAAGTGTCTGATACTCAGCCCCTTCCATGTAGACTTTGATTTGGGAAGCCATGATGTTATTTCTTACAAGGGTCAGTATCCCACCTTTTCGCCTGTTCTTTCGGTCAGATCGGTAACACTGGTAGCCTCTGATTTTGAAGGCTATATTTTCATTGAGGTGAGTTTCTTGCAAGCAACATATGCTTACTTTTTCTTGGTCCAAGATTTTTTCTAATTCTATTTTTTTGTTGCTGACTCCCTCCGCATTCCAGTGCATTATTTTAAGTCTTCGTTTAGTATGGCCAGTCGTCCTATTCTCATGTCCCCTGGCTCCACAGGACATCTGAGAAGGACCTCCAGTAGTTGGGGTTGGACCCTTTCGAGACATAGGGCCCGGCACTGCACCTGCCTGGGGGTCCAAAGCAGGGCGAGCACCATAACGATTAGCAGTAGTCGACATATTCCATTTTGCGTGATTGCGTGGCATCCTGATTTCTGTGGTGCGCCTCTTGGCTGGTTGCCTCCGTCTTCAGCACCTTTCTTTGCTAGAGCAGACTGTGGTCTCACTCGAGTGTAGATGTGTACGCGCGCACACACCTGTCTGCGCATGCATGTACGTGCATACACATCTAGAGCATACTGGTTATTTTCCGGCGCCAGAGACTCGCCGTCGCCCCTTCTCCTGTTAGTTTAAACAGGTCCGCCACGTGAAGGCCAGGAGTTGGACTTTTGCTGCATAGGTTATGTATTCACGAGCCATTGAGGTATTTGAGCAATGTTGGGCGCTCACCCCAACACCGCGCCTCGGCTACATACAGCAACATTTGGAACCCATGTCTCACATTATACTTGCAGCAGTCACAGGTATGCCTCACATTATACTTGCAACAGTCACAGGTATGTCTCACATTATACTTGCAACAGTCACAGGTATGTCTCACATTATACTTGCAGCAGTCACAGGTATGTCTGACATACTTGCAACAGTCACAGGTATGCCTCACATTATACTTGTAACAGTCACAGGTATGTCTCACATTATACTTGCAACAGTCACGGGTATGTCTCACATTATACTTGCAACAGTCAGAGGTATGTCTCACATTATACTTGCAACAGTCACAGGTATGTCTCACATTATACTTGCAACAGTCACAGGTATGCCTGACATTATACTTGTAACAGTCACAGGTGTGACTGACATACTTATTCATCATCATCATCATCTTCCACTTCTGCCGTCAAGCGTCGTATTTGCGTACTTATTATTAACCTAAAACCTCAAGGACCATTTTACCTGCATTGAGCATATTGAATATATACGAAAGTTTTGCGTGTTTATTTTTTTTTTAAGTAAAGGACCCCTTTTTTACATGCCTTGAGGCTTATAGTGCCAGCTCTATTTTTTTAAAAGACCAGTTGGCACTTGATGGGTGAAGTGGACAGTATCATGCCGCCCGACTTGTAATATACGTGATGTTTTGTTGGCGATGAAATGTTTATACTATGTGGAGTCATGATTTCATCAGGCATACTCTTTATATTTTACTTTGCAGAGTGGCCTGACCTTGTTTTTCCAGCTAGCTCCTATCCTGTTGCTGGTTGTCCTGTCGATGTTGAGCAGTTTCCTCGTTAGTGATCCTGTCTTCAGTTTACAGAAGACAGAGTAAGAGTTTACATGCATGCAGATCTCACTGCTGTCAGTTTGACACATCTTTGCTTCCCCAGCACATTTTCTGCAGCAAAATCTACATTACATAAAATGAGGTCAACCTAGGCTCTTAAAATGGATACCATAGCTGTAGATCTGGGGTTGACCCAGGCTCATAAAGTGGGTGCATAGCTGTGGATCTGGGGTTGACCCAGGCTCATAAAATGGGTATTATAGCTGTGGATCTGGGGTTGACCCAGGCTCATAAAATGGGTATAATAGCTGTGGATCTGGGGTTGACCCAGGCTCATAAAATGGGTATTATAGCTGTGGATCTGGGGTTGACCCAGGCTCATAAAATGGGTATTATAGCTGTGGATCTGGGGTTGACCCAGGCTCATAAAATTGGTATTATAGCTGTAGATCTGGGGTCGACCCAGCCTCATAAAATGGATACCATAGCTGTGGATCTGGGGGTCGACCCAGCCTCATAAAGTGGGTGCATAGCTGTGGATCTGGGGTCGAACCACGCTCATAAAATTGGTACCAGAGCTGGTGTAATACTACTGTAATAATAATACTACTGTAATAATGTGGGGAAGATCAGCTTTATCAAAATAGCACTTGACAGAGAGGTTTGTGCTTAAGACATGCACCGGGAGAAGATTCTTTCAGCAAATAGTTTTACATTCTTAGTCTGCTGCAATAAAATATAGTTTTACATTCTTAGTCGGCTGCAGTAAAATCATTTTACATTCTTAGTCTGCTGCAGTAAAATAGTTTTACATTCTTAGTCTGCTGCAGTAAAATAGTTTTACATTCTTAGTCTTCCTCTTCTTCAGCGTTCCGAGCCATTGAGGTTCTTTGCTGCAGATACAATCCGTCTCCATTTGTCTCTCTGGTTGACCTTCTCTTGCCAGTCGATTCCAAGTGCTTGTAGGTCTGTATATATATTATCTCTCCACCGTCTTCTTGGTCTACCTCGGGGTCTACAGTCATTTATTTCCTGAGTGTAAGCGAGTTTTGTTTCCCTATTATCTTCCATTCTTTCTATATGCCCCAGCCATTGTAGTCTATTAGCCTTCATGATACCAGTGATTAGCGGGGACTTAAACAGATCATAAATGTCTTTGTTACTTCTTCTTTTCCACTCTCCACTTTGTGTATCCCTAATGGGTCCAAAGATGCGTCTTAAAACTTTGTTCTCAAAGGTTTGTAGCAAGGCTTTGTCTCCTTTCGTTGTACTCCAGGTTTCAGAGCCATACAGCACAACTGGTCTGATCAGTGTTTTGTATATTGTGATCTTGGTGTTACGAGATAGCGCCTTTGATTTTAGTAGATGTTGTAGTGCATAGTATATCTTATTTCCAGAATTGATTCTAGTTTGTATTCCTTCCCTTATGATGTTGGAGCAGTTGAAGATTGTACCCAGGTATTTGTATGTTTCCGCTCTTTTAATGGTCATATTATCTATTTGTATGTGGCCAGAGTTTTTAGCCATTCCTTCTCTTGAAATTACCATATATTCTGTCTTATCTTGGTTGATACCCATCTGTTGGGCTTTTTCCTTTAAGTGAGTCAATATTTCCAATGTCTTTTGTTCATTTTCCCCTATAATATCTATATCATCTGCATAACCAAGCAGCTTGGATGTTCCTCTAATATCACATTCCTCCTTTACCCTCCTTACAACTTTCTCTAGAGCCAGATTGAAGAGTAGCGGCGATAGTGCATCACCCTGTTTCAAGCCAGATGTTATTTGGAAGGGGTCTGATTTCCTACCTTTATATGTTACTATATTATAAGTATCTTCCATGCATAGTCTGGTCATGTTGATTAACTTCCTTGGTATTCCAAATTCCTGCATAGCATTCCATAGACTATTCCTATGGACACTATCATAAGCCTTTTTAAAATCCACAAAAATGTTATGGAGATCTCTTTTATATTCCCAATTTTTCTCTGCTATTTGTCGTAAGATAAATATCTGATCTATTGTTGATCTGTTTTGTCTAAAACCCGCCTGGTAGTCACCTAATATGTCTTCTGAATATGGTTTTAGTCTATTTAGTAATACTGCGGATAGTATCTTATAGCTTATGGACAGTAGTGATATTCCTCTATAATTTTCACACTGGAACTTGTCTCCATTCTTAAAGATAGGTATCAATAATGACTCTTTCCAGTCATGGGGTAATTCTTCAGTCCTCCAGATTTTTATTATTAGTTCGTATAGCTTTAGATGTAATGCATGGCCACACGCCTTTATAAATTCAGCAGCAATTCCATCAGCCCCAGTTGCCTTATTGTTTTTAAGTCGTGTGATTACATATAGGATTTCTTCAAATACAGGTTCTTACATTCTTAGTCTGCTGTAAAATAGTTTTACATTCTTAGTTGCCTGCAGTAAGATACAGGTTTACATTCTTAGTCGGCTGCAGTAAGATACAGGTTTACATTCTTAGTCTGCTGCAGTAAAATACAGTTTTACATTCTTAGTCTGCTGTTGTAAAATACAGTTTTACATTCTTAGTCTGCTGCTGTAAAATACAGTTTTACATTCTTAGTCTGCTGCAGTAAAATACAGGTTTACATTCTTAGTCTGCTGCAGTAAAATACAGGTTTACATTCTTAGTCTGCTGCAGTAAACTAAGTGAAAGTCAATGAAGCTGTTGACATTCCCACAATAATAATATGCACTGTTAATAAACCATCATAAGTTTGTTATTATCAGCCATGTGACAGACAAAGAATCATTTCCAAGTTATATTGTATAACATATGTTTCTAAGGTGCATGTTTGTTCTTGTTAGGTGATGCTTTTTTTAAAATATTGACTCAGAATGCCCATGGAAAGAACATTGCTTCAACTAAATAATGTTGGCAACCCCTGTCTTCTTCAGTTCACCATATGGAGGTTGAAATGGTGACAAAATGAAAGACATTATAAAAACTTACTCTATCTTAAGAATAATCTCTCATTGTTAATATGTTCATGTGCTTTGGCAAGCAACGTTGCTATATGGCTATTCTGACATGTGTCGTTACATATTGTGGAGTCTAGATATTCAAAACTGCTGATATGTTTAGTGTCTTCAGTATTTACTGTGATTTAGTTTACTGATGTAGTTTTGTCTGTGGATATTTATTGTTATTTGAATTAAGAAAACCATTTTGATCTTCACTGCGTCTTTTTGCAATAGTGGGTTCTGTTCAATCTTCAAACCTCAAATCCTGAAACAACCAAATAAATCAGATAGGATTAACTGTAATCCCTTAGCACTATTTGAGAGAAGGAGCATGTCATTTGCATATCTGAGTTCTGGAATTGGATTTCCACCAGTTATGAATGGATCAGTATTGTAATTTATCTTATCAACTTTTATGTTTCTCATTACAAGACTACAATACAGAAAATCAAGTTGTTCATGTCTGTATTAGCAAGAATTCAACTTCTCTTCTCTGTGTGTTTTTAGGTCTTCCTCTGTTTGTTTTTTTTTTTTTTTTTTTTGTTGGTCCGATTATCATTTTACTTATATAAGTATATTTAGCATACTTTCTGCAATAAGGTGTACATGCCTTACTCTTGGAGAACTGTGGTAAATCAATATTTTCATGTTATATTCAGCAAATACAGAGTGGAAAGAAAGACCATGTCTATGCATTTGACCTACTACGTGAAGGATGATTTTCGTGTTGAATTTGCGTCCGACGTACGGAGGATAGAGAGGGCGGTGGAGGAAGAGTATATTGGGCAGCTACGAACCAACTGTTTTAGAGAAAGAAATTATAGTAAGTTTTCTGACTATCTGTTTCGCATGTCAATTCTTCTGCGGTGACTGGGGTAGGGGAATGTTTTTTCCTACATTTGTGACGTCTTATGTTTTTACCTTGTAGTGTTTTCATCATTGTGTGCCCTGCCAATAAGCATGGATAGTCGCGGTTCGATATCTCACACAGTCTTGTGTCAGTTCTGTGTTCTTGTTCCTATTATGCCATGTTGCCAAGCCATCCAGGTATTTATCTGTTTGTCTTCCCTTTGCTCTTTTCTCGTCAAATTTTCATCAGAAACTACAATGCCACTACCATTAGATGTTTCTCAGCTTGTCTGCTTATTATGCATGTTGTTTCTTAGATAGCTATATTGCTTACATTGTGATTGTTTTTCATGTTGCCATGTTTTTGGTGACTTCAAATGGATTCTTAATGTAGGCTGCCTTTGATTCTAGTCTCTCTCTCTCTCTCTCTCTCTCTCTCTCTCTCTCTATATATATATATATATATATATATATATATATATATATATATATATATATATATATATATGTGTGTAAGGGATATGCAACTTTAATAACTATATATATATATATCATGTGCCATGCCAGTAAGCATGGGCGGTCATGTTTTGCTATCTCACTCGATCACCAGAGTTGTGAATCAGCTCAGTGTTTCTGTCTCACCATGCCATGTGGCCAAGCCATCCAGGTATTTACTTCTTTGTCCTCCCCTTGTTGTCTTCCCCTTGATCTTGCCAGTTGTCACCAAGTTCTCCAGTTTATTTCTTCTCATAATTTCTCATAACGTGGCCAAAAAACTTTTGACTGTCTACATCTAATTTCTCTAATCAGTTTACGGTTTTCATTTGTTTCTTATAGGACTTGGTCATTGGTTTTTCTGTCCGTCCATGGTATTCTTTGCATTCTCCTCAGAAACCAATTTCTACAGCCATCAGAGTTTTTCAGCTTGTCTGCTCATTGTCCACGCTTATTGGTCATTATGTTTTTCTTCTTGCAAAAGGCTGGCATCGTCATGGTGATTCTTGTTCTAATCTCTTCAAGGCATCTCCCATCAAATGTCACGACTGTTCCGAGATAATTGTACCGATTCACTTGTCTAAGAATATTCCCATTTATTTGTATATTACATTGTGGTATTTCCTTCTTAGTGACGACCATAATCTGTGTCTTCTTACAATTTAATTCTAACTCAAGTTCACAGTGTGCAACAATCGCATCTACTAAATGTTGTAGACCCTTCTCATTGTCTGCAATCAATACTGTTTCGTCCGCATATCTAATGTTATTGAAGTTATGTCCCCCAATGATGATTTGATTCCTTGTATATATATATTTTACTTTCTTGTTATTTTTGTTTGATGGTAGTAAATGATCCATTTATTGTTTCTAAGCAACAATTCTTTTTTTTGGGGGGGGGGGGGGGGGGGGTTATATTTTATTTTTTGCGCTTGCTCGCTTTGAACTCAAGTATAGTCCATACACACTATTTATGGTAGTCATGGACTGAATTTTGCATGTGGATTAGCTTTCACTATTAATAGTGTCACTAGCTATCAGGCGAATCCACTCCCAACTTCAGAGGTACTTATAATTTACGTCCCCAAAACAAAGATAGCAGGTCAACATTTTAGTCCAGCTGTCCGGTGTGCTTATCTCGGCATCAGCACAACGAATGCTTAAGAACACGCGTTCTTACCCATTCGGCCATGCGGACCTGCAATTATCTGATTGTTTCCTTCTCTAATCTGTGCTCTTCTCTCAACAGATGAGTGAGAAGATGGAGATGGCAGTAGCACAGGAATTGATAGAAGTTGATTTGATATTTCCTCCATTATTATTTGTTTACTTAACTCTTTTTTTACTTACTGTGAGCATTCATATGCCTTCTTTGCATATTTAGAAGTAACAGTGTGGTTAAGATGTGGAATTAGTATCTGGGTCTTGTTAAAGGAAATAAATGCAACATAAATAATTACCATATCAAATTATGTAAGCAATCAATTTGTAGGAGAAAACTAATCTATCATTTTATAGGAGAAAACTAATCTCAGCCATTTCTTGTGGCTTAGTAAGTTAAGCTTATTGTAGAAATATGGATAGAAATGCTCTGTTCTTAATTAATTCATGTTAACTTTGGGCTGCTGTCTTGTGGGAGAATTCATTGTCCTTAGATAATTTGCACAGTTTATTTTATTGATTAACTTAATATTGATTAATGTAAACATAACCTATTCCGTTCCTATTTTCTGCAGAAGAAAATATGATGTGGAGAGCAAGGAATTACGGAGATGCCAAGTTATACCAGAAGGCGTTGGATTTGGCCACACCATCTTGTGATAATTTACAAAAAGTGTATGCATGATTTCTTTAGCACTGGGTATCCGTTCATGTGATATACTTTCTGGGTGTTACTATTTTATTTCTCCTCCATGTCTCTGTTTTACTTAGTGTGTTAAGTGTGTGTGAAAGTGTCTATAATTGTGTGCTTTGAGTTGTGTGAATGCACGCACACATATTTGTGACAGATGATGAATAAACAGAAAGCTGTTATACGTGTGCATGTTTGTTTGGCTTTTGTTTGCTGTAAATAGTACCCGTTTACTTTTTGAGTGGCAATGAACCAGATGTGAATTTATGATCTTGCACTTTTGATTTTAGTGGGAGAAGTGGCAAAAGATGGTGTGTCATTGATTATTTTTTCATTGGCAAATATTGTGCTATACGGAATAATAATTATTGCAAGCAAAGGATAATGTACATTTTTCTGCATAATGTCATTCTAACAGTATTTTGAAGATTGCTTTTTCGGGCTACTCACCTGTTAAATATTCAGAGACTAAACTGTAAATAGTTGAGAAGGGTGGTGTGTTTATAAGGAATAAGTGTGGTAGTCAGTGAAATTTCTTATTTCGCCACGCGTTTGAACACTCTGTTGTATGCATTTGTATTTTATCTTCCTCCTGTTATTAAGAAAATGTCTGCTAATTTTCATTTTAGCCCATTTTGTCTCCAGTGGCTAAATGGAGGCATTGTTAGAGTTGATTCCAATGGATTTGATAGGGTTACCAAATGTGATCCTCATTGTGTGGTTCCACCTGTTAACATCGTTCCCAGTAATAGCTGTACTGACAGAGAATAGGATTATAGTTTCATGTTGGTTGTTTCATGCTGCGTTATTTTTCTGTCCTTTTCCTTAGACTCCTTCATGGTTATTTGAATTTTTCAGCTATAATTTTCTAAGTGTCAGGGTAGGCAGTCTGCACCAAGCCTCCTTGGTTGCCTCTTATGGCATGCATGATAAGTTACACTGTTACTATTCTTTCTTTCCCTTATAGGCACCGATAACACAGATGGTGTACATTTATTGTTATCCTCTTAAACATACAGTAGCAAAGTCAGTTTTCTTGGGCTGTCTTCTATTCTGATATCTTGAATGCATGAAGTGAAACTATCCTAATATATTCTTGCATGATCCACTAAAATAATGTAGAAATATTTACACCCCCCCCCCCCCCCAAAAAAAAATGCATTCAAGGGCTCAGGACATCTTGCTTTCAGTAGTCTTTCATTAATTTGTTTATTTCACATCTTTTATGCATTTCAATGAGAAAGATAAATGCATGTATATCACATTAGGGTTGCATTTTAAGGGGGCCTAATTGCTACTGATTTGTTTCTGGGTATTAAGAGCAACATTATGGGAGAGATTAAAAACATGCACAGAATTGTGTGTCTCTCTTCCAGAATATTGAATTGACACATTTTATGTTAAACAAATGAACTGCATCAACCAGATTGTTGTGTATAGTCAACACTTTAATAATCCAATTATATTTTTAGAACAACAGCAGGAATGTTTTCTTGCCTGATAGTCATTGTAATATCTTTTTAGTAGTGGTTTTTCTCTTTCTCCTTAATGCCAGGCACATTTTATGTAAAATTCCTAAAATAAAAACATTATTCACAACATGTATATAAATATATCTGTTCTTTATAGTGAAGATTATTCTTATTATGCAGAAATGTTTTTGACTCACCAGTGTTGTTTACCTCGGCATGTTGTCATTTAGCACACATTTGAGCAAGGCTGCTTCTCAAGTTTGGTATTGAAATGTACTAATTCCAACTACAAGAACTGTGAAAAGCCACCTGAAAGATGACACGGATCACCATATGTTGCTCTAGATACCTTTTTTAAAAAAAAATTTATTTCAGTAAATGGTTATTCTGATTTGTTACTATTATTTTCCTCGTCATTTTTTTCTTCTGTGATCATCTTGTTTTCAGATAGAGAAATAAATAAATAAAATAAGTTCCCTAGCAGGAACTTGCTGTGTGTGTGTGTTAAGTTTTAGGACTGTCACATTATTGTTAAGTTTTAGGACTCCCATTATTTTAAGATCTGTGTGTACAGAGGAATAGATGGCCAGTCTTTCCCTCCCATGGTGAATGATGAGAGCTGGCATCAAACTCTTGTCAGAAAAAACTTCTGGCATTGAAAACATGGCGGCTTGTTGATGTAAACATCCTTTGATGACCTTAGACTGGCTGTTTTCACAGTTCTGCCATAGAAATTCTCACTGAGGTGCAAGTCTTTGAGGAGATGGAGAGTAAAATACCAACAAGTGTCAAGATAGACCGACACCATCCCCCCCCCCCCCCCCACCCCCGCGACTCCCAACAGGTTAACCCGGTCAACAAACGCCCGCAGAAGTCGGATGTGTCGGCCTAAAGGTGCAGTATCGCAGCTCTGCTGTAAACAGGCTCAGCGCAATCACATCGGAAAAAAGACTCATGATGAACGCAGAACTCTTGTCCAGCTATGCTCTTGCCATTGTGAGCATGGCGTCCTAATCATTACACCAATGTGCCCGCTCTATGTGTAAAGTTGGCTTGATATTGTCTTGTGTGTGTTTGACTCTATATATGTCAGAATGCCAGCAGCAACTATTGTTTCTTTGACAAGATTGCCTTAAATGATCTGCAAGTTGTTCCTATTTCTTTAGTCATTCTACCTTTTACTGCCTTCTTGTTCAACCTTTTTCCTTGTGTCACCATGTGGATTCACAAGATAAGATTGTAGGACATGGTAAGGAGAATCTAGCTAAAGTTGTAGAATAGTATCACAATGCACATGTTAATTAAGTTATAATTCCTGGGCCAGAGTAAATAAACATAAACTTTTCTTTCCAGCAAACCTGCCTGGCTTTGAAATGTTTTGAATTTTCTTTGTTATAATTTGTTTCCGTGTCTGATTTTGAGTTTTTTAAAAATAGGCTTTGGTTTGTTTTTTTTATCTTGCTTTTATTAAGAAAGTAAACTCAAGGCAGGCATTAAGTGGGAAGTGGTAAGCTCTCACGTGCTATGTCTTGGTATGATGTGGGATGACCAATTCCTTTCCTCGTCACATTTTCTTCCCAGACAAATCTCTGGGGTCCTTTTATGAGACGAGTGCAGAACCCTTAGCCATACAAGTCGAGTGGGTAAAACTTCCTCTGTGACTAGATTCAACTACACTCGCTGTGTTGGTATGTGATTAGTATGTCAGTTGACTTACTGCTGCGTACCATAGTTTTATTAGTTAGTTAGTCGTAGTTCCAACTTCACAGCAATGGGTCGTCCCCATTATGCTCCGTTCCTGTGCCAGTGAATATAACACAAAATGCTGCCCAATGTGAAAAGTGAAAAAGGCGAGTCTCGACAAACAACAGCCCGCACAGATACACTGTGCAAAATGTCAACACAATAGTCCCCCACAAAACACCCAGTTCATTTCTGATGGAATCAGTAGTCATTTTCCCATCTGGATGTTTCTTAGATGTTCACCCACACAGTCCACGAAATACAGTTCATCGTCGATGGTAGTGGCAGTCAACCAGAAGCCCAGCAGCCATGCATTTCTGCATAAGGCAAAAACCGGTCAACTCTGGGACATAGCCATCTGCCATCGCTCCGAACATGCAGTCACGTTCCAAAAAACCTCGGGCAGATTCAAAAGCATTTCACACGAAACTCAAGCAAGAGAACTGGTTACTTATATCAGAAACAAACAATCTACATTCTTTGGGCATGCCATGAGATGTGGGGAAGCTGGAAAATGTGATAATAGAAAAGCTGGAAAATGTGATAATAGAAAAGCTGGAAAGAAAGGGAGAGGATGTTAGAGAGAAGATACTTGAGATTGTGGCATGGAGAAACATCTGTATCGGAGATGATTGGCAACTTACAAGACAGGAGGGTGTGAACAAACATGACTACTAACACCACACAGCATGAACAATAAGAAGAATTCATTGAATCTACACGTTTGAAAGGGAGAGCAGATTGCTGTTAGATTGCTTTGCAACTATTTTATGTAATTAATTCAGCTTTGTGGCAAAGAGGTCACGGACGCAATTCGTAATCCCACATACCATGTTCGAAACACAGCTGCAGGCGATTTGGAAGCAAACTGTCTTGTGTTAGTTTTCATACAATGGTATGAGTGATGGTCATTCAGAAAGAATGGCAAACTACAGAACGTAAACTTGCCAAGAAATCACAAACAACCAAAAATGCTGGGGTTGACTCCAATGTCCTATAAAGGACATGTGACAAACTTGTTATATGTTACTTTGTTTTTGTTTGAATACATTATGTACTAAATTAAAACAAGCCCATTTGGCCAATTCTCTAGATTGGTTTTAGACCCATGTTTTCAGTGCTCAGAAGGCATGCACAGGAAAACATGGTCACGGTGTCTGTCAAATGTGAGGACGTGTTTTGTATTTGAAAAATTGTCGCAATCAGAAATTGTCAAGCTTAAAGTGATGCAATAAACACTTGCTACACATAGTTATGTTCAGTAGCTGTTTCATTATGTGTCCTTCCTCTCTGCTTATACATCAGAACAGAATTTAGACTGACTGACTGTTGGTTCTGGAAATGGTATTGTCTGTCACGGGTTAAGACATTCTTAAACGTATTGTACTATTTATCTAACTTTTAGTCTCTTTCTCTCTCCTCGTCCCTCCCACACACACATTTTCTTATTCATGGGTGTAGTGTGATTTGATAGTGTCCTAATGAATCTAATGCTCTTTCTATCATTATTATTTTCGAACATTTTTGTAAATGCAACCTTTTTCATTGTTACTGTTTAACAGCTGCCGGCTGCGCTATTTTTTAACATTATTCCTTAATGGGGTAGAAGTGTTTGCTGTGAACCCGTCATTTTCTTTTCATCCTGTTTGTTTCAATATGTTTACATATGTCTCTGTATGATTTCTGAATGGTGTACCAGTTGTTGTTTTATTGCTCCTCTTACTTTCTCAAGTTCTGCACACATTATTTAGATGCATTCTAAATGTGTAGAATTGCCCGTGCTATGTTGTGCTAATAGCAACCTGCTTTTAAATAAATATTAGAACCAGAATGCAGGAGGTCATATCTTGAAATGCACCACTCACTCTAGAAATAACCTAGTCTTTAGTATGGCTAGTGCCTTAACACGAAAAATATTATTTAACATTTTCTGATATTTATATTTCAAATGAGATCTTCAGTAGGCAGATGAACTAAAGAATACATAGCATCTGCGACATTGTTAGATTAGTTTGTATTTTTCGGAACACATAATCTAGTTTGGGAAGCGAAGTGTATGCTCTCTGTAAGTACGTGGGAATTTGGTGCGTGACGAAATTGTGTGAGAGATTTTCCTCAGTCCAATTCTTTTTCAATGTCCTTTTTTTGCACTGATAATTATTTATTCTGACACAGTACTTTACATGAGTGAAAGAGCGAGGTATGGATGAATGTTGCAAGAGGGATGCATCTGTAGGTAGATTGCTGTGTAAAACTGTTTCATTCGTGTCTACGGCCTTTTAAAGATGTTACATTTTCAGAGTTTTTTTTTTTCCAAACTAATTTGGTAATCATATAGTTAGCAACTGAAAGGTGAGGCCCAGATATTGTTGATTTGATTGCCTCTTTTTCATGAACCTTCACATTTTATTTTCTGTGTAAACATCTTGTAATAAATCAGTTTTACAGACTATTGGCATTTTTGTTTGTCTGCTTTAAAAAGTTTGTGTTCTGACCCCAGACATGGGGGGAAGCCAGTCAGTATTTAGTGCTGATGTATCCAGGCATTCATAAAGGGTGGCCAGTATTTTGTTTTGATATATGCAAGTATTTATAATAAGAGGCCTGTATTTATCACTGTTATATCCAAGTGTATGGTATGGGTGCCGGTCGTTCAGAAAGCAATGGCAAACTACTGAACGTAAACTTGCCAAGAGACCACAACAGCAAAAAATGGTGTTGACTAAGACGTCCTGTAAAGGATATGCAGCTAACTATAACTATATCCAAGTGTGCCAAATTGTCATTGCCTGGAGTGGAATTGAGGGCGAGTTTTCAATATCTGACTAAATGCTCCTAAAGCGTGCACAAGATTATAGCCTCTGACATAAAAAATCTGTCCAGATTTTGACCTTCCCACTAAGGCACTCTTTAAACCCAAAGGGGTGGAAGGCGAGTTTCGCGCATCTTAAAACCAGTTTTTATCCCAGGTATGGTTATATTAGAAAAAAGAAAAAAAATGTAGAAAGATCACTGATCAGCTGGGAACCAGTAAATGATAGAATCATAACAGCGCGTTACCAAACGAAATATTTCAAGCTAACAATCATCCAGTGCTACGCACCTACCAACGACGATACAGACATCAACAAAGATAATTTCTATGAACAACTAATTGGTACCATCAACTCATCTCCCAAGCACGACATTGTTGTTGTAATGGGTGATTTCAATGCCAAGATAGGGTCTGACAATAAGGGTGTTGAAAGATATATGGTAATTCACGGCTTAGGGGATATGAACCAAAACGGAGAGAGACTACTAGAGTTCTGTGAAATAGCAAATCTGATAGTAGCAAACTCTTTATTTCCGCACAAAGATATACACAAAGTCACGTGGAACTCGCCTGATAACATCACAAAAAATCAGATAGACCATTTTTGCATTAATGCCAAATTCCGTTCATCAGTACAAAACGTTAGAGCCTACAGAGGTGCAGATGCTGGCAGCGATCACAATCTCTGCATTGCCAAACTAAAAATAAAGCTCAAGACTCTGCACAGATCACCCAGAATTAAGAAAATAAACTCACAGTCCCTACTAACTAAAGAACACCAACTCGCATTCAATTCAGAGGTACGAAGCAGCTATGCTAACAAAGAAAGTATATCGAGCAATGCGAATATTAAAAACAACATTGAAGAAAATTGGAATTTCCTAAAAAAATACCTTGCTAAATGCTGCAACAAACACAGTCGGCTACGTACAAAGACAGAAGAAGAAGTGGCTAAGCGATAACACCTGGACGAAGATACAAGAAAGAAAACAAGCAAAACTAACACTTCTTTCTGCAAAAGACACATCTACATATGATACCCATAAGCAAAAATACTCTATGTTGGATAAAGAGGTGAAATCAAGCGCACGAAAAGACAAACAGAACTTTATTCACAGCCTGGCCTCCGAAGCCGAAGCAGCTGCCAGAACTGGAAACAACAGAGCCGTATTCCATATCATGAAGCAACTATGCAATCACTCACCTACACCAAATATACCCATCAAAGACAAACAAGGCAATCAATTGTTATCCGATGACCTTCAAAAGCAACGATGGGCAGAACATTTCAAAGAAATATTAAATAGACCGCAGCCTGACACTGTTCCGAACCTGGATGGAGAAATTACTATGCCCCCACTAGATGCCTCCTGCGAGTCATTCACCATGGAAGAGATTAAAGCAGCCATCAAAAAATTGAAGAACAACAAAGCTGTTGGTGAAGATGAAATCTCAGGAGAAATGCTCAAAGCAGCAGATGAGAACACCTTACAACGTTTGTTACAGCTGATCAATGAAATCTGGCAAAGCGAATCCCCACCACAACAGTGGAAAGATGGTGTAATTTTCAAACTGCTTAAAAAGGGCGATATGTCTGATTGCAATAATTGGCGTGGTATCACTCTATTGTCAGTACCAGGAAAACTTTTTTGTAGCATGTTACTTGAGAGATTGAAAAAGGCGATAGATGAAAGGCTCAGAGAAGAACAAGCAGGCTTCAGACCAAAACGGTCATGCATAGACCACATTTTCACCCTCAGAATAATCATTGAAGACTCCGTAGAATTCCAGTCGAAATTAATCACCAACTTTGTCGACTTTCAAAAAGCCTTCGACAGTATCCACCGTCCTTCACTTTGGAATCTACTTAACATCTATGGTTTTCCTACCAAATATACCAACATCATAAAATCTTTCTACAAAGAAACACGTTGCTGCGTAAGAACAGAAACAGGCAACTCTGACTGGTTCTCAGTCGAAACAGGAGTGAAACAGGGTTGTGTCTTATCACCGATGCTTTTTGGAATAGCTATCGATTGGGTCATGCGCAAATGCACAAACAACACAAATATGGGTATCCATTGGGTTGACAAAATTCTAGAAGACCTGGACTTTGCAGACGACATAGTGCTTTTGAGTTCAACACACCCGGATGCCCAAGAGAAAATAAACCACCTCCAAAATGTTTCAGGGCAAATTGGTCTCCAAATTAACACCACAAAAACAAAGACTATTGATCTTACCAACAGTTCAGATGACACCAAATTGAACAGCTACGTTCTTAAAAAAGTCAACAGCTTCACATACCTAGGAAGCAAAATGACATCTACAGGGGACTCAACACCAGAAATATCATCTAGAATCGCACTGGCATCTAGTGCCTTCAATAAACTGTCAAACATCTGGAAGTCAAAGACACTCAGCAAACACACAAAACTTAAAATCTTCAACTCTTGTGTGATTCCAGTGTTAACGTATGGATGTGAAAGTTGGAAATCAACGGTAGCTTTAGATAAAAAAAATTAGACAATTTTGAGAACAAATGTCTTAGAAGACTTCTAAACATCCACTGGACAGACTTCAGAACCAATTCGCAAATAAGACAAGAGACTAAGCAAGATACAGTATCCAATTTCATAAGAAGACGCCGTTGGAACTACATCGGCCATGTACTCAGAATGGACAAGTCAAGACTCCCCTACCAAGCCCTCATATGGTCACCAGTAGGGAAAAGAAAACGGGGAAGACCAAGAGAGACCCTGCGTAGAACCATCATTAGAGAAGGCTCATTCAATGGCCAAGTAAATATCCAAGATCTACAACAGGTAGCAGCGAACCGCCAAGCATGGAGAGACAGGACTTCTGCCCTATGCGCCGCCTTAGGCTCAAGAGGAAAGACTAACTAACTAAACTACTGGTTATATATACTTGCTAGGATATTTGGAGAGACATGGGCACAGCCAAGCAAACATCATACCCACTGAAGTGCTGTGATGAAAAGTCATCTCGGTTGGATCTGTATTTATGGAGTTTTCCTTTAATGGCAGGTTATGCTCATGGGCTGACCCTGCCTTTCTTTGATAGTAAGCAAACAGTTGTTCTAGACGGGCCCGACAGTAAATTCATCCGTAAATGGACTGATGATAATGATGTCCCTATTTTGAGAATATCCTTAGAAATTCCCAGAAAGGCAAACCCATTCAACAAACACTTGAAGTCTTATGTGCCAGCTGAAAGTCGCAAATATCATAGCTGTGCTGTAATTAGGTGCAGTGACATTCAAAACCAAAACATTCGGAAGATAGAAGGAGACAAGTCAACTCAGCAAACCTATAATGTATCACCAGACCTACATTGCCAACAATGCCATTACCATATAAGTGTTCAGTTAGCGAACACGACTAAAACACCATTTCTGAAATTACCCAGAGAATGCATTGTTGTTGGGGCTTAGAATGTTTCAAACTGTAAATGAATGTGGACAAGTACTGGAAATAACAACAAATTTAATAGATAGTCATGGGACGTCATGGGGCTAGCAGAAGTCAGATGGACTGGCCTAGGTGAAACATCGGTTCCAAATTGCTGTTATATAGCTAGTGAAGCAGAGTTGGGGTGAGAGCCCAGACTTGCAAAATACCCCCAGTGGCTTGAGCATTTATATCTGGCAATAAAAGTCCAACTCCTGGTCTTCACATGTGGAACTTCTTCTTCTTCTTCTTCTTCTTCTTCTTCTTCTTCTTCTTCTTCTTCTTCTTCTTCTTCTTCTTCTTCTTCTTCTTCTTCTTCTTCTTCTTCTTCTTCTTCTTCTTCTTCTTCTTCTTCTTCTTCTTCTTCTTCTTCTTCTTCTTCTTCTTCTTCTTCTTCTTCTTCTTCTTCTTCTTCTTCTTCTTCTTCTTCTTTTTTCTTCTTCTTCTTCTTCTTCTTCTTCTTCTTCTTCTCTTCTTCTCTTCTTCTTCTTCTTCTTCTTCTTCTTCTTCTTCTTCTTC